>JAJMSJ010000007.1:0-465354 GCA_030578535.1 Yamadazyma tumulicola | reverse complement strand
AGTCGGATGGGACCAACTTGTATCCATTTTACTACATTCCTATACCAAATAGGAATTCTCTGATAGAAATCTACGGATGTCAAAATCAAGTTGCATACAACCTGGTGCCCACTCTAAAGTCCGATGAATGAACCATCTCAGGAATGTGATTATCCTAAACAAGTTTCATTCATTATCAAATACACAGAAAAATTTTTAACAATCAATTCCTATTCAATATAATGAATTTCAATATATTCCTTCAACGACTCTACGGTAAAGCTTGCCTTTTCTGGTGTTGAATATGTCGAGCCGCACCATAAAGGGACTCACAACAAAGAATAGTAGCACAGTCAGACTGTTGATAGCTCGCGGCAGGACTACGCATGTCGCTGTGAGAGGGGTAGAAGAGCAATCTCCGAGATGAACAAGTTATTGGGTCAGGGAACACACTGTCTTTGAAGATAACCCAGACTTTGGATTTCTTCCTATTATTGGTTATTCTGTGGTGGAGTATCGAAGTTCACTCCTTCCTCGATCTCTTTCCCTGACAACCTTGTACCTGCCAATGTTTTACCTTTCTATAGTGAAGACATTGCCACACGACCTTCTGGGCGATGAACGGAAGTATTGACATTATCTTATCTTCTTATCTTCTCATTATCTTCTTATCTTCTCATTATCTTATCTTCTCATTATCTTCTTACCCTCATTCTGTCTTGTACTTTTTTAGTACATCATTGACTTTCCTACCTTTCTAATTATCCTCTATCTTAACTCTCGTCTCCTCTTTACCTTCACAGCTCATCACATTCTCTATTATCATATCTATACACAATCCCTCTCTATATATCCCTCTTCCCCCCACCTCCTTGGTTAGCTCAGAATCTCTTCGGCAATTCGATTGTCTCCCAACTTCCCTCCCCGTTTGAGAAACCTTCTCAATCGACGGTCGATCTTATGTCGATAATAATCCCGATCAACGGACTCATACGGCTGATATGGGTCCCTTGTCACCCTGTGCCATTGCCTAATACACGATGACGACGAATCCTCGATTTCCTTATGAAACATTGGACATTTGCACCGACATCCCACTCCATTAATGCCCCCTTTATCTGGCCGATACAGCTTAAACAACTTATTATTCTCATTGGCTTCAGCTGGAGTATATGGAAGTTGGTTAACTTTAGCATTACTAGGACAATGGGCCAACGTACTATGACGGTAACCAATATCTCGAAAATAATGAACATCTTCCACATCTAGCATCATCGCTACCGCAAGAGAATGGACAGGGGCATCCCCCCACCGCTCTTTGTAGAAACCCCCTGATCTGTCGAGTGCAGCAAAATACTTCTGGTAGATCTCGGATTGAAATATCTCTGTTCGGGCGATTTCGAAGTTCGACCAGAAATGACAGAGGTTGTATTCCTCGTAGTCCATGCGATCATCGTGGAGGATTGGAGGTTCTGATGACCGTACCGACAATTTTCCAAGGATCTCATCAGCGTTGAATTGCTCAGAAGTTTGGGGGTTCTTTTGTATGATATGGTCCACTGTGACGTCGAGTTCCACCTCCTTCAAGATATCCTTCTGAGACTTGATCATATCGAATTTTGCTTCGTTACCACTTCCCCGACTATATTCGAAATTCTTCACCAACATCCGCCACAACTTATTCTTCGGCTGGATATTATTATCCTTCATGAATGCCTTGGTTTCTCGAAAGAGCCCGGGAACAGTGAAGTACAATTCATGGATCGCCACATTGAACCCATACTTTTTTCCATGTTTTTCCATCTCCAAAAACGGATCGTAGGTAATGTCACAAAAGAACTCCACATCGGGCTCCACTCGCCAGTACCACTCCCGTTTCGCCACCAACGGATGGAGGAAAAACGAATTGCTGAAGAATCTACACATCTTATGATAACTCGCTTTATTTCCGTAGTAAATCTTGCGATCCCCCTGGTAATTGATAAACTCATTGACTTCATCCTGGTCGACATCCCCAGAGAATTCCCAGTGGTCTTGGGGAATCACACCGAATTCCACCGCCGCCTGAGTGTATTGCGATACTTTCAGCTTGAAATTGTCGTCAAACGGTTCGTTGTTTAGAAAAACCCATGGATAATGAAACCACTGGTTGAAATGACGTTCTAAGGAAACCATCAGCTTTACCACGTCGTCAACCTCTTCGTTGCGGGCCAATACAACGAAGCTAGCATTGGCTCTTGGTTGCGAGGCATCGATTTCTCGACATCCCACTTGAAATACCTCGTCTGCTTTGGACGAGAAGTCTCGTTCACTGAACTGTAACTCTGATTTGTCTGTGATCCGTCGTAGCGCCATCAATTCTGTATCTGTCATGGAAACAAGCGACTCATCGCTGTCGAATATATTGGTGTACCACCATATTGCGCCTAAAACGAATATTGCGACGAGCACGGCGTATCTTAGGGTACGTCTCAGTCGTTTTGGCGGCCATGCTGCTCCGTGGTGTCCCATGATGATGTCAACTGCTGTCAACGGGGCAAAAAGGTGATGACTTTCGGTTGGATATAGTGACGGAGACTCGAACAGGGAACGCGGTGCGCGGGAGAGTTTTTAGGGAGCCGTTCTGGGAGCTTCCGTGGGAGTTTTCGCCTCGAGGAACTATTGTTGAGAGGAAACTGTTGAAAGAGGTAATCTTCACACTCCTCCCACACATTCATGAGAGTGAATAGGTGGCGCCGAGAGCTGAGTCTCTAATCTTTTCGTGACATTCTACAAAGTGAACAAATCTCCATAATTTGAAAGACAATTTGCAATTGATTCAATGCGTCCATACAGTTAGCAAGATGAGTTATGTTGTGTTGATTATATCACCAACTAACCTCTGGAGTAGTGGTCAACAACATTGGCAAGAAGTATCATCCTTTGTGAAACAAATGTATACTCAATGTGAAAGGTGACCGGTGACAACCACTGGTATTCTCATATCTATAAAATCAGTACTCATTGATAAATCTAAAGAATCTTTTCTAAATTGCCTAACCTGGATATGTATTGTCGGTGGAAACTTCAATCCTTGAGTCTTTTCTTATTAAACACTTCATTACGTTCTCACTTCATTAAGTTCTTACTTAATTACGTTCTTCAGCCGGTGAAGAACATTGCAAACCCTCAAGGGCGGTCAGCGTGGATAGCTCCTCGTAACAAATTCAAATCATCGTTCAATTCCTCGGGTTTCAACCCCTGGACCCCCGTGAACTGCTTGGTGTTGCTCCTGGTGGTCTTGCCCTCCACCTGCTTGTCGGACAAGATCAACGACACCCCTCCGTCGTGATTATTCATGATAATGGTGTTTAAGGCATCGTAATCCTTATCGGTCAAGCTGGAATCGTTTCCACTGGAAACCCCACTAACCGCATGATGGGAGAGTTTCAGGTGACTTTGGTGGGCCGAATGTCCAACCGTGGAAGATATCTCGTCGTTCGAAGAGTACCGCGTTGCGTAGTGACGTCTTCGCTTGCCTCCAGCAGAAAAATACCCACTGGTGTTGCCTCCATCAGACAAATCCTCGGCCTCTCCCGAAGTGAAACGGCTGAATTCTCTCTTTCGCAACGACCTCCTGTCATTTAGTGCCGAGCCGGCGACGGCGTTCAACGCCACCGTCGTGGGATCGTGACTGCTGGAACTCCAGCTATTCGCATTGACTAAATTGAGCAAGAGCTTATCCTCTTTTAATTGGTTAATTTCCCCCTGAAGCTTGTCGTAAAGCTTCTCTTTGATGAGCTTGATCATTTTGTCATGATTGTCCTTGGCCACCTTCAAGTCGGCGCGATATTCCTCCTCACAACGCTTGACTTGATACTCTTCCCACAACCGCAATTTCGTCAACTCAAAATCTCGCCAGACCTCGAGCTGGTGTTTGTGGCTGAGATAAGTCTCGTTGGTTCCCAGTTGGAGTGTGGCCAAGTTGTTTTGAAGGTCATGCAACGTTACACGGTAAAAGTTATCTCTGTCGGCAACGAAGCTGGAGTCGAGTTTGTGAAGACGAAGGCTGACCTGGTGGCGTCGTTTTTCCTTTTTCGACATGTCTGGAGGTTAGTACAAATATCAGTGCAGTAGAGGGGTCTGGCGGGGGACACCAGGATGTGATCACGGTACATACTGTCGGAAGTAGACCTCCGTTTCTCGTCCAAGGTGGTAATCATTGGTGGATTTGTGCGAAAGTGATGGGGTTGAGATGTCGGTTGAGATGTCGGTGGATGTGTCAATGTCGGGAGATGGGTGTCGTGTTTGGTGTCGTATTTCGTGTCGTATCAGATTCCACTTTTAATGTAGACAGCGATGTGGCTAGGATAAGGATGGCTAGGATGAGGTGGCGAAGTGTAGATTGTCTGCGGGTATGAGGGCTAAGTGCAGGGTGTTAGTTGTCTGAGATTCAGGCGTTTGAATGAAGCTCTTTAATAGTTCAACTTGTTATCGTAGTGCCTTTGATAAAGGACCATGAGAAAGATAACGAGTAACTCTCTTGGTAATTGTCGGATGGCATGTTGCTGAAGAATGTAAGAACGTAAGCTCGACTTGGTTCTTACGATGTTGACTCGAGTGTCTAGCTGAGTTTGACGAGTTGCAAATTTAGAGTGCAGTTTGCGAGTTTTAAAGCAAGTGTTCGTTGTAGATTTGGGATGTTAATGATACTTATTTGAATTGGTGATAGAATAAGGTAAGGTCAGATAGGGTTTTAGATATAGTCTTCAAAATGATCACAAGCTCCGTATAATACACCCGAACTGATTATTTAAACTTGTACAAGTGTAATTGAATAATGTCCAGGAAAAGGTAAAATCGAGTGTTTTAGATCTTCAACCATAATAAATGCAATATTACAACACGATTGTGACACATATGGATTCAAAATGGTGATTCAATGGCAGAATATAAATAGGTGTTCAGGCAGCAGTCTTCAACACAATCAAAGGTCCGTAAATAACAATTGAACTGGTGTTTTACTTACATGAATTTGAAGTGGTGATTCAAAATGAAGTGGTGATTCAAAATGAAGTGGTGATTTGATATAAAATGGTGATTCAATTTGAAGTGGTAATTCAAAATGAAGTGGTAATTCAAAATGAAGTGGTGATTCAATATAAAATGGTGATTCAATATAAAATGATAATTCAATATAAAATGATAATTCAATATAAAATGATAATTCAATATAAAATGGTAATTCAATATAAAATGGTGTAGGAAATGAAGCTCTAAAAACCGTCCGAAATGATCATGTCACTTTGTACAAGTCCGAAGTGATAACTCAATAGCAGAATGTAAAAAGCTACCTCGATCCTAATCACAATCTGACAATTTGACCGAATGTACTCATTCCAAAGACACCATACCACCAAAAGCGATACCGAGACATTCCACTACAAGTCACTCTATCTTCATCATCAATTACGTCAATGCACTTACGAGCCCCTCACCGTTGCAGATACCGTTACAATTCCGTATTGTATCCACAATCTACGGAACCTTGAATCTCCTTCTAAGCCCTCTTATTTCCAAACTCCCACTAACACCCTAAATCCCCTAAAACCTTCTACTTAGTAGATACTCAGGAGTCTTTTGTGCTACCATGAGTCTTTGTCTGGTACATTCATGTTCAAGTTTCTGTACTTATTCTGTACTTATCCAACTCTCTCTACTTCACCTCCCTCTACTTCAACTCTCAGTACATTGTCGAGATCTTCGATCTTCAGTCCTCAACTTCTTATCTCCTGCGACATTCTTCACCCCATATCTTCCTCAACCTTCTGTCAACTCACCATCGACTTTTAAATATTCTCCTCTCGCTTCGTCAACAATTTTCCAATCACCAACCCGTCAACTTTTAAAGTATAGACAATTTTCTCATCAGTAAACCCTTTCATTTACATGTCTTCTTCCTACCATAACGTCAAGAACTTGCCCTTCGATACCAAAACCTTCCCTGTGGTTATTACCCAGTTCGACCACGCCACTATCCACGGGGTGGAGGCTACGTTTATCCCGGTCCATCGCCCCCACGATCTTCCCCCAGGGTTGATTCTGCGGGTCCATAAGGAATTCAACCATGTGGTGGAGGAGGGCCAGACCTACCCCCACTCCCACACCTTTAGTCGTGAGGAATTCGTCCCCTATTGGTTCCACCATTTTGTCGTGGTGTTGGTGGAAGGGCGATTCAACAGTTTCTCCGACCTTCAGCTGATTGGAAACTGGGACGACCGGTTTTTGGGCACTTTCTACGTCAAACCCAACTACATCGGCCGGTCCTCTCATGTGTGTAATGCAGGGTTCATTGTCAACCACGAGAGACGAGGCTTGGGTCTAGGCAAGGTTCTAGGGCGGAAATACCTCCAATGGGCCCCCAAGTTGGGTTATGTCTATAGTGTGTTTAATTTGGTGTTTGAGACCAATGTGGCCAGCTGCAAGATCTGGGACGGGTTGGGGTTTGAGAGGATTGGTTATGTGAAGAATGTGGCAGTGTTGAAGGGATACGACCGGTTAGTTGGGGCGATAATGTATGGCAAAGATTTAGGGGGTGGTTCGGCTGGGGCTGAACCAGTGCCTGTGGTGGTGGATCTGGATACTTGGCGGTGAACTGGTAATTCGGCAGCGACTGTGAGAGTACTTAGACGATAGATATGGGGAATGAGTAGAGTTGAGAGAGATAGAGTATGAGTAGAGTTGAGAGAGAGAGAATGTGAAGATACAATGATGTCAAATAGATAGAATTTGAAAACAGAACAATGTCAAAGAGATAGAGTTTGCAAACAGAACAATGTGAAAAATTGAAAGTATGGAAATAGCACAATAAGGAAGAAATAGAGAATGTGAACAGAATGTTGTCAAAGAGATAGAGTATATGAAAATAGAATAATGTCAAAGAAAGAGAGTAAATGAAAAGTACGACGTGATAGAGATAGAGTCGATGAAAAGTACGACGTGATAGAGATAGAGTATGAAAATAGAACAATGTGAAAGAGTTTATGAAAGACATAGAGTATGAAAATAGAAGAACATGAAACAATATATGAAACTAGAACAATGTTACGCTGATATATTGATATTCACTGATCTGAGCATCACCCGTCTACCCAAATGAATATTGAATCTCCTCTTCTAGGTATGAGGCTCCTTTCCGCTGTTTGCTTGGCTATATCAACTGGCCCGCTTCCACATCTTCCCCAAGAGTTAGTCTCTGAAAAGCATTCCATCATTGGTGGGAAAAGCAGAGAAATACCACACCGAAAGCACAGATGGTATAATTGAATCTTCAACTCAAACAGTCTCAATTATGTATTTCCATCAGATCTATACAAAACCACTAAAAGCACAAAACCTGAAAAGTGGAAAAGTCTTATTTTAAGTAGTTTATGATGTTTTGATGACTACAGATATTGACCGTACAACAATTGGTTTCTCTTTTAGCCAATTCACGTTTCTCTTCAATGACTTCTTTTGCTGCAGCCACTGTGAAAACACCTATGGGCTGCTCATTGTTCATATTAGCGAGGTATCCAACATCATCGGTTTCAGCTTTGACGTCCGAGACACTAACTACTGTTCCACCATAAGTTCCATTGTGGTAATCCCAAAAACCATTGTGTAAAACAGCAGTATCAATAGTGTGAACATCTAAACCACTCAATTTCCACACAGAGAAACTAGCCTTCTTTTCGGAGGTGTGGAAGTGGTCTGATCTCTTACCTACATCATTGGTGTCAACAGCAGCACTAGTAGCAATTGCAACAAAGAGAAGCAAACTATTGAATCTGGAGAAGAAAAGCATTTGCTGGATTAATTTTCCAGTTTCTACTATTTAAGTACTAGAATTTTTACTCCTGGAGAATGTAGGGCGGAGCTGTGCAAGTGCTGGAAGTCAAAGACAATGGGCTCACCATGAATTTGTTGCTAATAGGGCCTGGTGTCGCAAGAATAACACTTCTTGACAAATATAACAACGAATGGAACTCGGTTCAGACTCCCGTTTCTCCTGTATTTAGGGATGGAGAATGTCACTTGTACCCTCCAGTGGTATAGGTGTTTTAAGTGAAGGTAAGCCCATTGGAATTCCCAAATAAACCTGATTTTGTAGGTCTAACTTCTGAACCGTTAGACTGTGCGGCGTCAGAACCGTCTTGGGGGGCTACTTTAAGTTACGCTAGTACTCGGGACTCGTAACCGGTACTACCTACACGGAGTTAGTACAGCTGGTAGCCTATTTCATCCCCTATATGGGAATTTGACTTTGAAGTTATATCAAAGTTGTTACTTAAGTTTTTATCGGATCCGAAACCAGGTATATTATTAACATTTCAAATGATCCACTGGTCAATAGAAGTGGAATGATTGACATTAGACCCTTTACAATCGCTTTCTAGTAGATAAATATATTTTTTGGCGTGTGCATGAAATAATTTTGACAGGATGTGTCAAATCCTGATAAGGTTTTGACAGGTAATTAAATTGTCCCATGCTTATTCGTAGATAAAAGAAGGTTTCATTTCCTGTGTGTGCACAATGAAATTGATTTTTTGCTGTTTTCGAACGTCACTCTTGAATCGGCCTTAACCTCCTTCAAAAGAGTGGAAATTGTTGGAAGCAGGGACAAAGATAAGAGGACCCAATTATTGAGGGATCGGAGTGGATTTTCCGGAGGAATAATCAATATAACACAACCACCTTATACGAGTCAAATTTCTTTACTTCATATGGTTTCTTTCTATTTTCTTCGTACTTTTATCCTCTGTAGACTTTGAACATTGTATTCTACTATTGAAAAGCATTACTGTAGTTTGATTGTGTAGACTCTGGTAAGAAACAGGTGAATAGAAGTGTTGTAGATTTACGTAACAGGCGAAGATAAGTGTTGTATATTTCGGAATCAGGCGAAGAGAAGTGTAGTAGATCTACGAAACAGGCGAAGATAAGTGTTGTTTACTCCAAATAATGCCATAGGATAATCATGACAGATGTATCATATTTGGCAGAGATTACTAGCAGTCATTGACAACAATACCTGAAACTCACAGAACAAAACAAAAGGCAACAACAAACACCATTCCATAGTCCCATATGGAGAAAGGTGTATTCAGCCATCAGATAACACCCACTATCTTCTGCCCCACCCCACCCCCACGGTGGGGGCCAAACGAGGGGGACCACCAATCGCGCACAGCCCACAGTTTACCCATTCTAGTGTTTACGCTTATGAGTTCCTATCAAATGCCCTACAAATCGCCGAACTACCCTCAGTTGGACCGCTACACCGTTCTCCTACGAGACGGCGAGACCACAGCGACAATCTATCCCATCTACACTGTGGCGGATTTGCCCGAAGGCCTCCTTGGATTTCTTTGCGATGAGCTCAACATGGAAATTGATGGGGGACACACGGTGCCTTGGTTCGAGCCCCTCGACTTGCAGCAGTTTGCTGGCCACTGGTTCGGTCATTTTGCCGCCGTGATGATTCTCGGCGACTCTCCCACCCTCCAGGGGCCCAAGCAGTGGGAAAAGGAGTGTTTGGGGACGTTTGAGGTTCACCCGAGGTACCCCGGGAGATCGGGCCATATCTGTTCGGGGAGCTTCTTGGTTAACGCCGGTATACGGGGCAAAGGCATTGGCCGGACCATGGTCGACTGTTTTTTACTGTGGGCCCCACGGTTGGGCTACACTTATAGTTTATTCGGCTTGGTTTACGAAACCAATGTCCCTGCTCGGCGAGTGTTGGAATCGGCCAACTTCAAGCGTGTGGGCCGGCTCAAGGCTGCAGGGATTTTGAAGGGGCAAGAGCTGGCGGTGGACGCGGTAATGTACGGCCGGGAGCTTGTGAGCAACCCCGACCCTGCGGTGGGAGCCTATCGTTTTGACAAAATCAAGTACTACTTGGAAACGGGACGGTATCCTGCCCTGGCAGATCGTCAGGAGAAGTCGCGGTTGCGGTCGTCATCGTCTCACTACCGGCTAGAGAATGGCAAGTTGATGCTCAAGGACAAGGAGGTGGTGGCCGATCCGGTGCGGCAGCTTCAAATCTGCAGCGATATTCATCTCCTCCACCACGGAGGCATCAACAAAACCACGTCGCAGGTGGCAGAGAAGTACCACTGGTCGAGGATCAAGGACACCGTCGCTGCGGCCATTCGAGGATGCAGCGAGTGCCGGGACCACGAGGCGGCGGTGCGAAGACCCCAAAAGGGAAAACTTGCCGCCCCGCGCCCCCATCTTTCCCCCACTGCAGGTCCCCACGGCGCTGCCGTTGCCCACGCTTCGACTACGGCTGCTGCTACTGCAAGGAGGATTCACAAGGTCATACAGTCTCAGCCCAATAACCCCAATGCTCGTACTATCAAGAGCAGGCTCCAGGTTGACGATATTCTTTCCCACGATCTCTCGGGACTTGACGATAACATTCTTGCCGCCGTGGAGGCGGCTCAAAGGACCCAGATGCGGTCTCAGCCTTCGACCTATGCTGCGGCGGCTGCTCAGGGCGAATTCACTTACTCATCGGAGTACTATAAGCGGGGGGACATTCCAGTGGATCCCGAGGTGGAGTTTGCAGGAAAGTTCAGGGAGGAACGAGAGGATATGGATATTGCTCGAGCGTTGATCCAGGCCAGCGAAGATCAACATAGAGTTGACAGAGAGGGGGAGGAACGAGACAACTAAAGGTGATGGCGTTTTTACGGCGGACTCTAAAGCTAGTATCGGGTTCAGGAGCTGCAGTATTCAGTACTGTGACATGTTCAGTGAGGTGACATGTTCAGTGGGATTGCATACGTAATAAAATGACTTTTATGAACAACACGACTTTTATGAATAAGAAGATGACTTTTATGAACAAGTTGACTTTTTCAACAAGATGTGAAGAACTTGCTTCAAAACTATCCTCCCTTCCTTGAGCTCCAGCAACGACCATATAAATCCTCCATCTTCAAGTCACAATACAAAAATCAACTAAACATCTCTCCAATCACACAAACTACTGTTACCTCTGACACTTCCAACTGTAACTTCGAAATCTATACTCAAATGAAACCTCATTTATTAAACATACCTACCAATATATATACAGAATACTACTACATTAACCAACCAATAGACCTAAAATCTTACTTCTTCTTTTCTAAACTCAATAACTAAACAAATATATATGTAATCTAAACAATCCAAAGGGTTCAAAGGCTAAGACGGTATCTTCACACCATCGACTCAGAAATCCACCCCAATCACCATAGCTAACAACGCCATTCTCACAAACAATCCGTAACGCATCTGTCTGAAGTAAGCTGCCCTCTGGTCAAAGTCAACCTCCTCTCTGATCTCGTTCGTCCGTGGCAATGGGTGCATCACACACATGTGCTGTTTGGCATGGGCCAACATCTTGTTGTCCACAATATAAGTATCTTTCAACCGGTTGTACTCCTCGATATCTGAAAATCTCTCTGCTTGCACTCTGGTACAGTAGAGAACGTCAGATTTGGCGACAATCTCCGGAGTCAACTCCTCAGACTCCACCACTATCATGTTGTTGTGCTGCAACATTTCTCTAATGGATTCTGGCAATGCCAATTCTTTTGGAGCCACTAACTGTACTCTAACGTGGTAATGGCGAAGCAAATGGCACAACGAATGGACGGGACGGCCATATTTAAGGTCTCCCATGAAGGTGACGGTGATGCCGTTGACTGTCCCGAGTTCTTCACGGATGGTGAAGAGATCCAATAATGCCTGAGTTGGGTGTTCTTTCGATCCATTGCCCCCATTGATGATGGGAACTGGCGAATACTTGGCTGCTACCTGTGCAGACAGCTCCTCGGGGTGTCTGAGGACTATGGCGTCGGCATAGCACGCTAACGACCTGATAGTGTCCTGTAACGTCTCACCCTTTTTAACAGACGAAGCGTCCGCCGACACCGCCACCACTCGGCCACCTAATCTCTGCATTGCAGCGTCAAATGACAGTGAGGTACGGGTCGAAGGCTCGTAGAACATCGTGGCTAATACTCGTCCGTTCAAGATATCCAACACTCCCCGACGTTCCACTGCCAACCGCATCTGCTGAGCTACAGTGAAGAGCGAGTGGAGGTCTGTCCGGGAAATATGCTGAACCGACAACACACTCGACCGGAGGAAGGTATTATTGGAGCGGATGTAGTCAAGGAGAGCGTTGGTCTCCCCCAACAGGGGTGGAGGCTGCGACACCAACTCCTTGCCGATTTTCTCCAATGGATCGGTGGTGGCCGAAGGTCTGCGGTCGTCTGATCCGTTCCTTCCATCACCAACCCGAGGTCTTCTGCCATCTCCGAAAGACATCCGAGCCCGTCTGCCGACGATGGGGGACGCAGGAGGTGCCAGGAAGCGTGCCCGGGAGGTGGTTTCAACCTCGTAGTGGCCCGAGGCTTCAGCAACACTCACCTGACCGTCTAAGCACACAGTCTCTCCGTGAATTGATACTCTGTTGATGTATCCCACCACAGATTTCCCGGTGAACTGGCTATTCTTCACCACTCTGTCGAGATCTACTTCCACAGTAGCGTCCTGTTTGGGTAAATTGAAGATTCTTACAGGAGCATGGTGGAAGTGGTCTACTACTGACTCCATAGTTAATCTACCATCTCTTACAGCCGTCAAAAGTAAAGGCAAAACCTCACTAACTCCATAATCACCGTTCAAACCGTCGATTCCCTTAGCTTTGGCGAATAAATATGGCAATGTTCCCACCGAGAAACAGTCAATATCGTCCAAGTGGGCCCACAATGATTCCTGGTCGGCAACTGTGGGTAAAAATTCCAAATCAGGGTGGTCTTTCTGCGATAAGAATAATGCCAAAACTGAAACATCGCATGTTACTTGAAGGCTCTTCTCCTTGGCCATCTTGATCAACTCCAAGTCGTCCTTGGACGACACACCGGTGATGTGGATGGAGCGGGAGTGCAACGAAGCGAGAAGCAAAACCGAGGCCAAATCGGTTGTTTTTGCATCAGTGACAATCGGTTTCGATTCCGGCCATGAGGTGAAATGGGCCGAAATCGAGGCTACATTGGACCGGGCAATACGGTTGAATGGAAGGAACAATGCTCCAGCATCTCTAGCGGCGTCACCAGCTTCCTGGGCGTTTTCAGCTAATCCAGCAATGGATATCGAGTAATCGGTGTAGGCAGCATGGGAGCCGGAAACGTCAATAGCGTCAGCCAAAGAGCTGCCATCAACAACGCTGTAGCCTTCTGAAGTCTGTGGCAAGTAGCTGTTGTAAGTAAAACCATTGACGAGGGATTTTTTGGTATGGGATTCGATTTGGCCGAAATCTTCGATAAACGACGTAATGTTCACCAATCCTGGCAACTCTATGGTACGGTGAGAAGTCTGGGCATCCAAGTTCGACACATTAAGAGGAATGTCCCGAGCTATGGCTTCCACCAACAATTTAGCACACTTCACATTAGTAACCAAAGGAATGGAGAAATCCACCGCCATTCTTCTAGATTCGTACCCCTTGGACATATAAGAAGCAGGACGTCTGAATCTGTTGGCCGAAGGTAAGTTGATGTACAAATCAATCAAGTTGTTGGCCAAATGCTCGGTCAAGGAATATTCACTCTTTTGCTGCTCACCTTTATCCAACACTTCCAAGTAATGCACGGGGATCAGATGGTCCCTGATGAAATCAGCAGTACCAGCGGTGGCAAAGATCTTATAACCAAGGTCGTGAAGCTTCTTAATGGAAGGAAGCAATTCTTGTTTCTCTTTATATGAACCAATGGAGAAAAGAATGTTCTTCTTTGGCAATTTGAATCCCGTCGAAATCAATGATTTAAGATAGGCTTCGTATTTGTTACGTCCAAAGGTAGCCACCTCACCGGTAGAGGCCATTTCGACTCCCAAAACGGGATCGGCCCCAGCCAAACGTGAAAAGGAAAATTGGGGAACCTTGACTGCGCAGTAGTCTTGAGGCAAGTCTACCACCGGGTAGGGCGATACGGGGAAATCCATGATTGCACGGGTAGCCATCTCGATCAAGTCTGTGCCCACCACTTTGGAGATGAATGGGAAAGATCTTGAAGCTCTCACGTTACATTCAATCACTTTTATATCGTTATCTTTGGCGATAAACTGAATGTTATAAGGCCCGGTGATGTCCAAGGCCTTTCCAATCTTGGCCGTGGCGTCTACAATACGTCTGACAGTCTCGGGGTCCAAGTCCTGAGGAGGTACAATCAAAGTAGCGTCACCAGAGTGAACTCCAGCGTTTTCAACGTGTTCACTCACGACATGCATTATCATTTTTCCGTCTTTGGCAACAGCGTCCATCTCGATCTCTTTGGCATTCTCGATGTACTTGGTGATGACCACGGGGTAGTCAGGGGAAACATCCACAGCTTGAGAAAGGTAGGAAGCCAAGTCGTCACGAGAATAAACCGTGTTCATAGCGGCCCCAGACAACACGTACGAAGGTCTGACCAACACGGGGTAGCCTGCGTCTTCAGCAAACGCCTCTGCCTCATCTACCGATGTCAATTCCTTCCATGCTGGCTGGTCAACTCCGATGTTATCCAACATTCTTGAGAATTTGTATCTGTTTTCTGCCGAGTCGATCATCTCTGGCGACGTACCTAAGATCTTGACGTTTTGGCGGTACAAAGGCAATGCAATATTATTGGAGGTCTGACCACCCATGGCGACAATCACTCCTGAACTCTGTTCGAGGTCATAAATGTCAAGAACTCGTTCCAAGTTGATAGTTTCGAAATATAACCTGTCTGCCTCGTCGTAATCAGTAGACACCGTTTCAGGGTTGTAGTTGATCATGATGGTCTTGGTACCGGCTTCCCGCAATGTTCTGATGGCTCTGACGGCACACCAGTCGAACTCGACTGAAGAACCAATTCGGTAAACTCCAGATCCCAACACTATCACACCGTGGTCATCGAAGGAAACGTCAGACGAATCTCCGTTATAGGTGAGGTACAAGTAGTTGGTATGGGCAGGGAATTCCGCAGCCACAGTATCAATCTGCTTAACCACTGGCACAATACCGTTCTCTTTTCTCAACCGTCTTATAGCCACCTCATTAGAGTTCAACATCTTTGCTACCTGTCTGTCGTCAAACCCTAACTGTTTAGCCTGTTTGAGAGTGGCCAATGGAAGGTTCTCTTTGGTACCGAAGGAAGAGACGTGGCGTCCAAATTCGATCAATCCATGCAATTTGTTCAAGAACCACTTATCGATATTGGTCAACTTCCACACTCTATCGACAGTGTAGCCGTCGCTGAAAGCATTAGCGATGGCAAATAGACGTTGATCGGAAGGCGTCTGCAATTCACTGTCGATGTCGATGGTCATTAAAGCGGCAGTTCGGCTGAAACCGAGATTATGGTAATCAGTGGATCTGATGGCCTTCTGGATGGCTTCTTCGAAGGTACGGCCGATGGACATGACTTCACCCACCGACTTCATCGAAGACGACAACAAGGAGCTGACCCTGGTGAACTTCTTCAAGTCCCAACGGGGAATCTTCACCACGACGTAATCCAATGAAGGTTCGAAACAGGCACAAGTCGACTTGGTGACGGAGTTTTTGATTTCGTTCAAGGGGATGTTCAACCCAAGCTTAGCAGCAGTGTAGGCCAATGGATATCCCGTGGCTTTGGAAGCCAATGCTGACGACCGGGACAATCTAGCGTTGACTTCAATGATACAATACTCCTTTGAAAATGGATTCAAGGCATATTGAATGTTACACTCACCCACAACACCCAAATGACGGATGACGTTGACAGCGGTGGTTCTGAGCATATTGTAGTCTTCATCACTTAACGTCTGGGAAGGAGCCACCACGATAGAGTCTCCAGTGTGGATCCCCAAAGGATCAAAGTTTTCCATGTTACACACTGTGATACAGTTATCGAAGGCATCTCGGACCACTTCATATTCCACTTCCTTCCACCCTTTCATAGACTTCTCCACAAGCACTTGGGGGGAGGTGGCGAACGCTTTGGTACATAAGCTGACGAGTTGTTCTTCATTATCGGCGAAACCCGAGCCCAACCCACCCAAGGCGAAGGCAGCTCTGACAATCAACGGATAGCCTATGGAGTTGGCAGCGTCGATGGCCTCGTTAACACTGCTGACAGCTTCTGATTTGGCACAACTTTCGTTGATTTCGGCCATAGCTTGAGCAAACAACTCTCTATCTTCAGTAGTGATGACGGTATCGATAGGAGTTCCCAACACCTTGACACCTAAACCTTCAAACTCGTCTTTCAACTGGATCCCAACGTTCAACGCCGTTTGGCCCCCGAAGGTACAGTAGATCCCATCTGGGCGTTCAAACTGAATGACTTTTCTGACGAATTCTGGGGTAACAGGCAAGAAATAAACCTTGTCGGCCAATCCCTTGGAAGTCTGGATGGTAGCGATATTAGGGTTGATCAAGACAGTGTAGATACCTTCTTCTTTCAAAGCTTTGATGGCCTGAGAACCGGAATAATCGAATTCCCCTGCCTGTCCGATCGACAACCCACCAGATCCCAACACCAACACCTTCTTGACGTCCTCGCGAGGATGGAGGGCAAGGTTGTCGGCGAGTTTGCCCCCTGGGAACTCCACGGGCTTCAAAATGCCGGAATTGGCGTGGTCAATCACGGAATTGATGAAAACATCGAATAAGAATTCGGTGTCTCTTGGCCCTGGAGTGGACTCTGGGTGGAACTGGACGGAGAAATAGGGCAACGACTGGTGGTATATCCCTTCATTGGAACCATCGTTGGCGTTGACGAACAATTCCTTCCATCCTGGTACTAAGGTGGTGGTATCAACGGCATAACCATGATTTTGCGAGGTAATGTAACATCTACCACTGATGGTGGAGGTAGCAGGAATGTTGTGACCACGGTTTCCGAACTTCAACTTGATGGTGGAAGCACCAGTAGCCCGGGCCATCAACTGGTGACCGAGACAAATCCCGAAAACCGGAGTAGATTTGGCATCCAACGCAGTTTTGATACGTTGGACGGTTTCTTCCATGACAGAAGGATCTCCAGGACCGTTGGAGATGAATAACCCGTGATATTGTTCGCTGGAGATATCGTGGTCCCAAGGAACCACCTTTAACTCCACTCCCCGCCTGACAAAACATCTAATTTGGTTGAATTTAAGACCAACATCAATGGCCAAAATCCTGATAGTTTTGCCAGAGTTGTCGGTTTTGACATGGGACTTGGGGGTGTACACCGTGGGAGACTTGGTGGAAACCTTAGCCACCAAGTTCTTGACATTGGGGTCATCCCACTGGGGAATGTCGAAATATTGCTTCCAAGTAGAGGCGGCCAAAATGTCATTGTGGGAGAACAGAGGGTTCTGGAAGCACAACCGACCCAAAGTACTACCGTTCTCTCTCAATTGCTTAGTCAAGCCTCTGGTATCAACCCCGTAGATGGCGGGAATGCCCTCGCTCTGCAACCACTTTCCCAACGAGCTCTGGGCCAAATAGTGGCTGTATTCCTCGGTGTAATGAGCCACCACCAAACCAGCGATATGGATCTTGGACGACTCAAAGTGTTTGGGTAATTGGGGAACGTCGTCATCAGGGGTATCTCTGGAGGGGACCCCGTAGTTTCCCACCAAGGGATAGGTGATGACGAGAATTTGACCCTCGTAGGAGGGATCGGTGATGGATTCGGGATAACCCACCATCCCTGTTTGGAACACCACCTCTCCGCTGACGGACTTGGGGGCACCAAAGGAGTAACCCTGGAGGCAGCGACCGTCTTTGGTTTCCAAGGCCATCAAGTTATCGCCGATGGCCTTCATAGGGGGAGAAATCGGTTTAGATAACATGATTCTGAAGTAGTGAGGGAAGCGTCTAGGGAGTTAGTACCGAGTTGTGAAGAGAGGGGTGGTGGGGAGGTGGTAGCTGACGGGGGGACGACGGTTGGCTGGTGGTAGCTGAGGGGAAGACTATCACGGATTGTGCTAGTTAACGACCCCAGACGAGGGAATCACCATGAGATGGAAGATGAAAATTTCATCCTTGAGGTCCAACGCGTTGTAACAGCGACGTGGAAGTCCCAGAACCTGCTGCCAAGTAGTAAAAGCAACTCAGTGGCAATTGCAGTTGTTTTCCCCTTTTTCTCCACGAGAATTCGGGAGTTTTCACTGTTCTGAAGTTGCAGTGTCTTGAGTTTCACTGTTTTAGGATTGTTTATTCACTTCCAGTGGCTTCCCATCGCCATCTATCGCCATCCATCGCCTGAGTCATAGTTCGACAAAAGTCAAGATTTAACACCGGCTCATTCCAGTGTCATCCTTTCCACCTTCTGCTATTAAACATACCTTCTAACCTACTACTAACAGAGAGAGAGAGAGAAAGAAAGAAAGAAAAAAAGGCGGGAACTCGCTGTATTTAAAGGGTAAAATTGGGTGGAGCACATCTCATCGCGACGTCACTGGAGATACAGCTGGGGGACCAGGGAGCCTGGGCGGTGGTAGGGCGGTGGTGGGGCGGCCGACCGGGGAGTTGGTGGTGGCGGCGAGATGGTGAGAGGGTAGAGTGTTATGAGAGTTTGAAAGGGAGGGAGAGAAGGACGCGTAGAAGACCGAAGGATCTGGCCATTTCCGAGTAAGGACATGAGAAGAGGAGGGATGAGAAGAGGACATGAGAAGAGATGAGTTAAAAGGAGAATGAAGGGTGGATGTGTAACGATTGGTTTTGCATTTGTCTGTAGTGAAGTGAATGAGTGTGAGATGTGTAGTTAGTGCTGTGAATAGATTTGTAAGAGATGAAGTAAGGTACTAATAGATTTAGTCGATGAGATGCATGAAGTGGTAGTCAGATGAGTAGTAATGAGGTGAGTAGAAGTAACATGAGCAATAACAAGATGAGTATGTTAAGATGAGTATGTTAAGACTAGTAGTAATAAGGTGAGTAAGTTAAGACGAGTAGTATTAAGATGAGTAAATTAAGACTAGTAGTAATAAGGTGTGTAAATTAAGACTAGTAGTAATAAGGTGTGTAAATTAAGACGAGTAGTACTAAGTTTACGAATATGTTCTTAATGAGATGTGGTTGTGCCAATATCTACAGATACCGATATTTACATGATTCCGATATCTGAGGATACCAAAGATACTGATAGATATTTGCACGAGATACCAATGTTCATTGCACACTAATATTCGAGAGGTGCTAATATGTTCAAGAATCATATTTGAGAGATACTTATGTTAGAAAAATACTGATATATAAAAGATTTTGACATTTAAAAGATCCTGACATTCAAAAGGTACTGATATCTGAGGGATACTGACATTTAAATGATATTAATACTCCAAGATACTTGTAAGATACCAATATTCAAAAAATACCAATATAAGAGTATACTTATATTTGAAAGATACTGATACTGAAGGATACTGATATTGAAAAGATACTTTACTGGAAAGATTCTAATACTAATACTGAAAAGATACTAATACTGAAAAGATACTAATACTGAAAAGATACTAATGTTCCAAGTTACTTATAGATGCCTATATTCAAAGATACTGATATTCAAAGATATCAATGTTTTTATTAGACTCTAATACTTTAAAGACTACCAACACTAATATTCAAAAGAACCTTTAGGCAACTATTTACAAGAGACTGCCAACCCCCTCAAAACACTCTGGCTCCTCCCACAAAACACCCCTACATCCACTACTTCCCATCCGTACTCTGCTCCACACATCCCAACACTGCTGATGCCCCAATACTCAGTGTGTTACTCGCTTTGAACTTCGATTTGACTTGGTAAAATCTGTTATCAAAATCCCTACACTGCTTACAAAAGCAATATATCAACTTCAGTACGATGTGGATAATAACTACGGCATAAAGGAGGTAAGCACTTCGAACTCTCCATGTTAAACAAAATCGATCCCAGTGGGCTGCTCAACTTTACTGCATGTTTATTTTTTACGACAACGCCTAAGGTGCTATTTCTCCAAACCAGAGGATTACAAAATTTCCTTAGATATTGGTGCCCGTCTCAATAGAAACCATGTGATTTACATCTGGAACTATCAATGTCGACGAACAAGCAGCTGAACTTCCATATACAAATCAGAACACAGAGCCATTCGTAACCTCCTACGTCTCTAGCCAAGACCAGAGTAATTTCAAGACCGGCTATCCACCACAAATTCCAGCACTTCCTAAACCTTGCAACTTTTACTATTCCGTGCCTTCTCCCAATACTGTGGTTCAGGAGGTGGAACTTGCTTCAACTCTTTCATCTATTCGTATAGCCCCTTCGACTGTTCTACCGCACAATCAACTATCACATCATCGAATCCTCCTGTCTTGATGCAACATTTGCATTTGACCGAAGAGCCTCAGGAGTAATCTTTTGCTGCGATTGATACTATTGGTAGCATCTAACACCGATAACGAAAGCGTAATCTTGACCTTGGCCTGGTTATAGTCCCAGGGAGAAATACAGTTGGAAATCAGCTCTTTGGCGGCTTCGGAGGCACTCGAAATCACAAAGTGAAGTCCCGTGGAGAAAGCCATTTCAATTGCAGTTTGAAATGTATTCTGTGCCACCGATAGACAAAGCAAATGTAGTTATCCTGGCCAAAGAGTTGGCATTGGCTGTACTTCAACGTTGGGGTCCAGGTTCCCTGAACAGGAGTCTGTCTTCAGAGCGTTTTGCCAAATAGTTCCACCACTATAATCTAGCCATACAGGACCCAATACAAAGTAGTCTATTCTTTCCTGGAGATTTTGCAGAAATAATATTTCTAAATGCTTAACTTTCAGTCATCAATCCAATAGAGAGCACCCACCACTATAAACTAAGAATCTATGGTTGCTAGTCACTTCACTAGCTTTGTTGAATAAAGCTCATTCAAGGCTGTCAAATGTACTTTTAAGTTATTCGTTGTCAACTTTGTTCTTCCAAATTCCACGTCAGTAAGACCGTGCAGAGACAGGTTGAATAAGTCCTTCTTTGATGATCAAGCCTTGCGCCAGGTACTTTGAATCTCTGACTTTTGCCACGGCATACTTTTTCTCACATTGCACCATTAATCTTGAATTCATATTCCGTCACTAGGTTCGTTTCATTCTTCTTGCGATAGATCGCATAACAATTTTTGAGACTGTGTGTGTATCTCGTAATACGTTACGAGATGAAGTTGAAACACTCATGAATTGCCAATCATTGAGGCATTTTATGAAACAGATACAGATCTAAATTGTTATGCAACGTTTGTGATGAAACCAAGAGATTTCTCTTGTGATTACATGAAAGGGTACTGTGTAAAAATAGGAATTATTCAAGATATACTGTCGTCTACACTTAATCGTAATTGGATATTGCTGCTTTTGAATTCATCCTTGGACATATTGATAAGGAATAAGAAACGCCCTAGAGAATGGAATGGATGATTCAAAGGTTGACTAATGCTACGGACGTCACCACTGATCTCACATTTCATGTAGACACAAACTGTGCCATACGCTATTGCATCATGACAACTCACAAACCTACGCCTAGCTAAGCCCAGACTGTATGCAAATGGTTTTGCGACGCTTCTATGTTGGCGAGAGTCCCATTGCTTACACCTTCCTTTTATGAAACTGCATTTATATGCGTTATAAGGGGGTAATTTTCCCGCTTTTAAATTTGATATCTATCACATTTGCAATTTCAACAATAATTAGAATGTCAGCTATTTCTTCTGAGGAATTGGTCAAGATAACCAAAGCTATCGTATATCTTGCAATAAGAAGTCTTGACACAAGACTTGACTTTTCATCTGTTGCCATTGAATGGGATCAGTTCCTGTATAATGATTTTCATCGAATTAGACAAATGTTGGCTGGAGTTGTGGCCTCCACGAAGTTTTATGTTATGGGAAACAAGCTGCTTACCGCTACCTGGAATTTCCACCGTTCAATATTCGATTATAAAGATGATATACAGAAGTTCCTCAAATATTGCTATAAAATTCAATGTAGTCTCCCCTTCAAATTCAAACAGCTTCCAGTTGCCACCTACATTCCAACTGGATCTGTCACGAGTAGTGAAGTGATGGAACTATTAGATATCTATCCGATATTCAGTGAAGAAATCAGCGATAGTTGGTTCGACGATATTTTGAATCGGATGCAAGTCGATTTCAATGATATTAAAGTCGACCTAAACTACATTTCTTTTTTGGAAAAGATGGTGGGCTGTGACTCAGTGAAATTAGATTTAGAATCTTCTGAGGAAGCTGCCTCGGATAACTTCAAGCAATTAATCCTACGCCCAACTTTAGCGATGTTGCAATCGGCTAATTTAGATGTATATCGATCCACGGAGAAACCGAGTAAACCGGGACTTGGTGTGCCAAAAAGAAAAAAATCCAAGATGAACCCGTCAAAGCTGAGGGTTGCTCCGACAAACAACTCAGCACCAAAGGTAGCCATCCGTCGAAATCCCAGCGTATCGGAAAATAACAAAATAAATACCAATACCCGTCCAGACATCGTGATATGCAGTGGAGACGAAGAAATACTTCTTATTGAAATCAAACGCCCTGACTTGTTTATGGATGTCTCAAAAATCAATCATCTTAAATCAATCAAGGGCATCCTTAAACAAGCTACTAACTACATGGTAAAAAGAGAAATGGATACGATGATTATCACTGATTTCAAAGTAATGATCGTCCTAATGGTAGATCCCAATGGCTTAGTAGATGTGACTTCCAATTATCTGCCAAAGTTGGATACAATCGATGAAACCCTCATCTCTCCAATGATGGAAAAGGTTAAAGAAAGGCAAAGAGAAAAGTTGGCTTACCATGAAAAAACAACAAGTTCGAGAAAATTGAATTACAACTATCAACCCATAAAACTGCCACCGCAATCCAATACTGCAAAACCGTCTCCTGGAGAGGTTCCAGTTCGCTATAAGTACCGAATCATCAACTTGGAGGACACGCTTCTCACACCCATTGCTGCGTTGACGGCGATCTGTTACTACCAATTGAATAGAAAGAAGAAGCTACAAAGGGAAAACAGCAGAAAGCTCAACGAAAGTGTTCTGAAACCTCCAGAGGCGTTGTCGGCAGAAACTCAGTCAAGGTTAAAGATATGGACTGATGAAATGATTCATTTTGCTGATCATGTACGGTTGGGTGATCCCAAACGGTTGGATATATCCAATGATAATATAACTACTGAAGACATATTCTCCCCACTTCAAAATGATACTACCCATGCTGCCACAGTTGTCCGTATGAGTTGGGATGATTTCACACTGTTATCTAATATAAAGCTCGAAGATAAGGTTTGTGAAGACGGGGTTGTATTAAAGGTATATGATGTAAATCATGTGGGAAACTACTTCAACGAGAACCCTAACGAAGAGGAATTGGGTCTGTGGAAGCAGTGGAGACGGACAATAATTAAAAGGTATTCCCAAGAAGTTGACGTATACCTAAGGATGTCCGATTCAAGTCAGCAATTCAATGTTCCACAGTTTATTTGTTTCGGTGAAATCAGATTGACATACTCCGACGAGACTAATATTCTCTCTGGATGGTACATGGCTATGTCCTACATTGAATCTACAAAACCGTTTGTCTTGAACAAAGACATCCTTGATGAAAGCATGGAACTTGTTACAAATTTACTGAAGTTGAACATTGTGCATAATGATATCTATCCTCGAAACATTATAATCAAAGACTCACATGCTTATTTGATTGACTTCGGTCATTCCATAGTGACGGAGGTGAACGATAAAACCCTAAAGGGTGAGAAGGATAACATGAAGAAGGCATTAGAAGATTCAAGCAACCCACCAGTCTGAACCATTTTGTAACGAGATAAGTTGTAGTGTGTATGAATAAATGTGAATATGTTTTATTGGGGTTAGATCTTGGTAAAAATTGTAATCGAAATCCACACACTTCCTATCTACAAAAACAGCATATCAACTGCAGTATGACGTGGATAACAACTACGGTATGAAGGTGGTTAGCTCTCCGAATACTCCATGTTAAACAAAATCGATCCCAGTGGGCTGCTCAACTTTACTGCATGTTTATTTTTTACGACAAACCTAAGGTGCTATTTCTCCAAACCAGAGGATTACAAAATTTCCTTAGATATTGGTGCCCGTCTCAATAGAAACCATGTGATTTACATCTGGAACTATCAATGTTGACGAACAAGCAGCTGAATTTCCATATACAAATCAGAACACAGAGCCATTCGTAACCTCCTACGTCTCTAGCCAAGATCAGAGTAATTTCAAGACCGGCTATCCAACTCGCTTTGAACTTCCAAACACGGCTTTCTTATTGACTTTAACTTTAGTACCCTCTCTTCGCCGTCCACTGTTCACCGTCCACTGTTCACCATCCTCGCCTACCACTCCTCCCCGTCCACTTCTCCCGTCCTTTCCCCACCTCCTCACAACCCAAAACCTCCTCACCACCTCCCCATTCCCACCAGCCGCAAACGTCAAACAGCCTTTTCCCCGACTACGCCCCCATTTACCGCGCCTCGCCCTATTTCACTACCCCCTCTCCCTATTTCACCGCCCCCTCTGCCTAATTCCCGCGGCTGTCGTACCGTGGCCAGGCGTTCTCAACTATTCACCAAGTCATCTCCATGAATGGCGAAGCTGGGTTCAAGCTCAGAAGGGCCATCGACTCGGCGTACGCCCGGTTCAGCCCCTACATCGTGGTGCTCGTCCCCAACTTCAAGACCGCCCACTACGTCTACATTGTTTTTTGGATCATTATAGCCTCCATTCTCCTTTATCCCGTCCGCAACTCATCTTACATCGATGCCTTGTTCTTTGCTGCCGGCGCCTCCACCCAATCGGGCCTCAACACCATCGACGTCAACGACTTGGCCCTCTACCAGCAGATCGTGCTATACCTCGTGCCGATGTTCACCACCCCCATTTTCATCCACGGGACATTATTACTTTTCAGGCTTTACGGCTTCGAGCGATATTTCGACAATATCAAGGAGAACTCCAAGTTGAACAACAGGATGCGGCGGACGTTGAGCTTTGCTCACTCCGGGACTTCTGCCAGTGTTGCCGTCAGCGCTGACGGCCACCAGGGGAGTACGTTGGTCAATACCACTCATAATCAGTCTTTGGGCATTGCCATGGACTCGTTGCCTCCGGACGGCGGCAGAGACGGTTCAACGCCGTCAGAAGAAGCGTCGCTGACGTCGACACCGGTTTCGGTGACCCACAAGGCCGAGACCCTCGACGATGGCGACGAAGCCCTCGATTCCAATTCCGCCCCCCACCACGACGACGAGCCCACCCTTCGGTTTCACCTCCCCAAGCCCAAGCGGGACCCCTCGGCCTCCGATATGTATCGCTCCATCGAGCTCCTCCACCACCGCCACCGCCAGCCCCCGGCTGTCGACGATGAAGACCACGTCCTCGTGATCAAAACCCCGACCCAGATCGAAAACGACGACTCCTCCCCTATATTCACCACCCAGGCCCCGCCGCTTCGACGGTTATCCAAGGTCACTGGCCGCTTCCGCCGTCACCGGGCTCCCTCCGTTGCCTCCGACGAGTCTATCGACTCGGAGCCTCGCCCCGACGAAGAGTCGCTTCACTCTAACCCCACCCTCGCCCCCACTCGTACCGTCAACTACTTGAGCTGGCAGCCCACCGTGGGGCGTAACTCCAACTTTGTCAGCTTGACCGAGACCCAGAAGGCCGAGCTAGGGGGAGTGGAGTACAGGGCCACTAAACTCCTTATCAAGGTGGTATGGGGCTATTACGTGGGATTTCATATCGTGGCCGCCATAGTCTACGCCGGGTGGATCCAGGGTCGGCCCCACCTCCAGCTGAACCTCGCCGGCTACGGTCTTAACTCCACATGGTGGGGGATCTTCACCGGTGCAACTCAGTTCAACGACTTGGGTTTCACCCTCACCCCCAACTCCATGATAGACTTCAACCACAGCATCTACGCCTTGCTCTGGGGATGCTTTTTTATTGTTTTTGGCAACACCGGGTTCCCTGTTCTTCTCCGTTTCATCATTTGGGTTTTGGCAAAGTTCGCTAAACCGCTTACTTTGTACCAGGAGAGCCTCCAGTTCCTCCTCGACCATCCTCGGCGGTGCTTTACCCTTTTGTTCCCCTCGGGGCCCACTTGGTGGCTTCTTGCGGTGTTGGTGGTGCTAAATGGTGTCGATTTGATCTTTTTCATCATTCTCGATTTGAACAATGACTATCTACTCGATCTTTCTCCGGGATACCGGGTGGTCAACGGTCTCTACATGGCTGTGACCACGCGGACAAGCGGCACGGCGCTGGTGGACATTAGCCAGTTGCATTACGCTGTTCAGGTGGGGTACATCATCATGATGTATGTCTCGGTATTCCCCATTGCCATTTCCATTCGGCGGACGAATGTTTACGAAGAGCAGAGTCTTGGGGTCCGTGTGACGGCAGCGGCTCCTACTGACGATGAGGAAAACACTTCTCCCCGTCACTTCATCGCCTCCCACTTGCGGAACCAGTTGAGTTTTGATCTTTGGTTCATCTTTGTGGCGTTGTTTTTCATTTGTATTGCAGAGAACGCCGAGTTGGACCGCCAGAACATCCGGTTCACGCCGTTTTCGGTGCTTTTCGAGGTGGTGTCTGCTTACGGGACGGTGGGGCTTTCTCAGGGCTATCCAGGAATCGATACCTCGTTATCGGGGCGATTCACCACGGTGTCGAAGCTAATAATCATCGCCTTGATGATCCGGGGTCGACATAGAGGGTTGCCTAACAATTTGGATCGAGCCATCATGCTTCCAAACGAAGCCATGACTCGTAGAGACAATATTCAAGAACGCCAGGAACTACGGCGCCAGGAGACGTTGGAGCGCCATCCCACCGCCGCCACCGCCAACACCACCACCACTGGGTTGGGCCAAGGGTTATTTCGGGCTCTTAGTCGTCGGGGTGATGAGATTCGCCTCCGGGCGTCGCTTCTGCGCCGCTCATCGTTTGCCCCACCACCCCATCACCCCGCCCCCTCCGTGGGGCATCCCCCAGCGCCCCGCTCCCCCTCGGATTTGACCGCTAACGACGAGGCGGTGTCGATTGATAGTAATTCCTAATGACTGGTTATTGTTTCTTTCTCTACTCTGCCTCAACTGTGGTACCATAGAAGTCTATTGAGGATTGTCATGGAATAGACAGGTGATACGGTGATATCTACTCTATTGGTGTCCTTGCTCTGACTGTGAATGGTTAAAGTGGATGTTACAATATCTTAGTGACTCAACTCATCTTATCTATTGACGTGTCACTGAATATGATGTCTATTCTATCAGGCTTTAAGTGTAAATTGTGTTATTTGCAACATTCATACATTGAAGGTTTGGAAATTGAATTTGTCTAAAAGACGTGAGCCAACAATAAGACGTAGTTATGGAAGGAAAAGTAAAACTCTTCAACTTGAGGGAAGAGAGGGAGGAATTAGACAAGAACGACGATAAGATAGGTCAAGTCAATGGGAGAGATTCTGGTGGATTAAGTAGCGAAAGAAGATGATGGTACGGCTAGGATCTACGGCCCATTGGTAGCACGACATACATACGAAATAGCGACAACTAGTACCAGATCCTCAACTCTAGTACCAGATCCTCAGCTTTAGTGCCAGATCCTCAGCTCCCACACAACGAGTACTAACTCTCCCTAACTCTCGCGGGAGCCACCTGCGAGCGCTCCCTACTTCCCACCAACTCTCGCTATCTCCCGCGCCACTCCATCAAACCTCCCTGGAATCTCGCGAAAATCTCATCTCATCTCATGATCAGAAAGCAGGCCAGAGAAAGAAGAGAGTATCTCTACCGGAAATCCCTCGAGCTTCAACAGTCCCAGTTGACGGAGAAGCGGGCCCAGCTAAAAGCATATCTTGCCAGCGGAAAGCCCCTTCCTTCCGAGCTCGCAGACGATAAACAATTAGTCAAAGACTATATCTACGATGAGTCGGCCCAGATCAATATTGACGACGAATACGCCATGTCCAGCGGTGTGGTTGAACCCGAGTTGTTGGTAACGACATCCAGACTGCCCAGTGTTAAACTTCTTCAGTTTTCCAAGGAACTTCAGCTCCTTTTCCCAAATTGCCGTAAGGTCAATCGTGGGGGATATGTGATTCCCGATTTGATTCAAAGTCTGATCAAGTCAGGCTACAGTGATATGATTGTGGTTCATGAGCATAGAGGTGTACCGACTTCCTTAACCATCAACCACCTCCCCCACGGTCCATCGGCGATGTTTACTTTGCACAATGTAAAGTTAAGACATGATTTGCCTGACATGGGCACTTCATCGCAGCAGTATCCTCACTTAATCTTTGAAGGGTTCACCACCAAGTTGGGGCAACGTGTGGTGCAGATTTTAAAGCATTTGTTTCCTCCTGGAACCAAGAAAAGCTCAAGAGTGATCACATTTATGAATGATGGAGATTTCATATCTGTGCGTCACCATGTGTATGTGAAGACGAAGGAGGGGGTGGAGATCAGTGAAGTGGGGCCAAGGTTTGAAATGAGGTTGTTTGAGTTACGCTTGGGAAATGTCGACGACAAAGATGGCGAGGTTGAGTGGAGATTGAAAAAGTTTATACGAACGGCCAACAGGAAGAATTATTTGTAGAGTGTGGATGTTGTGTTTAGGCTTGTAGAATATAGAAGATATGGGGCTGAATGCCTAATGTTGTTGATAAAACAATATCACAGGAAAGATATAACTTACGACAATTGGTTTTAGCAAGAGATATTCGAGAGTAGGACGAGTTAATGTAGGCTCATATGGATTACTGTTTTTCTTTCTCTTTTTCTTTCTCCTTCCGTTTCTCTAATGTAGTGCCTATCCCCAGCCTTTCTACACCGTTGTCTGAACTACTTATCCTAGTTTTTTTTATTGGTGTTTCCGTTATTTACCTCCCTATAGTACAAATTTCATTCCTCTCTTCGACGTTATAATGTCTGTTATTCTACCAGTTTGCTTTTTATCGTCAGTCCAAAGACCCATAATTCTATATTGGCATGGTCTTCTGCATCTTTCACTATTCTGTTACTGTTGTCCACCTTACTTATTCAGTCCTCAACTATCTCTCTACTCCACTATGGTCACTCTCTTAGTATCATTATCACTCTACAAACACACCATTATCACCATTATCACTAATATCACTTTGCTATTATCACCATTTTCACTATTATCACTCCTTTATTATCACTTTGTTATTATCACTCGACTAATATCACTTTCTTTAATATTATCCTATCTTACATTGACACTATTATCCATACCTAAACCATCTTATCTCTACAGCCCCTTACACTTCGTCAAACACATTCCGACTAGAGTCAATACAATCTTTTATTATACACACTGAAACTTCATAATTCAGAATTTCTTTTACATAAAAATCAATCGTTCACCTTTACGCTATTCCCTGTATAAATCTCGTCTACGATTACTTTACTGATATCAATGAATGATGTTGTCTTTTGGTTTTTTTATTGAGAATTGTTGATTTCAGCAGTGGTGGACTTGATACAGTCGGACACCGAGCTGGAGATAAAACTTTCATTGTCATTGTGGAACTTGCCATCATCTTCACTATCACTGCTTTCGGGGCTGATTAAAAACTTGTTCAACGAGCTATTGAACTTGCGGTTACTATTAGGGAACGCCGTGGAAGGGGAAGCAATTAACGATGGCGAATGAGGGTGAGAGTACGACTGATTCATCCCATACTTCGATGAAGTGGAATTTTTTCTCGTGGGAACGATCCCCTGACTATAGCTACTGTTGAACCCGGGTCTTTTGGCGAATTCATCGTTGCTCAACAAATCAGCATAGGAGTAAAATGAAATGGACGACTTGGAACTGGTCAACTTGGGTGGAGACGTAGGGGAGATTGGATGGTTCAACGATACCGAATTAGACATCATCGATGAGTTATTATTGGGGTTGATATTGTTGGTATTTAGTTGGGGCACCGTGCCCAACTGGGATATGGAATACACCGAATTTTTCCTCGAGGGAGACGAAGGAGACCTACCCAAGGCCATATTGAGCCCCATGACAGAACTGTTTCTTCTGCTGCTGTAGATCATTTCCACGTCATCCAAATTGGTCTTGGAGTCGCTGATTATGGAAGTGGTGGCATCCAAAGCGGGAGGGACGTAGTCTTCGGTCTTGAATGTCGACAACGAGATCGACGACGTCCGGGACTTCAATTTGGTGGCGGTTGGTCTGCGAGAGGTCAAGGGGAGCATTTGGTCTTGCACCGACCGCTCAAAAATGTTCAAATCCTCGTCGGATTTCGAGTCCAACGACCCCGGGAACGGCTCGGGAGAGATGATCTTGTTATCGCTTTGGGACAACCTGGAGTTTTTGTCCGATTTGCCAGATCTGTCGGAACTGTCACTGTGGACGTCATTCCTATCGCTCTTCCTCTCGGGATCCCTGTTGATGTCCTTGTCCAAATTGGAATCCTTGGACCCAAACGAGAACAAAGACAATCTTCTTCTTCCAGCCAGAGCCATGACTAACTGGGGTTGATATAATCAGGCAACAAAACCAAAGCCAGCGTTACAATCACGGGGAATTTTCAAAACCTAGGAATATAGCAACAACACAAGGCAGCAAACTAGCCAATACCACGGCAACAACAAGCAATGGGGATATTTCACTAGCGTTAACAAACTAGATTCTCTAACCGCCAGTGTAGAAAACTGAGGAAAATCTTTGAGGAAACGGGAGGTTTAAGGAATGCCCAATTATCGCGACATTCATGTCGCGGACAAAAGATGATCGTGACCCCAATCGGAGTTATTCCATGAAAGTAAATGGTAGAGGGAAAACACGGCGAGAGGAGTGGAGGAAACGACGGTTGGAGGTCAAGAGGGTGATAGCGAGGAGGTGGGTGAGGGTAGGATGGTGTTGGAGGAAGCGACGGAGAAGATGGAGGGTTGCCTGAAGGGAGCGATAGATAAACACTGCGACTTGTTCCGCCGCCGCGCTGGGTCCCCTCATGGGAGATAGAGGGGGAGGGGGGGGAGGAGAGTTGGGGCGAGGTGGTGCCAGCAATGCAAGGTACGGCACCGTTGGCCACAAGTTGTTGAGCTTAGTAAACGGAGTTATGGGTGGGAGCGGCGATTAGAATATTAGTACTAATTAATCGGTAGTAATGAATATTAATCGGTAGTAATGAATATTAATCAGTAGTAATGATTAGTGATGGATACTAATGAATATTAATGAATATTAATGAACCTCAATCAACATTAGTAAATGTTGACGAACAGCAACGGTGATCAGTAATACTCAAGCCCTGAAGGTACTAAGAGACGAATAGTAACCTCAACCAAGGGGTGGTAGGGGAAATAAAGTGCAAGAACTCCTAAAGTGTAAAAGTCAATATTATTTGATAGCGAGACGATATGTCTAGCAGCCACACTTGTTATTTTTACTGAAGATCCAATAGTGGATCGCTTTGGAGCATCAACGCTGTTTGTGGAGAATTACCACCAACGTTAGTATCATCAGCAACATCAGCCACTACAATAAGCCTATCTTTTCCAGGGATATCATTGGTTGATTGGTACGACACTTATTATGAGCTTATTTCCCAATCGGGCGGTGAGACCATCGCTATATGCAGGTTTCAACGCCTCGATAATGAAGGAGACACTCCGGTGACGTAATGAGCCGATAAGGTGAAGAGTGAATGGAGGGAAAAGATTGTGGGGAGTTGATGACTAGACTGTAGAGAGTCAACGGGGTGGGTTAGAGTGATTTAGAGAGTGATCTGACGAGTTGGCCGAATCCGTAAGAATGTGTATAGTAAAGGCATTTGATTTGGAGTTGAAGAACAGAGTTGTTACAGTGGTCAGAGGTTGGCTTGAATATACCGAAAGTAGAGAATAAGAGAGAGTGGACAAAGATTAGACTGATTCTAGCTTACTTGGCCTGATAATTAGGCTAATGCTTACAGAGAACCAGACAATTATTGGCTCAATCATTATAACTGTTTAATTCAGCAGAAAGTTAGACACATAATCACTTAGAACGGGAATTACACACCATTACAGAGTGTGAATGACACTTCACTCACCAGTGCAAAGTTCCAGTAACTCACTCAATAACAAAGTTCCAGTGACACTTTAACTTCTGTCGGTTCCTCCAATCTCAATCTCTTCCCATTGTGCTTTAGTTAATACCGACAATTAACCATTTCAGTCTACACCTCCCTCCAAACTTCTCACACGTTACTCCAGACAGAGTGTGGTACCTCGAATCAGTCCAAACTGTGGTAATTCACCATCTTCACCTCCCAATTCCTCTTCACCTTTCAATTCCTCTACACCTCCCAATTCCTCTCAACCGTCTTCCTCCACACCTTAACCACATCTCTCGCCGTCTCCCCCTAAATCCTCCCTAAATTCGCACTCCGTGGCTCCACGCTCTATTATGAATAGTCGTCTGAACAGCGGTCAGAACACCCCATCCAGCAACCGCCTCCGATCCATATCCATTGCTAGTGTGAGCCACGACAAACAGAATGACCTGTTCATTCCCGCGACAGCTCCTTCGGGGTCCTCCACTTGGCTTTTGAACGAACATCTTCAGAACTTTCCTCCTGTTCATTCCCAACCTTCCACGATCTTAAACCATGGCAATAAACTCATTGATCTTCTTACGCAGTACCCGGGGTTGAAGGAGGACTTGAATTTGTCTATGATTTTGTCGAAAATTAATTATCTTGCCATTGGCCAGACGGAATTCAAAGCCCTTTACTACAAGATCATTCGATATCTGATCATCAACGAAGACTCGCTTTACCTGTTGACCACCCACCATAAGTTATTGATCTTCATGATCATAACTTTATCCACCAACAACTCCAATTTGGAGAAACTTCAAGCAATTAAGTTGATAAATAAGTTTCTTTCTATCAGTAATGGCAGCACTTTCCTTTCAATTGGAGTGATAAAGTCGCTTATTTATCTTGTGGTATACGATTCTAATCCCACATCGTATGCCAACTCCCATTCCCATTCCTACTCTTCATATTTGAATGTCAACTCCAATTTGAAGCATATAATCATTGAAGTAATCTTGGAAATCGCTATTGTCAACCCCCAATTGATGTATCATTCCAACGGGTTTAATCTATTGATTGATTTGGTCATAGACAATATCACGTCCAATTCTGCCATCCAGTTAAACTCCCTTTTCATCATCATAAAGCTTCTAGAGCTCCATAACTATAAAAAGTTCTTTCGAAATGGCTATAATCTTGTCAACTTGATTCTGGTTTTCGAAAATGACGATTTCAATCATCTGGATAAGCTTCCTACCTCCAGATTCCAGCGACTGTCGTTCCTTATTACCGTTTTTTTGAAAAACTGGAATGGTCTTATCGCTGCTTCACTTGGTGGTTTCAAGGTATTGAAAGATTTCATAAATATCCTAAGAAAACCCAATGTCAAACTAAAAGAGTTCATCATCGACATTCTACTAGATGTGACTCTCGTCAAAGCTTTGCCTTGGCTTCGATCTAGTAATATCGGTGATTTCCTACATAAATTCGGTGCTGAAAACTACATGTACCGTCACGATTTATCTGATGATCCTATAATAAATCACTACAAGAACCACTATCAAGGGCTTATGGCTCTGATATTGATCCACATTGGTATAAACGATCTTCTCATATTGAACCTTAATGATCACAGTAACTCGGAACTATTGAATGATAAGATTTTCTTGTTGCTTTCCCATTTATACAAATTCGCCAAAAGCTATTTACCCTCAGAGTACGAAATTGATCTTTCCAATGCCATAGATCTCCATTCACTCTCGAAAATCACCCATTATAATCTTCAGGATAGTTTACGTGTACCACGAATCACTTATAGTCCCATTGCTATCGAAGACTCCGAGTTCAAACAGTTGATCAACACCTCCCGGGTTCTCACTATCAAAGAGTTCTTGGATTGGGACTGGTCGGTCATCCAGCAGATCTTCAGTGGACCGCTAACGTTTGAACGTCGATTCAACGAAATCCTTGAAAAGCAACCAAAGTTCTTCAAAAGAATACTTTCATTTTATCGACCATTCAAATTTCGCTTTTGCAACATGAAAGTCAAGGCGAAATTGTGCAAGAAGATCATCTCTGTGGGAGAGCAGATGTTTGATGTATTTATTCGCTACGAAAATGGAGTCAAAATCTTGTTCAAAAACAAAATCTTGCTACAAATGGTAGAGATTTTGTCTCAAGTCGATCCTCTTAGTGGTATCACCGCCAGCAACCCCATTTTATCCCAGGAAAACCTCGTCAACTCGGCAAACTACGGGTATATTCGCTTTATTGGCAAATTGACCAAAGGCAACGGCATTAAATTACTTCACCACTGGCAGTTTTTCCAAGTTCTTCATGACATTATTGAAACCAGCCAATACAACGAAACTAACAATTCATTGTTGTTGCAATTGTTCGAGATTATAGACTACAGTCATCCTAAACTCATTAATTTGTTGAAGCATTGCTTACTGGTGAGTAACAATAACCTCAAATTGAACGTCATACGGATAATACCTCGACTAAATCTTCACCAGTCACTTCTCACTGAGTTGGTGATGTTAAACATCTACAATAATAAGCTGCTTCCCAATCTTCTTGGACTTATCGATCCTGCCAGTGAGAGTCTTCAAGATATCTTAAAGTACAACCCTCCGATAGATTTGTTCAAGAATTCTCCCCACGGCAAGAAAATCTTGTCTAACTTGGTTTCCACATCTACCGGGTTCCAGTACTTGAACAGGTTTCATTATATCGACGAAAATTTTAACCACTGGAAAGAAAACATCAAGAACTTCGAGCTTTTGAAATTCTACGAAACTAAATTCAATACCATGTTCTATCCCTACTTCAGCAATCCTCCGGCAATTTCCTATGACTACTTTTTAAAGAAGTTACTCGATACTAAGGAAGGAATGGGATATTTCCAAGCTTATAATGCTGAGTCCAACGCTATCGCTACTCTCTGCAGTGACATTGAACGAGATTTGGCCGATACCGAACATCTCGACGATTATCATTTCAACCAGCTCAAGCAGAACTTGTGGATTTTGGGAGAAATCAATGCGTCAAACTATGGCATACAGCTTCTTGATTTCCTGTTTCTCGCTCGAGTAGTGCAGTCGCTCGTCGCTGTGAGTACGTGGTCCTTAAAAGGTCTTATCTTTTATCAAATAGGCAAAATTGGGTTATCGGACGAGGGAATTGAAGTTCTAGACGAGCTAGACTGGGTAACGTCGACACCGGTGGATATATCACTTCCACGGATGAACTACGCCTACCCTAGGGTTCATCAGGCAATGTTTGAGGTTGATGCAACGGCTACGGTATCGTCGATCAACATGATTACTGATGAAATTGTAGAAAACAATCCAGTAGTGCTGGAGATCTACAAGTTTCTGAGCTTCTTGACTCGTATTGAAAAGAAGTCGGGAAAGGAGTTGATTGGGTTGAAAGCTCTGCAGCCGGGTCTATTCAACTATGACAATTTTATGAAGGTGATCAAGATAATTGATCAGTCGAGTTATAACTTTAGCAAGCGGAACTTTATTTTCAACTTGTTTCTTGATAATCGTGAAATCTTGGAAACCCTTGCAAAGAAGCGGTCAAGCGAGAGAAGGGTTGTTGACGGAAAGGCGGTTTAGAGAGAGATGGGTCGAGAATAAGTTCTCGAGCTCCATTGCTGTAAGGAGATCTGAAGAGACGATTAGATTCTAAAGAGATATAAGATATGGAGTCTAAGGAGAATGGATTGGCTTTACAAACGGGTTCCAAATAGGAAGTGTATTATTATAGAGACTGAGTAATTAGGTGAGTAGAAGTGAATCAAGGTTGAGGCTGTAAAGCTAATAGAAGTCTGAAACACTGGAGTCAGGGAAATGTTTGAGCATTGCAAGAACTAAAGTAGATGCAAATAATAGCACTAAAGCAACTAATCCAATCATCATCTGTATATTCACAACTTTGTTTTAGGACCCCTCTAGTAATAATGTCAATATCAAACGCATTAACATTCAAACACCTACATCCTCTTCCTTTTTAGACCCCCTTTTTCTCTTCTTTGATGCCACATGGCTCACATGGTTATTCAAGCTATTATTCAAGTTATCCAAATTGGAGTCATTCTTTACGAGTCTATTGTTCTGATGTTCTACCGGCTTGAACCTCGATAAAACCAAGTTGGGGTGATTACGTCTGAGCCACAACTCTATATCCTGGGGATTCTTCTGGACATTGATCAAATCATCGATCTCGAGTTCGGTAATTGATTCGTCGAGAAGAAGATCCATCTTCAAATTCTTCACCACCTCTCCTGTCAAATCGCTGAGTTTGACTTTCCCTCGTAGCCTGTCGTTCATAGCGACAATATTATCCAAACGGGACTCTATGGAGTCATCGTCAAGCGATACCTCCTCTGGATGTAGCTGTAATAACAAGTCAAGTAATGCTTGGTTGCGTCTTTTATAAAAGGCCAAAACCTTCAATTGGCGTTTCTCCAAGCTATGTAATCGCATCAGCTGGCTATATTTGAGGAAGAACTCCTCCTGGAGACCGGCGAACACCTTGGAGATGTCGCCATCGTGGGCTTGGATGGCGTTTTCGAGTTCGTCGTCGTAGCTCATGAGGTTTGGAGTTTTCGCGTGAGGGAAGGAGGAAGGATAGGGCGCTGGGAGGGTACGATGGGGCGAGGCTACCACGGCGCGGTGAGGCTACGATGACGGTGCGAGAGTAAGCAGGCGAGGATAGGGCGACGCGGTGCGAGAATACCGAAGTTTCTGACAATTGATTATAGACAGTACCGCTATAACCAGCCAGTAACCCTGAACAAGTCCAATAATGATACAGCGTCCAACAATTTATCCTTAGTATGTGGAAAACAACTCTTTCATTGGATACTGACCTTAGAACGAGAAATTACTGCCATTTATGCCTCCCCCTAAATTAGCGACACGTTAGCACGAGCAAGAATTTGGTCCAGCGAGAACGCCCAGCGAGAAGTCAGGACCAAAATTCAGCGAAAAGCTGCCAGGAAGTATTATGGCCAACCCAACTCCCACCAATTAACCACCACTCTCGACCAAGTCTCCACCCCACGCAGCCACACCCTCCCTCCATCTCTCTACGCCCCTTCGCCCCTAAACCATATTTGTTGTCGCCGCTCCCACGCCATCTCCTACACCCATCTCATCGACTCGCACATTTAATTACGCGTCATGTCAATAGTATCGCTTTTAGGTATCGAAGTCTTGAACAACCCGGCGAAGTTCACCGATCCCTACCAGTTCGAGATCACCTTTGAGTGCTTGGAACCGTTGAAGGATGATTTGGAGTGGAAACTAACCTACGTGGGGTCGTCCCATTCTCTTGATCACGACCAGGAATTGGACTCAATTCTTGTTGGCCCCGTTCCTGTGGGAGTAAATAAGTTCGTATTCGAGGCCGAACCCCCCAGTCCTGAATTGATACCCGCTAGTGAATTGGTTAGTGTGACGGTGATCTTATTAAGTTGTTCCTACGCCGACCGAGAGTTTGTTAGAGTGGGATATTATGTTAACAACGAGTACGATTCGGAGGAATTGCGGGAGAATCCTCCAGCCAAGGTCCAGGTAGACCGTGTGGTAAGGAACATATTGGCGGAGAAGCCACGAGTGACGAGATTCAACATTGTTTGGGATAACGAAGGGGCGGAGGAATATCCTCCTCCGCAACAGGAGGATGACGATGACGACGATGATGACGAGGACGATGACGAGGAGGAGGAAGATGAGGAAGAGGACGATGAGGAAGGTGACGAGGAAGAGGATACGGCAACGTTAAACGACAAAGAAGAAGGCGAAGAGGATCTTGAGGAAGATATCGAAGATCTTGAAGAGGACTTGGAGCCGAAGTAACGTAGAAGTAGCCACTGCAAGTAGTACCCACCCCCAAGTAGAATGTATAATCTAGGAGCACAGAGACCGTGATGTTATAAATATTCTAATGTCATATATACTCTTTCATAAATCATAACTGTCAAGAATGGCATTGATGCAGGCAGAAACCGCCTGGACGTAATCCCCATCGAGTGACTCTCCCACCCATCGGTCGGGGTGCCACCGGACACGCTCCCGCTTGAGAACCTCCGTTAATGATTCCTCCGGGAGGGTGATAAACCGAAAAAACGCAAGAATGTTGCCGGGGTTCAACCTGTCGAGAACTGCCTGTTTCGACGGCGGTGGGTCGACAAGAAGCGGGAGAGAATGTCGATGAGACATGTATCGAAGGCGGACGGCAGCAGCGTCAGCAGCTTGTGGCGAGTCCAACGATGGCTCCTCGAGGTAGGGGTCGTTGATACGGTGGTTCCCCACGTCGCTATCGTCGGAGACGTCGTTGTCGGAGGGGGGACGAGAAACGCCGGTACCGGGCAATTCTGAGTCGATTTTTGCCGATATCGGCACCTCCCGGTTTAGTAGATGGTAGCCATTGATGGTGTCTCTGGATTCTGTAACAGGCGAGGGAGCCAGCAGGTTGGAAGGGGTGGACTGGGAGATGGGGGTGGACTGGTGATAGTTCCTGATGGTATCTATGGGGGACGTAGCACCGCTATCGTCGTCAGGGTCATCAGTGCGGTTAGGGTATGCCTCTAGGTCGGCCACCGACGTCTTGACGGAATGGGAAAGGTTGAGTAGTCGGGGCCGTGCCGAAGGAGTTTCGAGGCGGAACCGTTTCTTCATTGGGGGACAAGGAGTACCGTCAGACGGGCTGAAACTTAGCTTTAGCTGCGATAGCGACGACGACGTGACGTTGGAGCACACCGACATTCGAGTGCCGTAGGCGGAGGAGGAAGATGTGGTAGGAGTGATCATTTCGATATCAGACGTCTCTCGCTTGCGTTTGTTTAGGAAGATGGGTCTTTCCAGGACGTGGGGGTGGTTATCGTCCAGGGAATCGTTCTCCAGAGGGCTGTCGGAGCCTTCAGCGGCGGCATCTTCATGTAGAATGTAATGATTGTTTTCGGTGTCAATTATGTCCCGGGAGGTTGTGTGGTCCAGATTGTCTTCATATATGTCGCTCAAGTTGGTGAGGTGGAGATTGTCAAGGTGTTTGATGGGGGATAGAATGGAGGAGTTCATGGGGGTGGACAGGCCGATCTGGTCGGGGCCAAACGACTCTTCGGAGGTATCATCCATGATGTGTTTACATTCGCGAAAGCCATCGCCAAAGGGGGAGAGGTATCGCGGTGACGTTCTAGCGCCACCTCGTTGTAGCGCGGGTCGGCCTCGTTCTAGCGTAGGGGGAGGTCTCACCAACACAACGTGACACTGTAGCTGTAGGTGACATAGGTGGAATGGGTCGGGGAAAATGGGGCCGATGATAAAGGGGGACTTACTTAACTCAAGTTCTGTCACTCCTGTCATGATTTACTTGAGGTAGCTTTGATGTGGTGTAGAAACAGTCTCTTGTATTATTTGTCGTTGTGTGACATTTCTTCAGTATCTATGTAGTTATTATCTGCCATATCGATCACTCCTATGACTCTTGTCTGATCCTATCACTGTATCTACCACTACTGTCATTATCTATTATCATCTATTATCCATCCCTTCTATTATCTATCATTATCTATTATCATCTATTATCTACTTACTGTCATTATCTATTATCTATTCTCTACCACTACTATAATTAATATCTTCCATTTCTATTCTACTTCCCTCCTAGTCTATTCCACTCTCTAGTCTTCTTCCCTCCTATCACCCACCCCCAACATTGCTACTGAAACATCTGCCATCGTCCCCTTCCGCCTCTCCCCATCCCTATACTCGCCACGACCAGAAAATATCGTAGATCTATCTCTCACCACCCCTCTCCTTCCTTGACTCCCTATCCCCGCCCGTTTCTTGCTATACTCTCCCTATAGTCCCCATAGTGCTAGAACTCTCAGCAGGCCCGCATGCCACGGTTTCTCCCGTCCCTTCAGCTGAAACGACGATGGAGCCACTACCTCGCCCACCTCCGCCACGATGGTCTCTTATCTTATCGCGCACAAATATATAAACCACAATATTCGTCGAGGTTTTTTTCCTTAATGAAGATTTTACTGGCCAACCCAGATGAACTATCGTATGTGGATATCTCCCGCTTGACCTTCGAGGCGGTGTTGGAGGTGGTGATTATTTGCTTTGCCGGTTGGGTTGCTGCTAGGTCGGGACTTTTGAATACCAATGGACAAAAGGTCATCTCTGCGTTGAATGTCGACTTGTTCACTCCTTGTTTGGTGTTTGCCAAGTTGGCGCCGTCGTTGAGCTTGGAGAAAATGGTTGACGTTATCATCATCCCGATATTTTTCTTTTTATCCACGGGGATTTCCTATTTGTCCTCGAGGTTTGTGGGAAGGCTATTACACTTGAATGAGCCCGAAACAGACTTTGTCACCGCTATGGGGGTTTTCGGCAATTCAAACTCGCTCCCGGTGTCGTTGACGTTGTCGCTAGCCTATACTTTACCCAACTTGTACTGGGATGACATTGAAAACGACACCAAGGACCAGGTTGCTTCTCGGGGGATATTGTACCTTCTACTTTTCCAACAGTTGGGCCAGGTTTTGAGGTGGTCTTGGGGGTTTAACAAGCTTTTGCGTAAACGGTCGCATGCCGAGCTTCATACCTACCATTTCAAGCCCGACGACGAAACAGCTGCCTCACCACAGGTCAACGGTAGCATTACCGATGATGGCGACATTGTCGACACCGACGACACCGATGACGAAACTACGTCATTGTTGTCCCGACCCCCAACTTCGGGCTACACCATCACCGAAGCCGACATCACCTCCAACATTAGCACTCCCTCCAGTGCAATGAAGCTCACGGCCCGATTACAACGGATCTGGAGCAGCTTTCTTGCGTTTATGAATCCTCCTTTGTACGCCATGCTAATCTCGATAATCATTGCATCGGTGCCCAAGCTTCAGGAGATTTTCTTCACCAAGGGAACGTTTATTTCCAACACTGTGACCAAGTCCATCACCCAGCTAGGTCTGGTGTCGATTCCGTTGATTTTGATCGTTTTAGGGGCCAACTTGAGCCCTTCTAACGACCTTCCTCCGCCTTCGAAGCACTACAACAAAATCATCATGGGGTCGTTGTTCTCGAGGATGATCTTACCTTCGATTGTATTGCTACCGTTGATAGCGTTTTGCGTGAAGTTTTTCAAAATCAGTATATTGGACGATCCCATCTTTTTGTTGGTGGCATTTATTCTTACCACGTCTCCTCCGGCGATTCAGTTGAGTCAGATCACTCAGTTGAATGGTATATACCAAAAAGAGATGCTGGGGGTGTTGTTCTGGGGATACGTGGTGTTTTCATTGCCTTCGACGATATTGGTGGTGGTGAGTAGCTTAGAGGTATTGAAATGGGCTAATTCATAATGATCGAGAGGGTTTTTACTGATGGTTGTGGAGTAGTAATATACTGCCTAACTCTTGTTTCTGTTACTGCTGTTTCTGTTGCTGCTATCTATTTGCTGCTATCTCTCTATTTCTACTATCTTTCTGTTTCTACTATCTCTCTATTTGCTGCTACATTTGTATTTTCTGCTACATTTGTATTTGCTGCTACGTCCATTAAAGACGACCCCCCTGTTAAGGAGCAATACCACTGCCTAACTCTTCATTCTGTTACTGCTACGTACAAATTAACCAAGAACCACTGCCGTGGCTACTTTAAGAATACTCTGTGGAGTTTTGCAGTCACAGCTTTCTACATCAGAGAGCCAACGCACAATCTTGAGAGTCTACTCTTTTACTGCCTTTTTTAACGTCTCCATATAAATAACTCCCAATTCTGCCCTATTACGACTCTATCACAAACAACAAGCGATTCCCGTTTGATCCTGTCAAATATCAGAAGACCCAAGACTAGTATCGTAATTATTAATAACTCATTACCTTTTCATCAATTTTTACCCAAAATCCCCCATCTCCAGTCCGCCCTTCTCCACAACTCTCTCTTCCCATTTCAGCCGTCACCTCCCGAACTATCACCAAATAGGATAGTCGTAATGTCTGCAATCCGTGTCGTTTTCCAAGCGCAATTCCTGAAATTTATTCTCGCATTTATACAACTTTTAATACGAAGGTTAATTGGGCTTGTCACGTCTTGTTACCTCCATATTTTCGGGCATAGTCATCACAAACAATACGGCACACGCAGACGCATCGGCTGTATCTCGCATAAGCTCTGGAAGGTTTTTGGCTAAAGGAAATTGGTTTTTTGTTGGGTTTGTTAGTAAGCGATAGATATTCATAAAGAGACATAAATGGTAAAGGCTAGAAAATTGGCAGTAGTAGGCTCTAGGTCAGTGGGGAAGTCGTCGATGATCGTACGGTTTGTCGAGGACTACTTTGTCGAGTCGTACTACCCCACAATCGAAAATCAGTTCAGTAAGAACATCATTTACAAGAATCAGGAGTATGAGGTGGAGATATTAGATACCGCTGGCCAGGATGAGTTTTCGATGATCAACGAAAAACACCTCATTGGAATCCACGGCTATGTTTTGGTTTATAGTGTGACGTCGAGACAGAGCTTTGATGTTCTCGATATCATCAGAGACAAGATTCTTAATAGTATAGGTAGCGATAGTATTCCCATGGTATTGATTGGCAATAAGAGCGATTTGAATTACCAGAGACAGGTGGAGACGAGCCAGGGAGAGGAGTTGGCCCGCAAGTTCAACTGCCAATTCTTGGAGACGTCGGTGAAGGATAATTTGAATATCAATAAGGCATTTGAGTTATTGATAGATCACATCGAGACGATTCAGAATCCGGTGTTGGAGAAGGACGACAAGTGCGTGGTGATGTAGGATAGTAATGGATATGAGAATGCTCTGCGATGAGAAGGGGCTCTGCTGTGCAATTGCTGTTCTCTGGTTCTTGTGACTCGGTAGGGAGAGATGGTAGTAATTTAGTGAGACATCGACGGTGGTTTCGCGAGGAGCTCTCACAACTCCTCCAAAGCCCTCTCACTTCCAGTAATTGATGTCCGTTAGCCTCTGCCACACCAATCAATGCCTTGGCCTCTGCCAAAGACCAATCAATGCCTCAGCCTATAGCCAATAGTAATGCATCGACAGTATCGCCAAATCCGTCCTTTTCCCTCCCCGCCGTCTCCCGAGACCTCCCTAAGTTCTCGCCACGCTGTCACCGCGAATATTTATGCTCCATCCCCGAAGCAAAAAGGGCCCGTTATACGGCCCCCAGGGCGTCCCCTACGACTATATAGTCATCATAGATGCGGGTTCGAAAGGCTCCCGGGTCTACGTCTACAACTGGCTCAATCCCACCGCCAGTCTAGAGAAAGGCATCGACTTATCTCGTCCCACACTCGAGAAGATCCTTGACACATCGGTTGAGAATAACGGCGAAACCTCCGCTGAACTCCCCCTAAAGTTGCCTCAAATCAACACCAGGGCCAAATGGAGGACCAAGATACAACCCGGTATCGCCACCTTCGACCAGAGCCCCCAGAAAATCGGAAACCACCACCTAAAGTACTTGGTCAAGCTTGCAGAGAAGGTTGTCCCCAAGTCGCAGCACTCTCGTACCCCAATCTTCCTCCATTCCACCGCGGGAATGCGATTGTTGACACCGACCCGGCAGCAGACGATTTTGGACGAGGTCTGTCGGTATTTCCAGCAGAAATCGCTGTTCTTCCTCCCCGACTGCTCGTCCCACGTCAATGTCATCGAGGGAGACATCGAGGGGATTTATGGGTGGTTGGCAGCGAATTACCTAATCGGGAGCTTCGACCGCCCCGAGGATCACCAGCACGGCAAGGGCCACACCACCTATGGCGTGCTCGACATGGGCGGGGCGTCGACCCAGGTGGTGTTCCAGCCCAACTCCACAGAGTCCCTGGAGCATGAAAACAATTTGTACCAGGTTGATTTGTTCGAGGTTCCTGGGGCCTCCGACATCCCCCAGGTCAACTTCAGGGTCTACTCCAACTCCTTTCTTGGTCTAGGGATGAGACACGCCTATGACAAGTACCTTAAATTGTTGACAGAGTCTGTGCCTGCTTCCACCGGTTTCTTTAACTACCGTCCACCCATCACCGATCCGTGTTTGCCCAAAGGGTATACTAAGTCACTAACTGTTGATGATAACACCTACGACTTCACCGGAAGCTCTGATTTCAAGCAGTGTTTGAGGCTGATTTTCCCGTTGTTGGACAGGGCATCCCACACCCTGCCTGATACTCCCGTGGGGTCGTGCCAGCAGTACGACGACGACGCGGGGGTGAGCTCGTGCCTTTTGAACGACTTGATTCCATCATTCGATTTCGATATCAACTACTTTTTGGGGGTTAGTGGCTACTGGTATGCCACCAAACGGATGATGCAGTATAAGGGCCAAAAGCGGGAAGTGGGGCAAGAAAGCGGACCCGAGGAAGCTTTGGCGATTGGCTTACATAAGCGGGAACCCAAAAGAGTCGTCAGCCCTGGGGATCTCCATCCTCAGTCTTCCAATACCCCTGACGATAACCTGGCCCCTGCCCCCGACAAAAACGTCATCTACGACTACAACGTCATCTACGACAACACAGCAAAGCTTTGCTCCAAATCTTACAGCGATTTAATCCAACTAAATGAAGCCAATCTGCCAGAGGACCAAATCTCCATGGACGAGCTCTCCACCCTTTGCTTAAAGTCGTCATGGATCTTGAACTTCCTCCACGTCGGGCTAGGGTTCCCACGGTTCGGAGTCGATGAGGTGAAGTCCAACGATAAATTTAAAGCATTACTGTTTGTGGACACAATCAACGGCCACGAATTCTCCTGGACTCTCGGGCGGGCCTTGCTTTATGCCAACGACGAATACGTCCAGGCATATACCAATTTCACCCAGTCAGAGCCAAGAAGAGCGGGATTCACTTACTCAGCGTCACCCAACTTGTTCCATTACGGTAGTGAGCAGAACCCGAAGTTTCTCCGCCCTAGATTCGAACCTGGAATATCAGTGGAAGGAGGAGATATTGATTCCGACGATGATGTTGGTCATAGCGAGCTGCAATGGTACATAGAGCCCCATCGCTGGTACGGTATAAGTCTCATGGGGGTGTTGATGCTAGTGATCGTGTGGTTGTTGATGGGGAGCCAGCGGCGAAGTAGAATGGCCAAAGCAATAGCGGCCAAGCTGCGTTCATTCAAAGAAGCCGTAGCTGGTTTCCGCTACAGTAAGATCCGAGAAGTGCCGGGAGAGTTGGAATTGAACGATTTGGGAAGTTCTGAGTTTGTGGTGGAGGAAGAAAACGGGAAGAGCCGTCAAACACCGGAGGAGGTGTAGCTGTGGGAGAAGGCAGTCATCTGTGTTGTTTCTAAGGAAGCACCTTTTGTTACCATTGGCTACAGACCATCTCTGTGATTGTCAGAGAACAGAGATAGTTATTGAGCAGCTACTTTGAACAGCCTTACGCACTTTAATATACAAGTTGAGTTCATATTGTCCAAATAGACTCTAGTTTTGTATTCTATAAACGCACAATCTTCTACTTATGTGTTCTGTCGCTGGCTTCAAGATCTATGCGGTATTGTTGAGAGCTTTATAGTCGTTTCCGTTGGTTTCATCTTTATAGTCCTTCCAGTTACTTTTCTGTGTCACAGTGCACTCCAACCATCCTTAGCCTATAGTCTGCGGTTTCTCCGCCACCGTTTCATTGTCCACCGCCATGGTGTCTTGCACAGTGTACTCCCCCGATTTTACCTTATAAAAAAGCTGTTCAATCGACGCAACCCCTGTGTCAATGTCGTCAAGATGATCCCCATCAACCTCCAACACCCGGGGTCGCCCGGGAATTCTAAGCTTATCAAGATGGTTAAAATAGTGGTCCACGACTTCTCGGTGAGTGTAGTAGTGGAACATCGCCCCTTCGCCCGCCTGGGCTACCCTCTGAAGTTCCCACAGTCTCTGTTCATCTTTTGACGGTAACTGGGACGCTCCTGACCACACTCCGGCGATGGCCGCTGCAGAAGCCTCCATGGTGTGGAGAGCCAAAGTGGACATTGCCACCCCTACAGCCGCAAGGGAGGGGTCTTCGATGGCAAATGTGTGATAGTAGAGCCCCCGGACCCTCTGAGCCCCTCCCGAGGTCACCACCTCCACGTTGGCGTTGGCAGCAGCGTCATTCAAGAAAGGAAGATGATAATGATATCCTGTGGTAAAGATTATGGAGTCGAATCGTGGCTCGACCGATCCATCAGTAAACTCTACGTCGCCGTTAGAGTGAAACAGGCTAATGGTGGTCCTATGGACAATTCCCTCCGATCGGATGGCCTTATCCATCCAGGGGAACAATTTATGGTTCCCTCGCGAAGAAACCGTCACTGAAGCAGCGACCGGCACCACATACTGCAACACATTAATGGTGCTGATACTCCCTCCTACCACCAACACCCGCTTCCCCCGGAAGGGCTCAGGGGACCGGTAAGAGTTGGCATGGACGAGGCGTCCCGGGAAGTCTCGGTCGAAACGGGCGAGCCCGGGGAAATGGGGGATCTTCGGCACGGTGAAATGGCCATTGGCAATGACCACCGCGTCAAACCGCTCCTGATACCACTCATCGTGGCCCGCCCCGGGGTTCTCCCGCTTCACCGTCACCACCCACTGGTGGCGGTCTTTACGAATGTCGCGCACCGAGGAGTTGTACCGGATATGGTCATGGAGCCGCTCCGCCTGGACAAAGTCGCATATCCGCCTGGACAACTCGATATGGGTCATAAACGGGAAAATCGTCCGCCCCGGATGGTGGTACTTATCGTCGTTCTCCATGTAGGAGAACCGGGTGAATCGGGCAGGAATGTTGGTGTACAAATGGCGGAAGATGCCGCTGCGCTTCCACTGCAACTCGCTCGCCAAAGGGTCGTGGGGGGTGGTGATGGGGTGGTCAACTCCAGCGGTGAAGGGACTGGCGCCCCCCGGACTGATCACCCGGGGATCGTTGTAGCGCTCGGTGTCCATCATTTCTCGCGGGGGAACGGCAAAGTCAGCGTCGTCTAAAGAAGGAGCCCAGATCCCCCCAGCTCGATCTTTCTGCTCGAATGCCACGATCTTGGTGAATTTACGGGGCACCGCCACACCATCGCCAACCGTCGACCTACCGTCTGCTGCGGTGTGGAGCAACTCGTAGAGGGTGGCGATTCCCGCGGGGCCACACCCAATGATAGCTACGGTGTTGATATCTAGATCCATGAAGCGGAGGATTTTTCAGTCGACGGTGTTGTAGTTGTTTCACGTGGATGTTGCCAATGGACCCACACTTTCGCGACGACGCTGTCGCCAAGTTGTGGTGCCAGTTCGCGGTAGCGGTGGCAGGCTATTACCGCCAGTTTGTAGGCGACGGTATGAGTTTTTTTGAGTTCGTTCGTTCCCTCTTGGGTCTGTCTGCCCCTTTGTTATCCTGGGTCGCAGATATGTCTCTTTTTGTTCTACTTTTATTGAAATAATTGGCTGTAGATCAGATCTAGCTCAGATCCAGGTAAATTGCAAATATCACGAATTCTTCGGAGTTCTTCAAGGCAATAGGGTGTTCTTTATCAGGATGCACATCAAGTGGGGCATTACTACTTTCACGTCGGAGCCATATCAGTAACGGCGGTGTTTCTAGGCAGTTTTACACTTTGATTCACACTCCTTTTGTATTTACACTCTGTTCTTTATAAGGATTCCGTATAAGGATTTTTTTCTGGATGATGTCGAAGGTTATATTACATGGTAAATACTATGAACATCTTTTAATATTGAGTAGATGGAGGTAAGTGCCAGAATAAACCACCATTTATCGCTATAAATACAAGTAAATGGTCCAAATATCACCATTGATCTCTATAAACACAACTAATCAAAGTCAAACATCACCATTAATATCCATAAGTCAACTTAATACGGCCAAATGTCACAATTAATCTACAAATACTCAATAACTGGCTCCGATACCAACATATCAGGACCCACTAGAACTCACAAAAGAGATAAGAATTGAAAGAAATAAGGAATATAAGAATTAAGAAACAAAGAAATAAGGAATATAAGAAATAAGAAATGAAAGAAACAAGAAACAAAGAAATAAGAATTGAAAGAAATAAAATACAAAGAACTAAGAAACAAAGAAGTAAGAATTGAAAGAAATAACAAACAAAGAAAGAAATAGATAACAGACTAAAGAAACTCTCTCATTCAACAAAGTCTCCATAAACTCCAGTGGCTCACAGAGATACAGAACCCAAAGGTCTAACTATCGTATATCAGTAACAATTCTATATCTATCAATATTCTAACAAACTCACATTCTAAGCCTTAAGAGTGGATTTCACGTACTCAATCATCTCGGCATACTTGGGTCTGAATGCCCAATGCAGCTGGATATGGTGGACCTCCACCCCCAACTGTTTGGCCCAAGTCAAAACCAACCCTGGGTTCTCCAAGAATTGGGATCCAATAAAGGCAAAGTCAATACTTCCATTTTCAATCAACTCGTTGACCTTATGGGAATCGTTCAACTTCCCCACGGTTGCAACCAACCCTTTATCTCCAACAGCCTGCTTGATCTTGGTAGCAAACTCTACATGACTTCCAAAATCAACCTTATGTCTGTCAGCATTGGAATCATTTCCACCAGCAGACACATCAAGTAAATGAATCCCATGATCAAAGATAATAGGGGCCAACTTGATCGAGTCCTCGACCGTCCAGGCATCAGGGTTGGCGGCGTGCAATTCCGAGGCACTGATCCGTAACAACACAGGATAGTCTTTAGGAACGTTAGCCTTGATTTCATCAATAACCTCGATCAAAAATCTAATTCTGTTTTCAAAAGACCCTCCGTAGCTGTCGGTTCTCTTGTTGGAATGGGCCGACACAAACTCTGAAATCAAGTACCCATGGGCCCCGTGGATTTCAATGAAATCGAATCCGGAGATCTCCACTGCTCTTTTGGCTGCTTGGCCAAACTGCTTGACAATGACCCCGATTTCTTCCACCGTCAACTCCCGAGGGGTGACTAGTCTTCCGTTGGGTCTATATGGCACAGCACTGGGGCCGACAACGTCTTCTTTGATCCCACGGGGATCCCAGTTTTCCAAGTATTGAAACAATGCCGATTGTTGTGCCTTTCTTCCAGCATGACCAAGTTGGATCCCGATTGTCGAGGTGTTGGCGTGGGCGTAGGCCACAATAGGCTTGAACTTTTCCGCCTGGCTATCTTTCCAGATCCCCAAATCGACGACACCGGTTCCGGCGTTGGGAGACACCGCCGTAGCCTCTACTGTCACCAACCCGGGACCTCTGGTGGTGAGGGATCCGTAATGGATCTTGTGGTATTCAGTCACTTCAGCGTTGTCAGCAGTACCTTGGCACATCGGAGAAACTCCGATCCGATTGGCGACAGTGACGTTTCCGATCTTCAATGGCTGGAATAACTTGGGAGTGGATTCAGTTAATTGCAATGGCGATCCCACAACCCCTTCCGGCTGAGGATATTCGTAAGGTAAACCTTGGGACAATGGATAAGGAGCAGACATTATAAAACTACTTTGAATACCGTCTACTGGAGATGTGGTGGATATTTATAGTCAGAGGTATTATTAATACCAATGTTGTTGTGGATATCCCTATCGGTTACTCGAAAGACGATACGGTCCGGTAGATAGTATGCAGTAGTGGCTACCACGGAGGGACTTCTCTATGAGGGAAGTCATCCAGCCGTCTCGGATCCTTTGAAGGCATCTCGCACGGCAGATTTGTAATTAACATTGGATCTACCCGTGGATATTGTCGGAGATAACAGTGGAGTTTTGGGTTCATTTGAGCCACCACAAGATTAGAGACGGCTACGACAACGGTAGAATACAGACGTCGAAAGTGGCAAGTCAAGCAAACACGGAAAAGGCTGCAAAGACTAGTGACTTACACTCAACTTAATTTGACACCAACGTCAAGATGCAGGTATTAGCCTGCGGCCGAGGGTGGGTCTACATTCAAATGTCGTATTTGACGTATTCCGTCTATTTGAAATAGTTTTCGTTGCATAAGCGTCGATTACTAACCAAATTACGATGAGCTGACTCATGGTTGATGTCGTCAAAAGCACTTAAATCGACCTCAACAACAGAAGAAATACTAAGAACTGGGCCACCAACTAAGAATTAGGCAACTCCGTGGGTGCCGACTAAAGGAGTCGATAATATTCTGCTCATTATGTGATGAGTAACTCCTTGAAACTGGTAAAACTTGAAAATTCCTGAAACTTGAAACTGCCTAAAACTTGCTAAAACTTGCTAAAACTTGAAACTTAAACACTCAACTTGAAACCCCTAAAACTTGAAGAGTCAACTCTAAAAGTCTACCAACAAACCTGTTACCTGGCGTATCACTCCACAATATAGTCACAAAGATAACCATTCAAATAAACCGTCGCAGGTTATATCACATTCCTCATCTCTGTCGCATCTCATAATTATGGAACTATCTCAACTAGTGAAATCGTTCAGATTCGAAAAGCTTCTCACGTCTGATCCTCAAACCAAGCAGATAGTGGTGCTTGGGGCCATCGGAACCGACCATGCGATCATTACCATGGAAAAATCCCATTTTCCCGTGACAGAACACCTTGAAATCTCCGACATTATCAACGAAATACAGTTGATCCAAAACAACGATGTTTACTACTGGTCGTCGAGTTTGATCCGCCAAAGCCTCCCTGACGCTCCTGGGGCCAAGGTCAATTTAATCTACCCTGCTACAGATACCCACATCCAGAAATATACCCCCCAGAAGCTTCATATGGTGGTGGAAACCCCGGAAATGTATCGCCACTACGTGGTTCCGTTCATTCAATCGATGAAAGGCGACAGAATAAAGTGGGTCTACAACATACTATTCGAAGGTAAAGAGTCCGAGACGTTTGTCCACCACGACAAAGACTTGACTACTGGATTTGTGCTTTTGCCCGATATGAAATGGGACAGAATCTCCTTGGACTCGTTGTATTTGTGCTGTATTGTTAATCGTAGGGATATTTCCTCCGTCAGGGACTTGGATGGCTCCCATGTTCCCTACTTGAAGGCTTTGCAGAAGACCATTCTTGAGGTTTCCTGTCAAAAGTACCCTGTGGAAAAGGACGAATTGCGGCTCTTTGTCCATTACCACCCTTCGTATTACCACTTCCACATCCATGTAGTCACGGTGAAACACCCTGGGTTGGGTAATGGAATTAATGTGGGTAAAGCCATTCTTCTCCCCGACATCATTGACAATTTATCCCTAGCTTCCGACTATTACCACCGCAAGTCCATCGCTTTCTTACTAGGCGAGAACCATGGACTATGGAATGTACACGGCTATAGAGAGGCTCACTTGAACCGTGACGATTGATATTTATTAGTAATTGAACTCACTACTGGCCGATTTCACTGCCAATCTAGCCATTTGCATCATTTTCAGTTTAGCGTCGAGCTTCTGGGGCTTTTTATATTCTTTGACTGTGGAGTTGCCCCCCTGGAACTTTCCCAACTTCTTAGGAGGGTCTCTCAACCCAAATGCCTTGGCCAAATGGCCCAAATGTAATTGTTTCACGTTAAAATACCCTCTCTCTGATGCCAAATGTGTGGCATAAGCTCTTACATGTGACGTGAAGGCCAACGCCGCCTTATCCTGAGCCCCGGAGTCTTCAAGTAGCCATCTTTCGATGTTCAAATGCCAGGTGGTGGCATGGATGTCCCATTTATTACGGCTCGAGTCGGTTCTTTCTTCACCATATGCCTCTTTCAAGAGTTTCTCGTGACTGTCTATCTTCAAGCTTCCTTTAGGATGGACTAGGGATAATTTAGCCTCGATATACCCCTCCTCGAGCCCCGGCAACAAGAATAAATGAGCGGAACCTTGGTTCCCTACCCGAGCAGATCTTCCAATTCGGTGCAAATGGTCGTCGATGGAAAACGGAGGATCGTACTCGATCACATGGGAAATGTTAGGGAGATCCAATCCTCGGGATGCCACGTCAGTACAAAATAACACCAAATGATTGGAAGGGGAATCAGGTTTGATGAACGCAGATAATGTCGAGGTTCTTTCCTGCTGTGTCATCGACCCGTGGAGTTTGAACGACACCACATTAGATCCCAAAGATGGCGATGTGACGTAGTTAGACCCTGTATCGTCATCATTAGTGGAGTTCAACGGCACCTTAGTTATTTCCACTTTCCCGTCCTCGTTTTTCTGTTTTATAAACCGACTTCCACCTCGAGTGAACACATCAAAATGGTAGTTGACCGAATCAGAGCATGACAAGAAGACCATAATCCTCTTGGGTTGGTCAGTAAGACAGAGACGCTTGAATAACCCATTCAATGTCACGAGTCTCAATTTGGGAGGGACAATCACTACGCTTTGCAGCAACTGGTCAGGAGCCGTCATTTTCACTGGCTCTTCTGTATTATCATGGCTGTCGTTAATGGGGGTTTCATTGTCGTCGTCATCAAATTCAACTGTTCCTTCTATTGCGCTCTTAGATTCAACACTAATCATCTCTGGATTATCAAGCAAGATGCTGCCTAGTTTCTCAACATTCTGTTGCATTGTGGCCGAGCACAACACATTGACCCTCCTGGTGGGAAGTCCCAGCCATTTTTGGGCGGACGAGGCAATACTACTGCATTTGGTGATGTTATCGGTGATTTTGGAAATTGTCTCCTCAAATCCAAGTTCCACGAGTCGGTCACCCTCATCCAAAATCAACCACCGTAGCTGGGATAAGTCCAACGCGGTAGTGTTCTCGATATGGTCGGCCAACCGGCCGGGAGTTCCCACCAATATGTTCACCCCTTTTCTTAATCGAGCCTTCTCAGACTTCTTCTTCTCTCCTCCAATCACAATCCCAGGAACAATATGGTGGTGACATCGTGTCAACGTCTCCAACACGCTATATATCTGGGTTGCCAACTCTCTGGTGGGAGCAAGAATAATAGCAAAAACCCCCGAGTTTCTGGTGATTTGGTGCCTTTCTTCTTGCATCAACTTATGGAAGATCGGAAGGAGAAAAGAAAGAGTTTTTCCCGACCCCGTCTGTGCCTTGATAAACAAGTCACTCTGGGCCAACAATAAGCTGGGAATGGTGGCTCTCTGCACTTTTGTAGGGGTTTTAAACCTCAAGGTTTCGATTAAGTGTTTGGCCAACTTATCGTTGATTCCTAGGCCCTCAAACGTCGTGGCGTCCTTCAACGGGGCATTGGAAGGTAAATATGTGACGTCTTTGATCGTCGGTTGGGTTTTTGCTGATTCTAACACCGAACTCTTCTCGTTAGACGTGAATAACGACGATACGTAGGAGTTATTGGTGCCTCCAAACTCACCTCTAGTCTCGGAAAACTTGGTTCTTTTGTATCCCCCACTCTCCTTTTCGTTACTGCCACTAGCAGTACCCTCACTAATCCTCTTCAACCTCGATTCGTGGATATTTATGGAGTTCACTCCCGTAGGTTGAGAAGGTTTTTTCAGGGTTCTTCCTCGTCCTTGAAGCTGTAATTGCAACTTCCGGCGATCTTTCCACCGGCCACCAGTAGGTTTGACAAAGGACTTGTTCTTTGTCGATGCAGAAGGCGCAGGAGCAGCAAAGTTCACCACCAATCCGTCGTCGTCCATAATGTAGCCGTCTTTACTATTCGCGATGAGATGAGATGAAAATGAGACTTTATTCTAATATACAAAGATGAAGGGGGCATGGAGGGAGTGATAGTGGGGGACTAGTGGGTCAACTGGCGGATGTAGTCGTCCATGGTGGTGGTAGTAAAAAGCTTCAGCGACGACGAAATTATGGAGTCAAGAGGACCATCGGCACTATCGTTCCACGCTAGAGACACCCATTCTTCCTGGTCGAACCGTTTTGCGTGTTTCAACGCCTCTCCCAAGGCCGTAGTCACAAAGGGGTCGCTACTGGAGGTGCTGGAGCTTTTGGCGGTGCTCTGCAACACCGGCACGTTCTGCGATTTCGCCAGAGACCCCTGGTCGAAGCTTTCTTTCCTCTGAATCATCTTCTGCGTCTCGATATCGTCCAAGTATTTGAACGACGGACGTAACTGGGCGGTGGCATTGACGGGGAGTAGGTGCATTTGTTTACTGCCGTCGTCATCCACTTTGAACTTGGCAGCGTACAATCCCCCGTGGGTGGGATTCAACACCCCTGTGTGGTCATGTTCAGTTACCGCAACTCCCCACTCTTCGGTTCTGCCAGCGTCGTAGAATTTGGTGGTATCTAGAGGGATTTCCACCTTTATGAAATTGCAATCGGGCTTTATTGCCGCTCCCAAGTGGTTGATACCCATAGGCAGACTCCGGGGCTTGCTCAGGTACTGTAGTAAGTGTATGAACTGGTCTATATCGGTCACACTGTCAATAAACAACGGAATCGATTCCACTACCGGATCGTCTTCAGAGTCCTCGACATCGGTACTAGATTCACTTTCCAAGTCGGAATCACCAAACTCTTGTTTGACCTCAACCTCTTCTTCGGCTTCAGCCCCCGCCATGACCACATCTTCTACGTCGTCGTCCTCGTCAATAAAAAGGCTCTCCTGGTGTTTTGTCATAGAGATGAGGCGTAAAAATCTGCGAATATTTAAGAACTGAAGTCAATACCGTTGATGTTTCCGTCAATGATTTCGCCGTAAAGTTGGTGGAGCACCGTCTGAGAAGCTCATACGACTGTGTGTAGAGAGAAATTGAATGTTTTATGGATAAGGAACCGATAAATTGCATGACTTCAATGCAATGTTCCAGTTTAGTTGTGGATGTTTTATATCAGCGGCTGACATTAATCTTTCAAAAAAGGGGTTCAAGAAGACTTGATGAGTTGAAACGAACGCTGTCAAGTCCCAAGAGCGTTTCTGATGATGTGACCACCTCAATCATCAATCAAGAGACTTTTCCGCCTCATTCGATATTGTTCAACCTCCACATTTCCTCTTCAACCCCTTTTCTGGAGTCATATTCACAGTCTCGCCTCATGTAGAAGGGTTCAGAGAAACCACTTTGCAGACAAGTGTGGCCATTGCCGTGACGTAGGATGTCGTGGTGGTGTTCACTTCTCTGGACTCTACACATAAAACCACATTCGCATCGTGGAAAACGACAAAGAGATGACTGAAGAATCCCAAGAGAAGTTCGATATAACCCAGGTGTACCTCAAGTTCTTGGAGGACGACCTGGAGATGACGATGCCGATAGCAGCCATCGAATCGTTGGTGGATATGCTTAAGGTGAAGCAGCCTTCGACATCGTCCGAGCTTATCAATTTGGTGAAGAGCAACACCGACAAGCTAAAATCATCGATTTCGAACGCAATTTCCTTGTCAGCGGGCTGTGATTTGTTCATGCGGTTTGTGTTGAGAAACATCAACTTATACTCCGACTGGGAGTCCTGTCGGAAGAATTTGGTTGAGAATGGGGAACTCTTCGTGCAACGAGCCAAAGAATCTCGATCCAAAGTGGCGGAATACGGGGTGGCTTTCATAAAGGACGACGATACTATTTTGGTGCATTCGTACTCTCGTGTGGTGCACCAGCTATTGGTGAGGGCCAAAACGGAGAAATTAATTCGGTTTCGGGTCATTGTGACTGAATCGAGACCTAGTGAGAAGGGCTATTACATGGCAGAAGTGTTGCGAAAGGCAGGGATTCCCACGGAAGTGATAGTCGACAATGCCGTGGGGTACGTGATACATAAGGTCGATAAAATCTTGGTTGGTGCCGAAGGGGTGGCGGAAAGTGGAGGAATTATCAACCATATTGGGTCGTACCAGATTGGTTGTTTAGCAAAAACCAACAACAAGCCTTTCTACGTTGTCACCGAGTCTCACAAGTTTGTGCGGTTGTTCCCCTTGGCCCCCAATGATTTGCCCAATCAAATAAGTCAATTGATGCAAAACGCTAATAGTATGACGTTCCTGAACGATAATGGGTCGTTGACTAGTCAGCAGATTGACTTTACGCCCCACGAGTACATTACGGCGTTGATTACTGACTTGGGGGTGTTGACTCCTCTGGCTGTGTCGGAGGAATTGATCAAGATATGGTACGATTAGTAAGTACACTTAATACAGATACCGTCTGTTGTTGATGAACTGGATATGTTTGTGGATCCGGGTAGTAGTGTTTTTCTACTTTCGTGCCTCAACGTGACACCATAGAGGTTTTTCTACTACAATCTCTAGATTAATATTCATTATACATTATAATGCTAATCAATGAAGCTAGTAGGGTCTCTAAAATGCTTCCATTTGTGCTACAGTCTTGCTGTAGGTCTCCTTTAGAACTTTTTCAACATTCATAGCTTACACCCATAGTTTCTGCTGATAATTAGCATGGAATTTCGCTAACTCCTTCATCAGCTATATGCTCTCTCTCCACAATAGTTCAATTTATCTATCCCCCTTCATAGACTCCTCTTAGCCTCAACTACCACCTCTCCCAAATGGCGCTGTAGATCCTCAAGATCAAAGTAATCTTGATTCGATTGCCTCTTTATCTTTACACAATTAATACCCCTTCCACGCAAATACTCTGTATCGACGTGAATCGTGGGATTTTCCATATAAAACAAATGGGTGACAAATCTGGTCCAGTCATACACATTATTTGACGAGCCATCGCCTTCCTGGTTCCGCTGCTTGAATGAATACGTCGCCAGCTCAACAATGACTCGGACAAAATCCACCGCCTGCATTCCAAACGTTTCTCTGTCATAACAGCCGTTCAAGAGCAAAATCCGCCGTTTGTGACTGGATTCAGAAGTATCAGCCGCAATGGCCCTGCCCACCCCCTTCAACACTATAATAGGTAGGATACTTGTCATTAACGACCCAATAGAATACACCACTATATCGCTGGAAGAAATGGTCGAACACACCTTATGATGGGCTGTAGGACGGATTTCCTCCCCATACGGGGAAACATAGAAGATCCGCTCAATCGGAGACAATAATGGCTTGATGGTCTCGGTTTTGGAGAAATGCAACTGGGACTTTTTCAACTCCGGATGAGTATACTGGGGCACATTTCCGCTTTCTTCGTCATCAGACATGTCGGAGAACTCAGAAAACTCTTCGGTGAAGTGTTCACTGGAAATCAGATGATTAATAGTGATATTCCCCATGGGAGAGTTACCAAAGTTGCCCACAGTGCCAAAATAGTCTGTGGATTCCCCCGAAGGTCCCAGAGGGTGAGTAGGAGTTGACGGGCGGGTCTTACTGATCGGTGGAGGATAGTTATTGGGCAATTGATCCTCCGAAGGATGGGAAATCTGCGATTGACCAGTGATGACTAGGCCATTCTGCAACAACGCACTGATATGATAGGTGAAGTTGGTGTTTATACAAGGTAAAACCTCGGTGCGAGAGTCTATCCCCGATAACTTAGCAAACAACTCAATGGCGGAGTCTAGCGATCCAATGAATAGCCGAGCTCCCGTCAAAAATAAGTTTCCCACGTTAGCCAACTCGTATCTAAATTGTTTCTTCGTAGTGTGAGCTGAAGATTGGTGCTTGGACCGTTTCAACAACTCGACATTGACATGGATGAAGAAGGCTCGAAAGATCTCTCTTGTGGACGGCTCGATATCTCGCCAAAGAGGATGACTTCCGTCAACAATGTCATTCCATTGCACTTTGGCTTCGGCAACGTCTTTAGATAACCGGAAACTCAAGAGATTCCTAAGACCCCTATGGTTATCAGGGATCAACCGGGTCAACCTTGACCGAATATCCCCTATCGCTGGTCCTCCAATGACTCGAATCAACTCTGAAGTCGACCCCCCATTATCCAGAATAGGAAGAATATAGCTTACGTGGGGCGACATGGCGGAAAATACTGGCACAAGCTCATTGGTAGCTGTTCCCCCGCTCAATACCGATATTTTCATCCTACAAATTTCCTCTGTTGTCATCGACCCCAGGCTGAAGGTCTGCGGAATCGCGATTTGAGAAAGATCGTGGAATCAACACCCCAGGGCGATCGCTATACCCCCGACGCCCATGTGCCCTGGGGGTGTCAAGAGTCCTCCGGGGGCCACCACCCGTAAGAGTTGATGTAGGTCATTGGTGTACCGCTCTGGTGTACCGATGTCTCGGCTAAAACAGTCACTGCTCCCCGTGTAATCCCGGGACCGCTGCTGCGTTCATTTGAGTCCGCGACACCTGCCAAAACGTCGCGGCTGCGAATAATGTCGCGATTCTCCATTACACACGCCTTCAAACAAACTGAAAATTTTTCAAATACATATTCTATATCCATAATGGCTAGTCAAGAAGTTTTAGTTTTAAGAGGTACTTTAGAAGGACACGGTGGATGGGTCACCTCGTTGGCCACCACTGCCGCACACCCTGATTTGTTGTTGTCTGGATCCAGAGACAAGACGTTGATCACCTGGAAATTGACTGGAGGAGACGACACTCACTATGGGATTCCTAAAAAGTCCTTCAAAGGACACTCCCACATTGTTCAAGACGTCACCATCTCTGCTGATGGAGCCTACGCCTTGTCGGGTTCATGGGACAAGACCTTGAGATTATGGGACTTGGAAACCGGTGAATGTACCAAGAGATTCGTCGGCCACAACTCCGATGTGTTATCTGTTTCTATTGCCAAAAACTTGAGACAGATTGTTTCTGCTTCTAGAGACAAGACCGTCAAGGTCTGGAACACCATTGGTGAATGTATGCAAACCTTGACTTCTCACTCCGACTGGGTTTCTGCTGTTAGATTTTCTCCTTCTGACGAAGATGTTTCCACTGTCATTTCTGCTTCCTGGGACAAAACTATTAAGGTATGTACTTTTGCATTTGTTTTGAAGATTTAACCTAGATGATGTTTACATATTTGCTACTTCAGACGTCGCCCGCCAGCTTCGAATGAGACACACAATCTACACCAAGATCTCTGATAATGGGTTAAATTTCATTTGCATGAAATCAATTTACTAACAGTATTCTAGTCTTGGGACTTAAGTGAATACAGCTTGAACGCTGACTTCATTGGTCACTCCGGTTACATCTCCTGTATCACCATCTCCCCTGATGGATCATTATGTGCTTCTGCCGGTAAGGATTCTTTCATCATCTTGTGGGACTTAAACTCCAACAAGCCTTTATACACCTTGAATGCTGCTGCTGAAGTCCATGCTTTGGCTTTCTCTCCTAACAGATACTGGGTTGCTGCTGCCACTGCCACCGGTATCAAGATCTTCAACTTGCAAGAAAGATCATTGTTGGACGAATTGAAACCAGAATTCGCTATTGGTGCTAAGGCCAAAGACCCCGAACCAATCTCCTTGGCTTGGTCTGCTGACGGTCAAACCTTGTTTGCTGGTTACACCGACAACTTGATCAGAGTCTGGCAAGTCATGACCTCTTCTGCTTAGGTAAATATCAACTTATAGGTATTTCAAATATAATAGCTGTACAGTGTTGCGTTTAGTAGAGAATGAGTTTTGTGTCTGTATATTGTATTTGCTCTAAGTGTATATAGGGGGTCAATCGTTCAGACCTCTTTGCCATGGAATAAATCTTCTTTGACATGCAACAAGACTTCTTTGGGTAGCGTTCTCTATTTACAGCCACCCGTTACTACTCAAACATATAGATCTTGCCACTGGCACTGCCTCCAACGACCCAATTCTCCGTAGGATGCATCGTACATACCGCAGGCACCACCCCTACCTTATCCCCCGTAAGGTGGGCGATTATCTGCCCCTTCTGGTCGTAGATATCGAATCCTCGTTTCATGTTGGCAATAACAAACTTCTGTACTCCGTCATTAGGGGCCACTTGCCATCTGGACTTGAGGATTGAGATCCATCTCCCTGTTTGGCAGTTGTGGCGAATCTTGGTGAAGGGGTGAATGTTATCAGGGATCAACTCTTCCTGTTTTGCTTTTGATGGCACCTGATATTTGTCATCCCATTCTACTACCGGAGGCACCCCCGGCTCATATTGGTCCAAATTGAAGACACAGATATTGTCATCATACCCGTTACACACCAACCTGTTTTCGTTGTTCCAATCGACCGAGGAAACCGATAATCGAGACCCATAAGACCCATAAGCATGAGGACTGAGCTGGTCATCGAAGTCCGACCACGCCCCATTGGCTGTACTGACGTTACGCAAGTCCCAGATTTTGAGGGTTCGATCTAGAGACGCCGTGGCCACCTGATGCGATCCGTTGGGGTTGATAGCAAACGATCCTATCTTTTTATCTGACAATCGAAGAAACTTCTGGGTATCGATAGTTTTGAACGGCGTTCGAATATCATGTCGATAGAAATTCCCCGATAGCGTCGTCATGTATAGGACGTTGCCGTCGTCACCACAGAAGTTGATGTCAGACACCCCCAAAGGGTAGTCGTCGGATTCGTATGGATCTCTCAAGTACGCCACTTCGCTGGAGGTGAGTTTATTGAAGTCCATCTGCCGCACAGACCCATCATAGGAGGCAGTATAGAACTTAGAAGGGGTTGCAAATGGCGATAGGATTCGGGAAATCGACTTCCCGTGGGGTTTGAGAATGGTGATCATGGGCTCTTCTTCGCCATCTTCGTCTTTTTTAATTGAGTCCACCGCCCACACCCCGATATCACCATTGGTATCGCCTGCGGTGACAATACGGTCCCTGACGCTGCTGTGGAAGTTGATTGACGTAATACGATGGTGGGCGATTTTGATATCCAACGGATTGAATTTCTGGTAAACAGTCAAAGAATCGAATTCTTTGCGTTTCTCCGCTAGTGCTTTGTCATCATACTCCAAATGGGAGTTTCTGATGACGTGGTAGAGGTCTCCAGCCGACATTCTATCGCCGAGTTCCCGGAAAAGAGCCAACACCTCATTGTCGATTTCTTCTTTTTCTTCCTTCTTAAGCTCCTGATCCCCCTCCTCCTTCACCTCCAGTGATCCCGCAGCCGGATACACCTTCTCCTCGAACTTCAAGTTCCCCAGACTCCCATCAGTCACCAAATCAATCAAATTGAAGTTGCCGTAAAGACGCGTCGAACGGAGCTTTTCCAACTCCTTTCGCTGACGGTCTTTCTCTTCCAATTCCTGCTGCATCTTCTGGTACTCCTCGGTGTTTTCCGTCTTGACTCCGGCGATTCTTCTCGACCGTCTAGACGGTTCCACCTCCTGTTTTACTCTAGGGGTAGTCTTTCTTCGTTTGGTCGATTTGGGTTTCTCCGCCGACACCTCACGAGATATTGACTGGGAGATCTCGTCCAAGTTGAGCTGCTTCAACAATTCCCTGTTGCGCTGGATATTTTCCTGTCTTTGTCTCTCGAACTCACTTAATTGCACCATCTTCTAGATTTTTTCGCGTTCTTGATGAAGGTGTACTTTGGTGATCTGGACGATGGGAAACCAGAAAATTGGGGTATTGGGGTTATGGGTGTGTGATGGGTGATATGGGAGTGGTAAAAAAAACAGGTGTAATTTTTTTTGGACATTTTTAGTTATGTTTTGGGTTTTTGCAGCCAATTCAATATCTGTAGAATTCACTTTTTGCAGCCATTATTAAATATATTCTAAAGATGGATATGAAGAGAAAACTACTTGAATTTTTACTTGGGAGATACGACAATACGCCTATCAACTCTTAAGGCAAGTTTAAACATTTGAACTTTCTCATTTCCTGAGGTGGGCCTTAGGCTTTATTTGCAGTTGTCGAGAGTCAAAGTTTCTTCAAGGTTTTAATGGCAGTTCAAGACTGTAAATGGCATAAATACAACATTGGCATCTCTAGGCCCGTTCTCTCGCCAACCGTAACACATCGGAACACAAGTATAGACTACCACACACCACCACTTTCCTTGTATCTCCTCCATCCTGCAATCTCTTTACTTGAGCGAGAATATCCCCCATGGAATCGCCATCGATGGAAGCTTTTATATCGTCGAAGTATTGGTGCCCCACGGCTCGGATTTCTCCCACATCGTACAGTTTCACCCACGGCATACCTTCAGGAGAGGTAAACTTGCACGGTATAAGGGTATCGGTATCTCTATTGGCTACATGCTTCATGAGACTAGAAATCGACTTCCCTTTACTCAACGCCATGATGAACACTATTCCCTGTTTATCACCTCGATACGATTGGAGAAACTCCAGTAGCTCTTCTGCTGCACTCTCATTGTGTGCACCATCGATTAGCACCTCCATCTGGTACCGTGGGACCACTACCAGCTGTAACCTTCCCGGCCACACCACATTACTTATTCCCTTTTCAATGTCACCATCAGCGATTCCCAGATGATTCCTTAAAAGTTCGACGATCTGGAGCGCTACACTCAAGTTCTGGAGCTGGTACGCCCCTTTCAACGGCGAGAAAGACCTTAACGTTTGCGCTCTAACAGGAGTAATCCCCAGTTTCCCTTGAGTTTCACGCAATCCGTCAACTAAATAAAGATCGCTCTTCATAGAGCGTGCCTTTTTTCTCATCACCTCTAACACCTCCGCCTTGTTACTGCCGTCAACCACAACCGGAACTCTTTGTTTGATGATGCCAGCCTTTTCCTCGGCGATTTCACTCAAGGTGGAACCCAAGAAGCTTTCGTGGTCAATGGCAATTTTCGTGACACCACACGCTACCACGCCCCCGCCGCTATTGGAGTTGCACGGTATCAACACATTGGTGGCATCCAAACGACCACCAAGGCCCACTTCGATCACAGCGTATTCCACACATTCCATGGCAAATATCTGGAATGCCGTCACCGTTAGAAGCTCAAACTCCGTACACTCAAGCCTGTGGGTTCTATTGGCCCCGGCCACCGTCTCTGCCACCGCAGAAAACTCCTTTAGGGGATACGTGACGTCATTAATGGCGATACAGTCGTTATAATGGAGGAGATGCGGCGACGTAAAACGGCCATTTCGGAGGCGTGCCTGGGTCAAAATCGACGAAACGTAAGCTACTGTCGAGCCCTTTCCATTGGTACCTGCCACATGTACCGCCTTGTACCGATAATGGGGATTTCCCAACACCTGGAGTAGTTTGGTAATCCGAGATAGTCCCAAGTCTATCATGATTTGGGGATGATTTCGCGAAAATGGTGAAATTTAAACAGCGGTTATATGAGTGGCGCACGACTTTTGATGGTAAAGTTTGAATTGGACCAATCCATGAAACTTCAACATCGAGAGCAAGCTCCTTGAAGGTACCAACAGGTGGTAGGGTACTCCATCAGAAGATCTAGTTCGCACTGAAACAATTTAGCGAGAGTCGCGTTGTAACATGGCCCAAGACAACGGTGGAAAGCAGCTGTTCATCGAGAAGCGTCTCCGGGCGTTGGACGAGATAGACACTACAGTGGTGACACTTCTAGATAACTTGGCTGGGGTTTTTGAGCTGTATAACGGTTCTAATAGCGATTATGATGCCGCCAAACGAGACATAACTCTCCAGACAAAACAGATATACCAGAACATTAGTGATATTGCTATCAACTTGAGGAAGGAAGTGAAGATCATGGATGAGAATATAGGAGCGTATGACAATAACGAAGACTCTGTGATGCTTCTTCCGATCCCGATAGACCAAAAAAATACCAATTTGGGAAAGCGACGTTTGCAGGAGGAACTAGAGCAGTTGCAGGCGTTGATTCCGGGCGAACCTACGGATGAGCAGAAGGGCGTAGCGATTGTAGCTGCCGGAGCTGAGCAGAAGGGTGCCGAGCAGAAGAGCGACGGTGCCGAAGAGAAGAAGATTGAGAATGGCTCGGACTCCGACAGCGATGCCTTGCCTCTCTCCGCCAGAAAAGCTAGTACAACTTTGGCTAATGATGACGATGTGATAATGATAGATTAGTATACTGTAGACAACTTCTGCGCTCCAGATTAATATACATATACTACAAAACAGTCACAACTCCTCTAGATACCCCTGCTGAATTAGTCTCTCCACGTCAGATTTCCTGACGTAAAACTGGGAATCCTTGATTAGATTAAACACCCCATACTCTGTTTGCACCTCTCCTCCGTCCTTGAGGACTCTCACGTCTATGAATATATTCGTAGGAGGCTCGAGGTCTCCACTGAGGTCTATATCGGCGAATTTGGACTTATAATCCACCAAAAGTTCCTGGTACTGCCGATAATACTCCTGTTCACCGTGGCTGAGGTTGTCTAGTACCAAAGAGGTGGTGTAATTGGTACCAAGGGAACTATTTTTCAGCAAACTGATACTTTGCGACGCTCCATCATTGGTAGGATCGACATTTAACCAGCAGAACTCGTCGATTTTGGTGGCTCGTGCTCTCTGGTACGCCAATAGACACCTTTTGTTTCGAAGCATCGTCAATCTAGCGGCAAATTGCTGGCATTCAATGATCTTTTTGCCCACTTGTTGAGTTTCGTCGGAGAAGCTTTCTGATTCTCGTTGCAAATACGCCATATCCTTATCCAAGTCGATGATCTCTCGAACAATATCTCCCACAAGTTCTTGCTGGAACAACGACACCTCGGGCAAGTTGTTGGTACGTCTTGCGTCCAAGACTAATTTGTTGGCAGACTCGCCAAACATCTCTGTTTCTCCAGATTCTCGATTTCACGCGTTAATACCGGTCTCAGATGAGGTCGTGGACCAAATTATTTGTATTCGGGGATGAGACGGGAAATTGAAGATGGGCTTCAAAAAGCTTCGTGATGGCTTTCTGGATCTCCTGTAGTGAATGTTTGGCTTCAATGTTTCAGATTCATGACGGAATTGTTGTCTTATTTCGCAGTAACGAGCTCGTATGGCGCAGTGGTAGCGCAGCAGATTGCAAATCTGTTGGTCCTTAGTTCGAACCTGAGTGCGAGCTTTTTTTTGGTTGCCAGATGAAAGAGCAGATGATAATGCACTGTGTATTAACATATATTACATGAGAGTGGTCCGACCACCGACTTCAGTGCTTGCCGAACCATCTCGCATATTGCCGTCGCGGTCGGAAACAAACAGGGAGTAAATGTTCTTCAACTTCCTCTTCTCTTTCAACGATATCGAAGGTTTGGTTTCTTTGAGCGACTCCAAAAAGTTAGCTTGGGTTATCAATACATTGGGTTTGGCAATTGACTTGATGGATTTGTCTACTGGTTTAGTTTCAAAAAACTTTTCAATCTGCCTCAATACCTTCATCTTATCTGCTGGTTTAGTCTTGGTCTTTAACTGCATCTCAAGCTGAGACAGGATCTTGAAGAATTCGATATTCACTTTATCACTGGATGTCTTATTTTGATCGTTTGCCTCGTCCTGGGTAAGCTTAACGTGAACTGCCTTCAAATAGGCGTTATACCCAAGTCCTTGCATGTCGGCACCTGAGAATCCCTCGGTAGCGCTGGCGATTTCATTAAGCTCCACATCGTCAGCCAAGTCCATTTTCGCCGTTATGCTTCGCAAGATGTCCAACCTATCGGAATATTGAGGCATGTCACAGATAACACTTTTATCCAATCTCCCGGGCCTTAATAACGCTGAGTCAATGAGGTCTGGCCTACTGGTTGCAGCCAACACGTAAACTCCGTCCAAACCTTCCGCACCGTCCATCTGCGTTAACATCTGATTCACAACTCTATCAGTAACCCCCGTAGAGTCATGGCCTCTTTTAGGGGCAATGGAGTCGAACTCGTCAAAGAACAAAATACATGGTTTAGCAGCTTGAGCCCTCTCAAATAGTTCCCGAACTGATTGCTCAGAAGCACCGATGTATTTGTTCAAAATCTCGGGACCTTTGATTGATATGAAGTTCAATCCACACTGGCCAGCTACCGCACTAGCAAGTAACGTCTTGCCGCATCCTGGGTATCCGTAAAGCAATATTCCTGAACGGAGTCGCAATGGACAATTGGCAAATATAGGAGCATACTTCGTTGGCCATTCGAGAGTCTCCAATAATATGTTTTTCGCTTCTCCGAGACCCCCAATGTCTGACCATTTTATCGATGATTTCTCTAACTTTACTCCTCTTAAGTTTGACGGAGTGAAGCCCTCTAACGCCTTTTCGAAGTCGCTCTTAGTAGCCGACACTCCATTATCCAAGATTTCTGTTTCTTGGTTGAACAAAGCTTCGTGATAAACTCGATCACTCAATGTCTTTAAGTCATTGGGTAAATAACCTTCTGTTTCGGCTACCATATCCATGACGTCGAATGCGATGCTACACCCCAAGTTTTCCACGAGGTAATGCTGCAATAATTTCAGGCGTGTCGACTTATTGGGGGGTTGTAAATGATGAGCGGTTTCAAATAAATGACACTGAAACAAAAATCCATTCAATGACTCTTTGCTGGTTGATGAGGCAATGATGGAAAGATTGCTGTTGCACTGGTTGTGGATTTTTTGCACCTGGGCCACCAAAAACTCACTAGCGTTTTTTGACTGAGTAGAATCTACGTGATCTACTTCTGCCGGGAGCAACTTATCCAAGTTGTCTAGTATTAACACTGACGGCTTGTACCACGAGCACTCCTGTAACCACTTGGTGAAATGTGTGGTAAGCTGGTTAAAGTTTTCGTTCATGATCGCCTCACAAGAAATGAACTTGACGTGGAATCCATGGACACGAGTCAATTCCTCAGACATCAACTTTAACAATAATGTCTTGCCACTGCCGGAGTTGCCATGAAGCAAGACCCCAGAGTTTTTGTCCAACGTCACTGACTGGATGGTGCTGTCAAATACCTCTTCACAGCCAATAGCAGGCGACAAGGAATTAGCTTGTATCGGCACTTCGATGAATGACTCGCTTCTGAGCAATTCTTCTCCCATCTCCAACCGAGGAGGCTTTCTGTCAGAAGAGGCGAACGGCTTTACCCAAGCGTTGGAGTCATCGTTCCTCTTGAATTTGAGCAATCCTCCAAACGGGAGTATTTTCGGTATCACGGGTAATTTGCAGTAGTTGGTAATAGGAGAATTATGGATAGGTGACTCCTCATTGTAGAACACCGCCTCAACGGCCTGTAGAAGCTTAGCGGTCTTTTCCTTATTATCACTGGAATTGATATTCACTTGGGTGTTCTTTTTGGTTTGAATGATGTAAGGATGGACGACAAAGGTCGAAGGCACCTTTGCGGGTTTTATCGATGGCCGTAACATCACAATGGTGCCCACGATAGACTCCGACGACAACGCCACCGCAAGTTTCCGAGAAAGTCCCACGGTACTGCTGGGGGATGTGGCGACGTTTACCAAGCGAGCAACGACTCTTTTAGTCTCTTCCAATGGAGCGATCTCCTTCTCCTGCTTGTCGGGCTTCTCAGGCTTGTCGTTGGGAGCGGTATTTGACTTTGTCCCAGGACCGGGAATTACTGATACCGTGACATATTCTGCTCGATTCAACTCGCTGGCCACCTCGTTGAAATTGATATATACCTCATAACCGTTACTATCGGCATGAGGGGGCAAATTGTAGAGTTGATGAGGCAAGGGAATCGACCGCTTCAACACTGCGGGCAAGTGGGAGTAGTCATCTATCGCCTTGCTACTTTTGGATGACTTTCCGGACTTTACCGAGCCACTGGACTTGCGAATCTTGGGCTTGGGAGCGATGGCCACCTCACATTCGGGAGATAACTTGGCATAGGAATGACCCAGCGACCCGATATCGGTGACAATCAACTTGGCGGAGGTGGTGGCGCTCGGATACACAATCAACGTCTGATTCAACGACACACACCGAGTCTGGGAGAGCAACTTGTCTTCCAAGGTCTGGGCGTGTAGCTCCACCAATTCCCAATCACCGGAGGACACCGGCTCCAAGTTAACGTGGCGGGTTTCAAAGTTGTTGACCTTCAAGTTCACCACCACCGAGGTGTTGTCGGAGATATTAAAACTGTGGGCCAACGTAGAATCGATTTCAAGGGAATTAAACGCTGATGCGTGCCATCCTGACCATCCGGTGTAATTTTTGCCGCCGGGGTGTACAATCTCGACAATAACGTCCTGGACCTTGATGTTGGCGTTGGCGAGAAGACTGCCTAGTTTTGAGGGCAAATTCACGAGGTTGGACCGCAAGGGAACACATACTATTGACGCTTTATTACCCTCCATGGATTCTCCAGATTTCAGAGAATGCGAATGTGAAAATGTATTTATATGTACAGGGTTGGGGCGGCGGGAGATGGAGGGGGCGGGGCCAGACTACCACGGCACTGGTACCGCGCTCGGTAAAATACCACCCAGCGCGGTACGATTGCCGTGGTCTGCCGTAAAATACTACGACGAGGCCAAACACCACGGCGCTCTACCACGACGCTTTACCACAGCCCTCGGTAAAATACCGAAAACTCTACTACCGCTCCTAAACTTCCTGACCCATGCCTCACCGACTCTCCCCCTTCTTCTCGTTGTAGTAGTCCTGGACCTTCTTGAACTGCTCTAATCGTTCATCCTTATCGTCAGTCTTATGCTCGTTCTCCCACTTCTTCGCCACCTTCTCCCGATTCATCTGACGAGCCCTCTCCATCGTCTCAAGCTGTTTTTTTCGAATCGACCGACACTGATTCCACCCCAAAAGATTCCCCAACAAGAACCCACACACACTCCAGTGAACAGACCGGTTGATGTTACGCTGAATAACCAACGTCGCTCCCCCTAGCACTGCCATCGCCTGGAACCCCGTCATCATCGCTTCCTTGAAGCACGGCATTTTAGCAAACCGTTCCGCCGTGAAATCAGACACTTTTATCAGCTTTAGTACTTGCCAGTAACTGGCCTGTTGGTTCGGCTGAGGAACCGATTCCGGGGCCTGTGAGTCGTCAAATTTGGGAGGCAAGTCCTCAAGGTACTTCTGAGGTGACCGCTGCTGCTCCTTCGCCTCGGTAACCGGCGACAACTTTGCTGGCGATGATCCACCAAACCAGCCCATAGTTGAGAGTTAAAATTTCGCACCAAGCTTAAAATTTAGGCCCATAAAACAGAGTATTTCTAGGAGATACGGCGGTAAAAGTAAGGGTTTGGACTGTTTGGAGGATAAAACTTGACGGTAGTTGAACATTGTGGTAAATCTGAGATCACTGGAAAGTTTGGACGACAAAAGACCGTTTCAAACATTGCTAAAGATTGATTCGCCTGAATCCTTGTGTTCACTACTACAGACGCTAGTAAGATATTAGCACCGAGATCCTGAAGCTCAGTTCCAATGACTAGCGACTTATTCTTGGATCCCCAGCTAAAGTACTGGGTATTGGTTCCCATCACCTTGGTGATGATAGTAGTGGGTCTTGTACGGTCCACCGTTACCGGACTCTTGGCTCCATCGAAAAAGTTCGAACCGTACAAGCAGTCCCGGGAGAAACACTTTTTAAAGCGAGCCACCGGGTTCCGCAACGGTAATTCGGTGTTGACCGCCGAAGAATTCCTCTCTCGACAACAGTATTTCGTCGCCACGTTGAAAACCACCGAGTTTTTCGCCAACAAAAATATCGCCAACGAGGACGCCCCCAACCCCTTGACCGATCCCAGCGCCAACGAGGCCATGATGAATATGGCCAAGGGAAATATCATGAACTACATCCCTCAGACAGTGATTATGGCTTGGGTTAACTACTTTTTCGCAGGGTTTGTCATCATGAAGTTGCCATTTCCCATCACCGACAGCTTCAAGACGATGTTGCAGGCGGGAGTGGCTACTCCCAACTTGAACGGGCGTTACGTGTCGTCGATTTCGTGGTATTTTATCAACTTTTTGGGGTTGAAACCAGTGTATTCATTGATCATGAATGATTCCGCTGCTGTGAACGAATTGGTCCAACTGCAGTCCCAACTGCAGCAAATGCCCAATCTTGGTGCCCCGGGAGGACCCAAGGTTGACAAGGTGTTCCAGGGGGAGTCGGAAAACATCCAGATCCTCAACCACCAGTCTATTTTCGACGGTATAGTCGACCGAGTGTTAGAGAGTGAGAGACTCAAATACTAAATATGCCACAAATATTCTACAACCACCCGGTGATAAATACCACCAGAATAGATTCTTGTACAGTAACTTTTCCGCCCCGTGTGGTCATTGTGGTAGCTGCCACCGCCAGCTGCCACCGCTGGCGTACTTCTACTCTCATCGCATCGCAAAATTGCGAATTACAAATCTAATTATGTCCGCTCCAGCAACGATTCTCTGCATTGGTATGGCAGGGAGTGGTAAAACCACGTTCATGCAACGGTTGAACGCCCACTTGCACACCAAGAAAACCCCACCCTACGTTATCAACTTGGATCCGGCCGTTTTGAAGATTCCTTACGGAGCCAACATCGACATCCGAGATTCCATCAAATACAAAAAGGTCATGGAAGAATACAATTTGGGCCCCAATGGAGCCATTGTCACGTCGCTCAATCTCTTTGCCACTAAGATTGACCAGGTCATTCAACTCGTGGAGAAACGGTCGACTACGGTGAAAAACGTCATTGTCGATACTCCGGGCCAGATCGAATGTTTCATCTGGTCGGCTTCAGGTTCCATTATCACCGAGGCGTTCGCTTCTACGTTCCCCACGGTGGTAGCGTATATTGTCGATACCCCTCGAAACACATCGCCCACGACATTCATGTCCAATATGTTGTACGCGTGCTCCATCTTGTATAAAACCAAGCTACCAATGATTATTGTCTTCAATAAAACCGATGTCACCGACGCCGAATTCGCCAAACAGTGGATGACGGATTTTGAGTCGTTCCAGACGGCGTTGAACCAAGACGAGGACTTGAACAGCGAAGATGGCTCGAGTTACATGTCGTCGCTCGTTAATTCAATGTCCTTGATGTTGGAAGAGTTCTATTCCACCTTGGACGTGGTGGGGGTCAGTTCTTACACTGGAAGCGGGTTGGACGACTTTCTCGCCGCCGTGGACAACAAAGTAGATGAGTATAACGACTATTATAAAGCAGAGCGAGAGCGGATCTTGAACCAGAAAACCCAGAACGAGAAGAAGAGGCAAAACGAGTCTTTGGCTGGCCTCATGAAGGACATGAAACTTGATCCCCACGTCAATCCCGACACCGAGGTGTTGTCGGACTATGAAGATGATGAATATGCCGGGGAAGTGGACCGCGACGAGGACGAAGTCGAGAGACAGTACAGTTTCCCCGAAGACCGTGCAGGGGAAGTCACTGCCAACGACGCCGACTTACAAGCTAGGTACCAGGCGGCATTTGAAGCCACAGCCAAGCTGACATCGTCTGCCACCGCGGAAAACATTGCCCGCTATATCAGACAGTAAACGAGATACCACGCGGTGGAATAGTGTATAATGTACAGTAAAAATGACCTTTAGTAAGTGAAGACCTCTAGTGAACGCAGTTGACCCCCTATGAACTCAAGGACCTCGCCAATACCCCGTCAAGATCGTAAGCGAAGTGGAAAGGCGGCTTGAAAATCAAGTGGGGCTTGTGTTTGGCTAAGTGAAGAATAGTCTTTCCAAACTCAGAATTGCACCACGCAAACCACGGCCGGGTGAACGAGACACCCCCGGGAACGTCGACGTGGACACTCTCATGCATCAACCCAAGACCAGCAGTGGTGTCCATGACCAACCGCAAATAGTGGAGAATTTCGTCGTCGTCATCCGAAGTCCTGATGGCCATCAATAATGACATTGGCCAGGCGTTCTGGATTCCGATATGGGGCCCCCCAATGCCTTCAAAATACCGTCCCTGTAAGTAATAGGGGTTTCCTTCCCGCGACAACACCATTCGCCTGGTGTTCTGGTACACCTCGTCGTCGATATCGATAAAGCCCATATCAGGAAGCGAGAGAAGCGACGGCACGTTGGCATCATCCATGACCACCGCGCCTCCGTAACCGTCCACCTCGTAGGCGTACACCTTGCCAAACCGGGGGTGGTCGATAATGCCGTGGCGAGCGATCCCTTGCTGCAAACCATCGATTATGCCATCAATGATGGCAACGTAGCGCTCCAAGGAAGTGCCAGGGGCGATAATAGTAGAGCGAAGGGCCCGCAATTCCGTCAACAAGTGGGCGTTGGCAGGAATGAATAACTGCAACACGCAGGCGTCATCGCTAGGGCGGAAAGCCAGCCGCACGAGCCCGGTGTCGCCATTTACGGGATTTCCCCCGCCATGGAGGGGCAAAGTCTCAGACCCCAGGGTGGTATGGCGCTGGAAGGAGTAATGATAGGCCAATGCCCGTCCGGTGGCGGAGTCGAACGAAGGCGCCAGAGCCCGCCGTACTACCGCAAGCACTCGGTCAAGGGCGGCGGTCCACCGCGGAGTGACAAACGAGGCATCACCCCCCAGATGGTGGAAGTACTCGTTCAGAAGGGTGAGGAATGACGCCAACGAGTCAAGCTCGTACTTGCACTCAAATACCTGGTCCCAGTCGGGACGGGGGCGGACGTCGTCTCGCGCCGTGGGTCCCTTGGGAACATGAGACCCGGGCGGAGGATGGAAGGCGTTACAGTAGGGGGAGTTGATGACATACCCCGCCTGGGTGTTGATGGCGCCGCGGATTAACCGCCCCAACTGCCGGTCGTGGGCCACCATCGGCTGGTACACCAGGAGCTGGCGGGCGGCGTCCCGGAGCCACTCAGCGGGAATATCGCCGGTGACAACAAACGTCTCCGGGGTAGTGTCAGTGGTGCCGTCACGGTGCCAGAGAATGGTGGTGTCCAAGGTGTTGGGCAAGCAGTTTTCGATCAACCGGGCCAAGTCGGGGTCGGCTACTTTAGTCCTCAAGTCCTCAATTACTGCCTCCACTGCTGGCGACACAAACGTCCGGCACTGGGCCGGTGGTCGCATGTAGGGGTACTGGCGGCTCCCCTGGGACCATGGTGGGTGGCCGATCTGGGAGTAGTCGACGTAGTTGGGGCATTTCCCGCTCTTATAGTGTAGTCTGCCTATTCCATTGTGTGGAGCGGCAAACCCTGAGGATGTCGCTACAGAGTCATCAGAACGGCGGTTCCACCCGGTAAATAGGAGGAACACCATCACCCCGGCCACCACAGCCAATTGCTGGGGACGTACTCGTCTATCGAGGATATATAGTGCCATGACGATGACGGTTCAGTGCGAATCTGGCGGCTGCTGAAGTTGGGACTGAAGTTAGGGCTGAAGGTAGGGGGTTGTTTGTAGGAGAGTATCCCCCTTATTTTTGTCATGAGTGGTGATAATGGTTAATTCAGTAGCTTGTGTAGTGCAAGAGCGTATGTTGGGTTTAGGATGGAGAGTCAGAGTTACTCCTATTAGATTATTCCCATGGAAGATATATTTACCCAGATTCAGTACGATAAGGCTCTACGTTGACGCCATTGGGAGCTTGTCCTGCTAAAACTATATACAATTAATGGCGGCGTCTTCCCATGCCTCTGATTTTAGACGCATTCCGTACTATTCTCCTATGCCCCATACACTGCCTCCCTATGGTGGTAACAAGTATACGCAGTTGTGGTGGACGCCAGTGGCGACACGAGAGAGCCCTAGGTCGGCAAATTCCTGGAGCAACGTCGTCACGCTGGTATGAGCGATATTTCCCTCCCGCCAGCTCTCCCACGCATGTTCCACCATGGGGCTGGCGGTATCTAGCCGTACTGCTACTACTTCGAACCCATTGCGGGCCACGAGTGGAAGCACGTCTCTGTGGTTATTGTGCAAATAGTCATTCTCCACGGTGAGAAGGTACAAGCTGTTGAACTGCAAGTCGTAGGGCGTCACTTCTCCCACGGTGCGGTATTGGAGGGAGTCTCCCACCTTGGCGGCGTCTAGGTCGACTGCGTCCAACGAGACCGGCACGCCTGCGTGGGTGGGCGTCGCCGCAACACTGTCGTAAAGCTCGCGGGATAGGACGTCGCCATGGGACAAATTGCCCCAGTTGACGCCTGCTAGGTCGAGGCGAGGTGCGGCAAGGTCCTGGGGGGAGAAATGGGGCTGGGCTGCAATGGCCAATTGCAACATATCGAGCTCCACCAAGTCGGTGAAGTGGTAGCTACGGGTGGTAACGCCCCTAGTGAGTTCTGCAAGCCCCCTCTGCACCTGGCGGAATGGAAGATTGAGCTGGTGGAGCGACGGCTCCGAAAATAGTCTGGTGGGCTGCCGCAAGAAAATCGTCACTGGTGTGAACGATAGAAGCCGGAGAAACCACTTGAAAACCCCCTGGTAGTGGTTGGTGGCAGGGACAGAGGTCCGTGGTTTATAATAGGCGGCGAGAAGCTTCAAAATGCCCGCGAGGTAGGGGGAGTCGGTGTATTTATGGCGTTGGCTGGACTTAACTATACGGCTGAGTCGTAGTTCTTCAAATTCGCCGCTACCGTCCAGGGATTTTGCCACCCTCTCGCGATACTCGGGACGGAAGAGCTCGAGGGTCTCGAGCGCCTCTAGGCTGTCTGGGGGCTGGAACAAACGGGCCAAAAGCGGCTGCTGGATTTTGGGAAACTGCCGTATTCCTTCTCTGAAAATTTTGTAATTGGCAATATTACCTACCCCCGAGCGCTGCTTTCGTATCCTGGACTCTGCCTCCGATGCCTTGGAGTACACTGTGAGGAAATCGGCCACTTTCCGGGGCACTCTTGACCTGGTAATCATAGGCAGAAGAGTTTTCCGCGACGTGAGACTTTGTTCATGAGTTCAGACGATGACATGGACCTAAATACGGCGATGTTCGCCGAACCGGAGGGTTTCCTCCCTCCGCCACCCCCTGACCACTTTGCAGAATACTCCACCGTTGATGGGACGGTTCTTCGGCTCAAACTCGTGGGGAAATCGCCCCTCTGGGGCCATTTGCTCTGGAACGCAGGAAAGTATACCGCCGACTATTTGCACCTGCATCGGGAGCTTTACCATCACAAGCGGGTGCTTGAACTAGGGGCCGCTGCTGCATTGCCCTCGTTGATTTGTGGCCTCAACGGGGCAAAAAAAGTCGTGGCCACCGACTATCCTGACCCCGATTTGCTCAGTAACATCCAGTACAACGTTGATAATGCCGTGGCCAGCCCTCTAGACAATGTAGAAGTCAAGGGGTTCATCTGGGGCAACAATAAGGGGCTGATATACGACGTGGACTCCATTAAGGCTGAAGATATTGGTGAAGAAGATAAGTTTGATTTGATCATCTTATCTGACCTTGTATTCAACCACACCGAACACCACAAGCTTCTCACTGATTGTAAGGAGTTGGTGACGGTCGAGGGAAAGGTTCTCGTAGTGTTCTCGCCCCATAGACCTCATTTATTACACAAAGACTTGGAGTTCTTCGAAACGGCCAAAGGTTACGGATTCTCCAGTGAACAGGTAGATATGGTTAACTGGACGCCGATGTTTGAGGAGGACGACGAAACAGTAGAGATTAGGTCGAGAGTGTATTGTTTCATCATGAGTAAGTAACACTTACACCGTCTAAAAAAATCAGATCGGGTCAAGTGTGTATCGTTTCATCATGAGTAAGTAAGCCGTCACGGACGCCATCTCGAAAACTATCAGATCGGGTCAAGAGTACTGTAGAAAAATAGTGATGTAAGCATTAAATGTATATATAAAACATATGCACCAATTAAGCAGAGTTACTGTTCATCTTTCTCTTACCGTTGGTCAAGGTGACATTGACGAATCTTCTGGTGTACAATAATCTCTTGTAAGCTCTCCCTTTAGGTTGCTTTGGTTTTTCTTGTTTTTCAACTTTTGGAGTTTGTGATTTAACTTTCCCGGCACGAGCTAAGGATCCGTGAACTTTTCCCTAAATTTGTTAGTATAGTTCAATGCGTCGATATCACTTGTATGGACTGGAAACAATAACGTATTCTGCTGACAATTCGTGATTCTCTTCTAACTTTTTTCTAGTCTTGGTCTGTTCTCTTCCTTTTCAATCTGACGTCTCCCGGGACTTTCACCCTCGCCACAGAATTTCCTCATGTCATTACCACACTACTGCTCCCATACGATACGTGATACCCTCTTGGCTCAGGCTTTCAAAGAACCCTTTTGACTCCGACATACCATTTTGTGTGATTAAATTTTTTCGTTGAGATTTTCTCCTTCGCCTTCTAGAGGTGGTGGTTGGTGCACGTCGATAATTCACTGTCGCGGGTATATGCTGGGCGCACGTGTGATGAGGGTTTAAGCCCTATATGCTGCTTAATACGGTGGTTTCACAAGAGAACAGCAGGTCACCTGGGTATCGAGCGGACGCTTGATGGTGTTTGTAAGCGTAATCGTGAGATGTGTAAATTAATTCAATCAGCCATGGTTTGACGGTGTCATATTTTGCGTAGAATCAGGATTCTAGTGGTACTCCGAAAGGTTTATAGAAGTTACCGAAATGAAATGGGCATCTTCGTTCGGACCATTGCTTACTTGAACACAATAGTTCGGTTATTCTGGAGTCTCAACCACACCAATTTGCTCTGTATTCCTATCTAATGCTGTTCTTGATAGCCAGACTTTTAGTTTAGTTTCTACATACTAGCATAAATAAGAGGAGCCAAACACTGTAGCACACTCTGGGTAATCTATAATACTCTTTCTTGCCATGGCGGTTGTATTGGAACTCTCACATTGGCTCTTTGTCTACAAAAACCCATTTCTGTAAAAGAACCGAATTGAAACAAAGTGATCAATTTAGTATCCATAAATCCGAAAATAGAGGCATGTACCGAAAACTTCTTAAAGAGAACTGTTTCTTGGTGCCCTAATGATAGGTTACTAATCTCACCTCAGATCCCGATGCTGGAAAAGCATTGAACGGAGGGTGTGAAGGTTGCTCTATATACATATTTCAGTGATCTCTCTTGATTGCTCTGGTCTTTCTACCTTCTTTTAGTTTGTCTTACATTACATATGTATGTTCCTCGAGGATTTGGCCGAATAAACGCAAAGTAACTTCTGTGTATTATGACCGATTTCCTCAGTAATCGTAGCTGAACTTCAATGATGTCTTCTTCCATCCCTTCCTTCGATCCCCCCTCTATAGAGACTATATACTCAATAGAGAGTACAAGCGATCATTATATTCATCAATAAGTCGTCTACACTATGACGAATGTGGTAATTAAACTCATCAATACGTCGTCTACATTATGGCGAATGTGGTAATTAAACTCATCAATACGTCGTCTACACTATGGCAAATGTGGTAATTAAAATCATCAGTACGTCGTCTACATTATGGCGAATGTGGCAATTAAAATCATCAGTACGTCGTCAACACCACGACGAATGTGGCAATTAAAATCACCAAAATCGTCGCAATTAACCCAATGACCGTCTTCCTCGTCGCTGGGTAATACCCGTAGGTGAGCAATTGCTGGACCTTAAAAAACCGAACGCATCCAAACATTAAAGTAACGATTCCAAAAATAATGAATATCGCCCCCAAAACTTTCCCTAGCGCCTTATTATCAGTGATTTTATCATTTAGAATGGTATTAGTCCCTAACACCAACACCCTGTCGTTGACTCGAGCTTCGGTGTTGGCCAGCAATTTGAATAATTGCGTTACCCCAATGCCAATAGTAATGAACGATAACGACGTACGGAGCCAGGCTAAAAACGTCCGTTCGTTGGCCATGTGGTCCCGAGCCACCGACCCTTTGTTCTCCAACGTCATAGACCCTTGGAACATCGACCAGGAGTCGAACTCGGGCACGGAAGCTTCCGTCGACTCTGAATTCATTGCAGTCTTGTGTCAGAAACTGCCACAAGATATAACGCGATCAGGGAAAACTATGGCTTCACATCAATGGATGGATTGTTTCAGCGAGGCTGAATCATAGTCTTCCTAGGAATTAACCCTGGGGGCGTCAGTTATGAAAATGGCAACAAACTAACTGTCTTGGGGTGTTGGGTTCGTCGGAGCACTTTTCCGAAACATCTAACAGAAGAGGAAATGGATGTTTTGCCCTCGCAGAAAGTCGATAAGACCGTTTCGCCAATAAGCTTTGGTAATTTTCTACTATAGTAAGCTGCAGATGGATCTTAAATTACAGATGCAGAACCACCACTAATGAAATGGCGATAAAAGAAAATCAAAAACTAAACTTAAATTGCCCCAACACCATGGTTTAAATGACTAAATAGGCACACCACCCGCAATCTACCACATATACCGATAAAGGCGAAACCTCCTCTCGTAACGCCTTATCTTATCCCAAAACCCTTAATCGTATGATCGATAATATCCCTATTGGGCAAATGCATGCCGAGAGATGTTCCCGTCCCCCGTCCACAGAAAAGGAAAAAATGGCATCAATAGTCGGAAGGTGGTTCGCTTCTTCGTAGATTATCTCGTGGAATGCCGTCGAAAAACAAATCTCCTATTTAGTCCGCGACGACATCTTTCAAAATCCCAAACGAGTGGGTTTTACCGTACCCCCAGCTTTGGCAGATAAGGACTCGACCACTGCCGGGTTCCGCGAAGAGATAACACCCGTGGTTGGTGGGAGATAGTCGAGGTGCCGACGATCGTCACCCTCCTTTTGTCCTCTGTTAATCCCTTCGCCTGCCCTCGTATAAAATATAAGATACGCGGGCTCATGGGAGAAATAATACGACAATCGCCGGAAACGGTAGGGAAGGAAAGATAAGCCGATGTTGCAGAAGAGGAGGTAGAGGCTCGTGATTTATATTCGTCAATGGAATTCGTAGTTCAAAAAGTCATCGATGTCATTAGTCTTGAATGTCTCCAACGCTTTCTCTGTGATTTTCTTCTCTTTGGCTAACTCGATGATCAACTCCTCGTTGACGTTGAAACTGAAGGGGTTGGTGGTGAACAAGTACTTGATCAACTGCTGGATCTCTTCCACGGTGAACTGCCTTCCGGTGACCTTATTCAATTCCATGGTAATGAACTGCCATTTTTTCCCTTCTTCCTTATCGAGGAGATCTTTAAGAAGATTGTTATAGTCTTGGTTCCAACTGGAGGAGTTGTTATTGCCTTGCTGGCCAATGATAACCTGGTAGCGATTGCGGGCGGCCAAGAAACTTCCCACCTTGGTGATTTCGGCGATTTCCACCCAGTTTTTGCCCTGCTGCTTTAGCTGGACTATAAGGTCGTCCTGGACCTTGGTGAATTTGGATTTTCTTTTGGTGCGTTTGGAGTTCAAGTGCTGGTAGATGTTGGGACGGTGTGGGAGTTTTCTCAACGGGGGTGCCGGTAGGTAGGCTGAAAGTTTGGCGAGATAATCCCCAATGTTGTAGCTGGAACCGTAGTTTGGAGGAACCACCGGCTGTCCTTGGAGTGGAGTGACAAGATGGGCCATCTGCACCAGCTGAACCAGCAGCGATGGTTGATGTGGTAACAGCGACTGTATCACCGGCTGTTGCATCTGATGTAGTTGTTGTGGTGGTAATTGGTTAGGCAACTGGCTCGGCAATTGGTTTGGCAACTGCAGCACCTGGGGGAACCCGTAGTAATAATAGGGGAAGTCATGCTGGTATATCGACTGATTGATGGATGGTAAGTACGGCAACATCATGGGAGGGTCCATGCTCACTCTATCACTAGAAAATAATGGGATGAACATAATTTAAATACTTGATAATTTCGTAAATTTGAAAATAAATTTCAATATCGCGACATCGGCCTTGTCCGTGAGCCCTGGTTTGTGTGCGACATGGAGACATCGACACCAATGTCGTGTTGCGGGCCCCGCCATTATCCCGTGGGCTATGGCCATGGCTGGCTCTCATTGGTGAAGAAATCTCCCCACGGATATTGGGTTTATCCTCTATTCCCCATCTAATACGATCTTGCCGTTATCCGCTTCCTCGGCTGTCTCTTTCAGCCGTCCTCAATATCTATATGATCTTGGTATTTGCCGACACTTCCCCCCGTCGTTTGAGGCGGAATGTCTCAGAGTTTAAATCTTGTTCTTTAGTGGTGTTCTAGTGTCTAACAGGGTGATCGAACGTCGCTGGGCTTGTGATCGTCCCCACGGCGTCCCCTACGTTGGCGACAACCTCTGATGGTTGGGGGTGGGCCCTCGCTGTTTCCTGATTGTTCAATTTACGCGATACACATATATACGACAGTCTAGACTCAGCGGCGGGGGATCGGGGCGAAGCTAAATTCGGTAAGGGCGAGGCCCTGGGGCGGGGGGCCTATTTCCCCATAGTTGTCGGTGGTAATTGTCTCTTTCTCTTCCATGATTGGCCGCTGACCGATGCCACATTGTGGCGACTGGCTGTGACTGCTTCCATGGTTTCTTGGTTGTCGTTTCTCGGTGTTGGTTATCTTCCCTTTGGTCTTAAACTGTTCGATTCGCACTCAGGCGTATTTTCTATTATTCCATACCGTATCCACCGTATTGCTATATTTATTCTGACATATCACGCTTGCGTCTTCTTCTGCGGTGTTTCAGATGATGAGGACGATGACGAAGAAGAAGATGGTGGCTATTTTAGGGACTTTAGCCGTGATATTCCTTCTCAATCGTGATTTCTACCCTGGCATTAACAATAACGATTATTTGACTTTGCAGTCCAACCAGTACTTGGCTGATTTGTCGTTCCAATGGCTACCGTGCTTTGTTTCCGCCCACGATAAGTTGTATGTGTCGTCATTTTGGGGGTTTAACTTATATTTGGTACCCCAGTATGGCCAGAATATCCCCCAGGCTGGCGAGATGCAATTTGTATCTGACATTGTCAATGGCAAACAATACGAGAAGGAGGTGGGCAAACGAGATGAGACAGAGGAGTTGTTCTTCAAATATATTGGATACGACGTTTATCTACGCTTCACCAAGAATCATCATGACGAAATAGTCCGATCCATTGATTTATTCAGTCGCAGCATCAAAGAAGTCCGTCCCTATTACGATAAAACCGACCCTAACTCGTACTTTTTCAACGACAAATCGCTTCATTTTCTCAAAGCCAACCAATCTACCGCCAATAATTATGCCAACTTCCTCAATAACTTCAATAACTTGAAGCTCCATCAGCAACTAGCCAGTTCATCGAGTAATTTCAAAATCTTCCAAGTAAGTGATTTGCACTATTTGAACGGTAAGATAGATTTGAAAACGGAGATCTTCATTCTCAATGCTGTCAAGGCAGAACACCCCAATCTCATTATCATCAATGGCGATATATTTAATTTCGCCAACTTCAAGGCACACAACTTTTATTCCATGATTTTGAATTCCTTGAATCTATTCATTCAGATGAAAATCCCTTATTTGATCAATTTCGGTGACTCCGACTACATCAATCACAAGGATAATATCAAAATGTTGACTTTCATCTCCAACTTGCCTTACTGTCTAAATTCTCTACCTTTAGACAACTTTCACGGCTTGACCAATTACAACTTTGTCGTGAAGAACAATCTGGCCCCATTAGCGGTGGTTTCGCTTCTCGATACTTTTGAAAACAAAGTCGAGTCTTCCCAGATTAACCTGTTGTATCGCTTCACCAACGACTTGAGACAAACTGGCGTTGACGCGGTGCCGTCAGACACAGAACCCGAGCCCAATAAGCTATTCAAGCTAGCGTTCTTGCACTATCCCCTCCCCAACTTTCGTCCTGCTGGAAAATTCAAAATCGTGGGCTCCTACAACGAAAAAGCACCTCTCGAAACCACTACTTCGAAGTCTTTCGTCAACGATTTCATGAATCTCGGCTACAATGTGATTCTGGCATCCCACGAGCACACCAACGATGGCTGCATCCTCCATGAGCAACAGGGGGTGGTGTGGTTGTGCTATTCTTCCATCACGGGGTTTCAGGGAGTCGCCGATGGTTACGATCGTAAATTGAGGGTATTTGAAGCGATTGATGGCCGATTGTTAAGCTGGAAGATCAGCGAGAAGGAGGGCAAAGGCTTTGACTATCAGTTGATTGCCTCAAGGTGACAAAGGAGGTGAGTGGGTGATCCGCATTCTGAGTGGGAAAGATGTTCAAAAGTTAAGGTGAACTGAAGACCATGCTGCGGATAGTAAACTGACATACTGTCAGAAAAGGGCATGTGAATAGAATGGAAAGGGAGGCTGTCGGTGTGGGTAAATGGTAAAGTTTTGTTTCGATGTGAAAAATGGTTTATGCGTTGATGGGAAAATCCCATGGAAGGTGATTTTGTGTTGACAAGAATATAGAGGACTACTGGTCCAAACTACACTTCGTAGATGCATGTTTGATTTTGGTGTTTATTAATTATTTATTCTCCCGTGGTAGCTCTAGGGCGACGCCGCCACCACCACTTCCCGAGCGCGGTAAAATTTTACTCATCTCTCCATCTCATCATGGGTAAAGCTAAAAAGACAAGAAAGTTTGCTGCCGTCAAAAGGATCATCAACAGCAAGACCATCAGGAAGGATGATAAATCAGTGGTAAAGAAAGATGATCCCGAGCTTACCAAGTCAGTTCCTCAAGTTTCGTCGTCGTTATTTTTTCAATACAATCTGAGCATCAAACCTCCGTACCAAATCTTAATCGATACTAATTTCTTCAATTTTTCCATCCAGAAGAAGATAGACGTTGTGCAGGGACTCATGGACGCCACTATGGCCAAGTGTATCCCACTAGTGACCGATTGCGTCATGGCAGAGTTAGAAAAACTCGGAAGCAAGTACAGAATAGCATTGAAACTAGCTAAAGACCCTCGTATAAAACGGTTGACTTGCAGCCACAAGGGAACTTACGCTGACGACTGTATTGTCAACCGAGTAATCCAGCATAAGTGCTACGTTGTCGCCACTAATGATGCTGATCTCAAACGAAGAATTAGAAAAGTTCCGGGAATCCCCATTATGGGTGTAGGGGCCAGAGCTTATGTAGTGGAACGCTTACCCAATGTATTTTAGAATGTTTTTGGACTTACTGTTTGTGATCTCTCGGTAATTTTCACAAACACAAGTATGCACCTGCCGACCAAATCGGCGTTTTCTGTGTTCCCGTTGTCCACATCGGCATTGTTGAAGGAAGATGGGGTGATGACAGGCAGTACTGGCCACAATTTGGATGACGATAGCGAATTTGACGACCTATCGAATTTTAACTCCGAGCCCAACGAGGTTGATCCGCAAGAGGTCGATATTCGCTTGCGGAGTGCTGGTGAAGGTGAAGAGCCTTGTACGGGGGAAGACTTTGCTAAAGAGAACTACAACAAGGCTTCTCCCATCAGAAAATCCGTAATTGGCGTGGGAAATGGAATACATTTTGGGTCTATGAACTTTCCACGTAACGTGCCTGGTACCACTGATGTTGTTGATGGTAGCAATGTGTTGCTCTCCGACATGGCATTGAAGAACTTGGAACTTCCCCAGAATTTAAATGAATACCTACCAAAGTTACACTCAAACTTGCAGTACTTGATGATGTTGTCCCGAGACACAATGGCATTATTAGAGCCCCCTAACCTTGATGATATTGGCCAGCTCGACCAGTATAATCTCCTTGTGAACTACTTTAAGTTGGTTAATGTGATAAACTTGAACAATCAGAAAATCAGCTTGAACCAGTTCAAGTTAGAGTTGGTCATTAACAATTGCATGAACTTGTTGAGCCATTTGAGGGAGAAGGACGTGAGTTTTGACTCGAGTTTTTAATATATGAAGAGGTTACAGCAGTCTCTGAGTTGACTCCAGGAACTTGTTGGTGTTCTTTCTCTGGAAATATGGAAGGAGTTGCACAAAGATAGTTTCGCTTCGAAATGTCCACTAACTCGTTTACTTCACGTACCAGTGAACGGCGTAGTATCAACGTGTTCACTCAAGGAATTTACACACTTTCAGTCCCTGCTCTATCCAACATCTTTCCAACTACCGACTTTACTCATCGCCAGTTACTACCACTTCAAATAGCAGCCAACAACCCGAGACCTTTCCTTCTACCACCGTCACTCCGGCCTCTCTCGGATACAAGCCGTTGCTCCCCTTTTATACTCATACCTCCTCTTTATTACAGTCGTGTCGGGAGAGTTTTTGCAGCCATGAGATCTATCACCACTTCTCCTTCTGCCTTTTCGAATAACTCCACCATGGACCTCAACGCCTTGAAGCGCCAGATGTCCCTCTTGACTTTAAGCCCCAACAAGAAGGCTAGGGCCATCACCAGCTTGGAGGTTGTGGCCAATCCCAGAAACAACAGATTGCGAGATCTATCACATATTTCCAGACCGTTGATAAGAGACAATTCTGTTCCCAGTGGACCGTTTGATAACTTCAGACATCCCCCACCCCCTCCGGAGTCCCCCCACAGCTCTCTCCCATCGCCTTCGGCGGCATCAAAATCATCAAAATCATCTCCTAGGCTCAGACGAGTAAAACGATCTATCGACAGCTTTAAAAAAGCCTTACGAACGCCCGATCCTACACCGCCAACGTCCCACCAAAGCTCAGCAATGTTAGAGGCGGTGATGATGCCGCTAAGACGACGGTGGAAAGCGTTTTCTTGGGCAAAAAGAACGCCCCCAGAGGAATCTATCGTCGGTGCCACCATGGAACCATCTCCCGCCGACGACTACGACGACGTCAGCACCAATTCAGACAGCGATCTCGATTCAGCAAGCCCAACTATCAGCCTGGACGATATCTTTCCCACCCTACGGTACTTCTTGCACCACGAGGGGTTGAACGACGACGAGATCGAGGAAGCCATTGATGCTGGATACGACACCTTTGCTCCCTGTACAACCTACCACGACTTGTCCCCCCCTGCCGCGCGATGTCGCGGGCAACAGTCCTAAGCCCTCATCACACCACGATCGCCCCCTGGCCTTGGCACGAACCTTGGCAACCCCCCGCCTCAAGATCGACCAACCATCTGCTCCCTCGTACAAAGGCCAGGCGAACCCTTAAAGTGCGAACTACACAATGACAGAGAAGTACTACTCCACAGGCCGGGGGGGAGCAGGCAACATTACCAGCGCCCAGCAGACTCCCTCCCCCACCCTCGTACCCCAGGGGTCCAACACGCCCCATATCAACTCGGAAAACGTCACCACCGGTCGGGGTGGGTTCGGTAACATTATTAAGAATGACGACCCCGAATTGACGAGAAAGTTACAGGATGTCGACGATACCATTCGCCCAGTGACCTCGAGCAAGTCCTTTGTAGGCCGGGGTGGCTATGGTAACATAATCGACGAGAATTTGCATACCAAGAGTAGAGAAGACAAGCCCAAGACCAAAGATGACGGTCCAGATGGCAAGAAGAAGGGGTTTTTTGGTAAAGTCGCCCGTTTGTTTAAGTAGAGGAATGCTAGTAGAGACGTGGTAGAATTCTTTAGAGTAATATGTAATGTAAGTGAATCTAGGTATTCTCTGGTTGGGGTTGACGATGTCCAGGGGGTTCCTATTGAAATGAGCACTGTATTGCCTCTTCTACTGGAGGTTTTTCAAGTTAAGGTTCTTGGTTAAGGGCACCTTTAATTCAGGAGGGTATATACTTGGTATTTATTTCTAGAAGGAGTAGTGAACTCAGCCGTGCGCCTGATCCCAGTGGGGTTGTAAGATGAAATTCTATTATCAGCGGTCTTTCTTGTAACGGTGGCTGTAGACAACACTGGAGAGGTATCTCCCCTAAGCCTTGGACAAATACTCCTTCAACTTGGCCAACGCCTTATAACGATGGCTGATAGTGTTCTTCACCGCCTTATCCATTTCAGCGTACGTCTGGTCAAATCCCTCTGGCTGAAAGATCGAGTCCCAGCCGAAGTTCGTAGGCCCTCTACTATCGACTATTGTCCCCTGAGTGATTCCTTGGAACAAAATCGGGTCTTTTCCCGGCTCACAGTAGCCAAAAGTACATATCGCCTTGGCCCCCTTATTGTCGAATTTATAGAGCATATCCACAAGCCCAGTCAAACCTATGTCTCGGACAAACCACTTTATATAAGGACCCGGCAAGTTGTTCATGGCATCAAAACCAAGACAGGTATCTTCGACAAGCACCGGCAGGCCAAGAATGGCTGCTGCTGATTTGGCCTTATGAATCGTCACTTCTTCCACGGAGCCTTGAATTTCCTCCAAGTCTAGGCTTTGGTTGGTGATGGTGTAGCCTGCAACTCCTTCGCCCAAGATTGCCACCACTTCTTTCAACTTATTGGCATTTCCAGTAACAAAGGTGATGGTAACCATATCGCGATTCTGGAAGATTTGTGATGAGTCAACGATTGGGAGATGAAACCACCAGAAGATGACTCGGAAATGACTCCAAATTCATCTACAATGAGCGCAAAGTGTTCCGGAAGCTATAGGAGAAAGGAAGAGTCAAGACGTCCAGATACATTCGACCAACGAAGCTGAAACCGAATTATAAGGTCTGAGACCTACGAGAGGTATCTCCATGATTGGTTGTGTTTACCAGCTATGTACATTCTATTTACCCAATCTCTTCTTCAATGCCCTCTGGGCCTTTCTTCTCTTGCGTAACTTGTGTTTCTTCATCTTCAACCGTCTCTTACGCAAGACCGAGTCGAAGGTCATATGCCCCACCTCCTTCTCCGCTTCCTCCATGACTTCGAACATGTTCTCCGTGGCAGGAATGTCCAGGTTGTGGTTGTGGTCAAAAGGTTTGTGAATTATGTCCAACAACTTGATGGTTTGAGGTTTGACTGAAGGATGAATTTGCGTCACGCTGTTGGAAACACCTCTCGTGAACATACCACTAGATAACCTCATAGGTAGCCAGCTGGCTCTGGCGGTTGCATGGGCCGTAGTTATGACTGGCTGCAACCATGATCTCGATACCTTGAACATCGGTGAAAATTTTCAATGCGGGACTGCGACAATAGCGAGAGCGCTGGGAGGGAGGGACGAGGGTCCGCACTGTCCACAAAGGTGTTTCAAATTTGTTTCATAAATGCGTACATGCATAAATTTTGTGCAGTTATTTCAAATGTGTTTCATGCATGCTTCCAAATGCGTTAATGCATGATTGTTCATAAGTGTTACGATACCGTATTTAATTACCACATTACCGCATTACCACCACAGAGTACATTATAAAAGGCGTTGTTTCCGCACTGATTTTAATTATTGGATCTATCAAAGGTTACAAAATCGTATATGCTGCTACCTGGGATTGGTTGAAAGAGATGAGTGCAAAGAAATGAACCGAGAGTTGTTTGATGATGGGGCGAATCAACTCAAGATAATGGCCGAGTTGGGTATTCAACACAACGATATAGCAGACAGAAATATCATTATAAGTAAAGGAAGAGTCCATTTTATTGACTTTTCTCATAGTAGATTATATGACTCGGCCATCAAAAACAACTGGGATATAAGTCAACTAGAGCAGTTAGTTCCAAAAGAGAAACGGTAACGAAACCAGAGAAGTGGAATTGGGGAAGTATGGAATTAATGACTAATTGATAATCAATAATTCTGTAACTCCAATCTGAAGTGCCCAGTTGAATATCAACCGTGCAGTTTTCTTATTATCGACACCGTGGTACCGGCATCAGCGAAATACATTCAATGCTCTATATTGACAACCAACTCCTCATCTACCTCAATTACCACCCCAGGAACCCCCACAATAGCATTGCTGGAACTCACCCTGGTAGTCATGCTGCTGTGCCACCTCCGCACGTCCCACCTCAAGCCCCAGGTATTAATGGTGCAAGGAGTGAACGGGAGAAGCCCCGCGATAGGACCCCGGTCACCCGCCCCCGGGTACACCACAAGAGAGCGTCCTCGAGGCACCAAAAACACCACGTCGTCGGCGCCGACCAACTGGTTGCGGAGCTGAGGATATTGCCTGTGCAAACGGAGAATCTGGTTGATGGAATGGACGGTTTGGTCAAACCTGCCCCCTAGACCATTGACTATATAGGAGTCTATGGGCTCCGTCTGGAGGTCGAGCTGGTGTAAAAGCTCACTGAGGCCGTCCTCGTGGTTGGCCCCGTCTACGTCTACTTGGTGGAAGTGGAGCAACACCAAAGTCATCGCTTTCATGAAATCGCTGGCATACTGGCTGTATTGTGGGACAATTTTGGTCCCCCGTTCCCCGTAGTATTGCCGCACCGTCGCGGTAATCAGGTCCAAGTCTCCCACGATATAGTGGGGAATGTATTTCTCTCTCGATTCGTCGTCCCAGTGTTCGTAGAGCCTGTTGGCACCTCCGTCAGCACAGATGTGCAACTGGGTGTTGGCCCATAGTGACGCTATGTCCACCCCCTCGATTTTCTGGTTGAGAATGGTTAAGCTCGCCCTGGCGCTAGGGCGATGGAATCGCAATGGCTCAATCACAGTGGTAACTCCCGTGGTATCCACAGCGATTCCATCCGCATTTTCCACCACCACATTCTCCCTTTCACCTTCCCTCCCTCTGCCTCCCGCCAGAAGTTCCTTGTCTGTCATAGTAAATGCGCGAACTTTCAATTCATCATGGACAGACCAGAACCCTCTGCTGCCACGGTGGTGCCTCGTGACGTGAGGTTGCTCCATCTCATCTTCGCCACGCAGGGGATCCAGAACTATGAGGACCATGTTCCGTTGCAGTTGATGGATTTCGCTCACCGTACGTTTTTTTGTTTTGGCCACGGTTGTCGATAACCAGATTTCCCGCCAGTTGCTGACGAAGAATCTACTAACAAATAGGCTACACCAAATCAGTGTTGAAGGATGCATTGAGCTACAACGACCACGCTCGCAGCAGCAACAACTCCAACGTCTCTAATAATACCATTACAACTGACGATATCAGATTGGCTGTTGCTGCCCGTACCAACTACCAATTCAAGGCCACTGCTCCCAAGGAGTTACTTTTAGAGCTAGCCCACGAGCGAAATTCCAAGCCTTTGCCCCCAGTGATTCCTAAATGGGGATTGAACTTACCTCCAGAGAAGTATTGCTTGACCAACACTACATTTGAAGATGATGAGGTTAAGCGACAGAGAACGAGTTGAAAGCAGTTTAAAGTTGTATAGTAATGCATTTCATGGAATGTTTCAGTTTCTACTTGAACATACTTTATAGGATGGCCGGGAGCATACTGCAGAGAGAGGATGACGTGATAGACACGGACAAAGTAAGGTTAGGGTGGAAATTATGGCTCTTCCAAATGCCGGAGTGGTATTGTTGAGAATGTATGTTCGCCAAACTGTTATACGGACACCGTGTAGTCGATGAATACACACTAGAGTATGAGATGAGACTGGACTCTGTTTAAATAGTTGTATGGCAATCATACAGTTGTAGGCTTAAGAATACCTTGACCAACTATAGTCTGACCCAACATTAAGCTAACTTGAAGGTTCATTGTAAAAATTTCTTAAATGACAATATTTTAAATATCGTTATATCTAACGATATAGAAATAAATTAACAAAAGGTAACTGGACTACCACACATTAGAGTTCCACCAATCACTATCGATCTCTAGCAATCAAGAGCTGTTACTCTAGTGGACTCCATAACGCTTTAAACGAGTTTCCCGATCTTCCAGACCATGATTATCAACAACCCTAAATCAAACAACATGTCACAAGCAGTGGTTGTCCACGTTATCCGCCACTAAACTACAAATCCACTAAGCCTCCCCTTCCCGTCGTTAGTAAAGCTCTCCTTCCCATTATCAGAAAACTTCCCCCGCCCCCGTCAACCTCAGCCTCAAATTCTTCTACCGTTCTCTCGCCATCTACCACCGTCTCTCGTACCCCAGCCCCCAGGCAAATTCGCGATCTTTTGTCGACAACAGACAAGATGCTTCCCACCACTCTAGCATCGATTCCCGAGTATGTAGCTATTGTCTGGCGGTTTTAATGTCGCCATAACGCCTCCTACTCAATACTAACCAATAGAGCCAAGGAAGAATACATTGGATCGTCTTTAATCGAACGTACTTCGAGATTACATGCGTTGTTTGATTTGGGTCCCCCTGACTTGTGCAACATCCACAAACAGTCGGTCAACTCCAAGAACGAACTTGGGACCTTCTTATACTTCACTGGAGTCGATACCTCCAACAGCGCATCGATTGCGGCTCATTTACAAAAACTAGCCAACTTAATAACCTCCAAACACCAATACTGGTTTGGGGAAAAAAAGCACTGGAAAGTGCCTGATTTGACCTACTGCAGCTACAATGCGTTCTCCAAGGTCGATATGCGGGTCACGGTCCATATTCCCGGGAAATTCGAAAACCAAATAGTCAATAATGACGGAAAGATGTTGGACGACAAACTCAGCGAAGACGAGATCAACAGGTTGTGGTTGGAGACGTTCGTCAGCAGTATCACTCGATGTTTAGTCGACAGCGATGATGATGAGTCGAACAAAATGGGGGGATTGGTCGAAGTAAGGAAGCAGAACCCTTTCGTTGACGACAATCTCTTGTTGGATAACTATTTAAGGGGATTCGAGAAGCTCTTCTTCGACGGGGTGAAGTTGGGATGCGATATCGAGATCCCCCAACCCACCGTCATCTCCAATTACTTGGTTGACGGGTTTATGAAGTGTATTGAGTTGACACAACTGTTCGACAAAGGTTTGGACATTTTGACTCGTCTCCATGCCACGGAACCAGCCGTCGTCACCTTGATCGCTAAAATCTACCTCCTCAAGGATGAAGAGATCAAAGCGGTACAATTGATGAACAAAGGAATCTCGGCCAATGAGCGTAACTCCGATTTACTCTTACTCCAAGCAGAGTTTTGCTTATCGAAGAAGCGCTACGATATCGCGTTGCACTTGGCCAAACAAGCGGTTAAAGCTTCGCCGGCAGACTTCAAAACTTGGTCCATGTTGGTCAAAGTGTACACCAAGTTGAACGACTTTGAAAATGCCTTGTTGACGTTAAATTCCTGTCCCATGAACTCCCACAAAGAAAAGTTCGTGTTGCGGCGAACAGTTCCATTGAGAGGTGGGAACGAAGATTTACACTTACCCTCGCCCGTAGACGTGGTTTTGGACGAGGTCTCGAACTTACAAAGCACTGAAATCACTTATGAGCAGCGCAATTTGGACCCCCAGTTATCCAACTTACCCGCAGCCAACTTGAAGTCAACATTTGCCAGGGCCTACGACTTGTTGACAGAAATTGTGGTCAAGACGGGGTGGGAAAGCTTGTTGAAATACCGAGCCAAAGTGTTTGTCATGGAAGAGGAGTACCGCAAAGAAAAAACCTCCAGTACTTCCACTGTGAATGGAGCAACAGAGGCCAATGGCAACTCTAATGGTACTGACGATAGTGCCCTCGCCACTAATGATGATGATAACGCTTCCACCATCGCTCTCAAGTCCCCCCGGAGAGATGACGACGAATTCAGAAAGAAACGGTTGTGTGAGCGGTGGTTGGACAACTTGTTCATGTTGTTATACGAAGATTTAAGAGCCTATACGATGTGGCAAGCAGAATTTGTCCATTTCCAAGCTCAACAAATGGAGTATAAAAAGACGACGTTGGAGTGGGAGATATTGGGATTGATTGCCATGCGGTTGAAGCACTACAAGGAGGCATCGATTGCGTTCCACAATGCATTGTCGGGTAGATTTTCTGCTCGATCGACACGAGAAATGTTGAAGTATTACCAGATGGAGCGGTCTAAACTCATTCTGAAGAGCTCAACTGCCAGCACCACCAACAATAATTACCACAAGATGATAAACCAGTTGAACGAGAAGATTTTGGAATGTTGTATCAAGTTGCTCGTGTGGAACCACAGATGGTACTGTGACTTCAGTGCTTCATTGATCTTGATGGTTGAGGATCTAGTGCTGAAAGACGGATTGATAAAGGTCCAGTCGTTGATTCAAGCAGTATACTCCAATAGTTTGGATAACAATGAGACGCTGAACCATGGGATTATTGATTTGATGGATGATATTTATCAATTCTTCAAGCTTTATGACATCAATGGTGTGGACAACTGATTCCACCGCAGCCAATACTATTCTGACATTCTTCAAGAGAAAGGAATGCCACCAAATACCCAAGGTCTATAATCTTTTATAAAGATCTCATTCTCTTTTATAGATTAGTAAATGAAACCTCCTTCCCCCCTATAAGAACTCGGTGACTTCCTTTTCCCTCCTCTTTCTTCTCCACCATTTCCGCTTCCCCTCTGTCTCAACGTCCACCACGTCCAAATCCTGGCGGCGACCATCATCCAAGTCAACTTCGGTCAAATTCACCCACTTTGTCTTGTGAACTAATTTGAAGAAAATGAACAACACAAAGAAAAAGGGAATGAGAATATAGGCATCGACCCAGCTGCCAGCATTAAAGGGCTTGAAGAACGACCACCCTTGAATTAAAGCAAGGAAGATGTTCAACGCAATATTCACTATGGGCAACACCGGGTACCACAACCCTTTGAACGGGATCTCATCTAAGCTACGTCCTTGCAACGTCCAGCTTCGACGGAACCGAATGTGAACAAACGACACTGAAGCCCACACTATAAATACCAGGATCCCCAGAAGGTTGACAATGTAGCTGTAAGCTTCTGCAGCCCCGGTACTGATATTCATCAATGATAATAACCCAAAACTGTTCATCAACACCACAGAAAGCACCGGAACACCCCTGCTATTGACGTAGCCGAATATCTTAAAGAGACCCCCCTCTTTGGCCAAATTGACCAAGGTCCGGCTCCCGATATAAATAGACCCGTTAAGAGCGGAAATACAGGTTATCAAGATAAAAGCGTTGATCAAGTTGGCTCCCCCTGGCCATCCAGCATTGGCAATGGCAATTGTCATGGGCGACTGCAAAGTTTTAGTACCGCTGTTCAACTGGGGGTCGTCATAGGCTACCGTCATGCCGTAGGAAATGGCCAATCCGATGTAAATGAAAAGGATCCGAAATATCGTTTGGTAGATGGCTCGAGGCAATGCCCGACCAGGATTCTTCACCTCGCTCGCCATAGTGGCAATGGCCTCTACCCCAGCATAGAATGTCAGGGCAAAAACAAAGGTATTGGCTACACCCTTGAACCCATGGTTAAAGGGGCCGGGATCATTCCAGTAGTGGAATCCAAAGGCTGGACGACCACTGATGCCTCCAGATACGTAAACGATGCTGAAGATGTAGAACGCCACCAATCCAGAAATCTTGATGAGACCAATCCAGAATTCCACTTCGCCAAACCACCCCACTCCAAGAAACTGGAATACCATCGACGCCGCCCAGAAGAGTAGAATGTAGCCGTAGGTGGGTACCTGGGGGCCCCAGTAGGTCATAATGCTCGATATGACATTGTATTCGTTGGCCAATACAGCTATCCAGATAATGGCGTAGTACCAGCCAATAGTAAGCCCCCAACTGCGGTCAACAAACTTGATGGCCATGGAAGAGAACGACCCTCGGCCAGGATACATCACCGTGACCTCACCTAGCGACTGCATCATCATCAACGCAATAATACCAATGATGCCAAACGACAAAAGCAAACTGGCAGGGCCGTTCTTCAAGGCGTTGGCGGTCCCGATGAGACATCCGGGACCAATAATACTGGTCAATGCCAACATCGTCGTCATACGATTGTTCAACTTCCGCTTCAACTCCCCGTCGGCATTTTCCACCGGAGGTATCACCTCAACGCTCTCCAGAAACGGGCTGGGGGTTTTAGTGATGTCCATGGTATAACAGACGTAGGAAGTCTAAATCCTCTGTATAAATGTTCCTCAGGAGAAATAAAGCTGAAATATCCACAATGTATTGAAGGAGGTAATCTGCTTCAGCTTTGATATAGCACTACTGTCAATATCGGCTTTGAGTCTGGCGTTTTGGTCTGTCTGAGCTTCTGTCAACTAATACTCTTTCTAGACTTTTCTTATAAATCCTCTCTCGAGACTTCTTCCAGATAAATCCTCTCTAGGTTTCTATCAATCCCTCTGTCTTACTCTCAGCGTCTAGCTTCTACTTCCGCCGGTTCTACTGTTCTTCGACGTCGAGATGCCACAGTAACGCTCACCAATTTCGCATTCAGGGGAACTGCTGCAGGGACCGGCCCCGCTGTGGTGGGTCCAGGGAGACTTTGGCGCCACCGTCTAGTATGGGGGAACTAAGCTATAATTGGCGGTACACGCCCTTTGGGTGGATCCACGACGAAAGCGCGGGTTGGGTGGTCATCCGTACACCAAAAACAATCAACACCCGTACACAACGATGGAGAGTAATATTTTCAATGAACACGGAGCTCCACTTTGTTTTCATCTTCCAGCGTCCGAGCCCCACCGCGAGGTCTATCTGAAGCTCATAGCCCGTCACGGAGGGCTTGTGGTAGAAAACGAGCCACTTGAAACTAACGGAGTGGTGTTGCTCTCTTCCACGCCTTGTGGCGACAAAAGCTACGAATTGAAGGTGATTGACGACAGTGTGGCCCTTGGCGGCTTCGTGGGGCTACACAACTACCGCCATCCCGCCGAAGGAGCGTCCGACGGCGGAAACCACCCGGGACCGGGCGGTGACATTGCCGTTTCGGGCAATTCGGGCGGCGCTGCTCAAACAAGGTCAGGGGTTCCCCGGAAGAAAGCCAGTGTTAAGTACTCCGAGGAACAGGACCAGTTTATCTTGGACCAGGTGCGGTTGCAGCCTTTAGCCCGAGGCAGTCAGCTGTTCTACGAGGAGTTGTCCCGGATGGAAGTCCTCCAGCCTCATCCTCCCAACCTGATTCGGTCGAGGTTCCGCAACTTCTTGCAACCCCGGTTGCAATTCGTGTATAAAACCGATGAGAATGGACACTTGGTTCGGGACGCCGATAACCACTACATCAAGGTGGGGTTGCACGAGATGCCCCACAAAAAGCAGAAGTTCACCGCTGATGACGACTACAACTTGTGCAAGGAGGCGTTACTGTGGGCCAAGGCCAAACTGATCGAAACGGGGACTAAGGGGGCTCCCGCAATCAACATGCAGGACCCTAAACCCCCAGTATCGTTTTTCAAGCACCAGTTGAGACAATACACTCGTCATCTGGATAAGAGTTGGCGAGACCGTTACCGTAAGTTTGCCTCTAAGTACGGCGTGCTTAATTACGTCACTTACTACGACAATTGCACGAAACAGGGGCAAATTCCCCTGGAGATGAAGAACTTGACCAGACGGTATGTTAGAAACGGTAGTGCTGCGTCGGCCAATGATGAGGAGGTCAAGCGGGCGGTGCAGGAGCTCAAGGAAACCATCGGATCGATGGCTAATATCGAACGCCCTATTGAGCGGCCGCAGTTGGATACTATTGATGATGAGGACGATGATGATAATGACCACACTAAGGGGAGTGACAATAGCAAACATGTGTTACCGGCGTTTTTGGAGACGTCACCATCGCAAAATGTGAAACCGTCCGCTGTTGAATCCCAGTTAGTTACTGACTCCCAGTTGGAGTACGGTATAGAGTATATTGCCAAAGGAACTCCATTGAAAGAGTTGGTCGATACTAGAATATTTGACGGCAGTTCGACTGAGTTGGCCAATCGTCTTTCCGAAGTGTGTGATGAGCCTCACAAGACGATTCCCAAATTATTCCAGGAATTCAACGATTTGGGGTTGAAGTACAAGCTCACGTCTCACATCATCAAATGTACCAATGGGGACTTGCAAAAGATTAAGCTCTTCAACCGGACATGGATCAAACGAGTGGTGGAGAATCAAGATTTGATTAACAAGGCTTATAATTTGTTTAACATTTTCAATGTTCGGGGGATTTGGAATTCTGATTACGATAAGTTGTTGTATGAAGATAGCCAAATTTTGAGTAATATCCATGGAAAGGACTTGATTGATCAGAGAATCGATTTTTTGCAGTCTCTTGTACCTTGAGAGGAGTAGACAGTTTAGTGTATCTCAGAGATGCCGGAGTTACTTCTTTTGAAGGAGGCATTCTCTTGTATGTTAGTGTTTTAGTATAATGAATAACTTGTTTGGGTATGAAACCCCTACGTAGTAACAGTAAGAGACAAAACATATATTGGTATAACAATGGTGATCTAGGATAACCATATTTTACTTTTAACGTCTAAGAAGAGTAGATCCCCCAGAATTGCTCACATCCGTAAGAACCAGGAGCTTTCCATAAATCGTTGAAAGCAGTGAATAAAGTGACAGCGTCACCACAAGAACTTTTGATGGAAGATACTGCGGCTTTTTGGTTTTCACTTGAAGGGACAGCAACACCATTGGCAGTACCCTTGGATGGCCAACCGGTTTCAGTGATGAAAACGTTCTTGGAACCACCACAAGCGGTGTAAACTCTTTGGATTTGTTGCAAAACCCATTCCCCGGCTTGATCGGCGGTGTAATGACCGTCAAAGAAAGCATGGGCATTAACCGCCATGTAATCGGAGTAGTCACACAATTCAGGGTTGTTGATAACAGCGATAAAAGTGTCGACGGAAACCACAGGACCAGAGTAACCAGCGGAGGTTAAAATTGACTTGGACTTGTCAACGTAAGACTTGATTTGAGAAGGAGTGGCAGAACCAGCATTGACCAATTCATTACCGATTGACACGGTGTGAATCTTGTCCCAACCACCGTTGGCCTTGACAGCCGACACCAAGGTTTCTAAACCAGACTCAATGTTAGCAACATCGAAAATCCCGGCAAAAACTTTTTGCGAGGGGGCGATCGATGACAACACAGCAGAGGCTTGGTCACAATCAACACCATAAATTCTAATGATGTCGAAACCCGATAATGAGGCGACTTCCGAAGCGATCTGCGATGGCGACTTACAACCACCATCGTCGGAATAAGGAGAATAGGTGATACCCTTGGCACCAGCAGCACCAATGGAACCATCAGGTCCACCGGTAGCAGTGGAACTACTCTTACTGGATGAGGTGGAAGTACCCACAGTGGTGGCAGTCTCAAAGGTGGTAGGGTTGGAAAATGATGCAGGCTGTTGTTGAGGGACATAGCTGGCAGAAGACACAGCGGCATCAGTGGCAGCAGCCAACGTCACCGAGGAAGCGGTGGCAGCCTGGGCGGCACCATAGCCAGCAGTGACAATCACCGTGTTGACTTCGGTGACAATCTTAACCGCTCTCTTTTCGTGTTGATGTTGGTGTTGATGGTCGACAGGGGTGGCCATAGCCGTGGCCAAAAGCGATAAAACGAAGGATTGGAATAACATCTTTACTACTCTAACGAAGGAACGATGATAATTCTAAAATGGAATGAATAAGGAATGACTTTTTTAGAACTATGTGTTTCCCGTGGGCGTTAACAGAAAAAACTTCTCACAGGGGATGTTGACAATTTTATTGATTTTTTTGTTGATGGCAGTGTCGCGCGACACCGACATTGCTCCTTGGCTCAGTTCCGCTGCCAAGTCTGGTACCACTGGGGGACCCAATGGCGACAACGGTGGTGGGTGGGCACGGCAAAGTTGACGTGCGCAAACCGTAACCACTGACGAGGTGAAAAGCGAGAGATCTAGAACTGCAATTCCGTCCCCGGCCGGAGGGTGCTGGAGATGGTTGAGGTGAGAGGTCACTACCGGGAAAGATAGAGGTGGCAGGGATGGGCTGGGGCATCTGCTGTCAAGTTTGACCTCTGCCTTTGTTAACGATTCGCTGTTTCGTGTTCGTCCGTTAAAGGTAAAAAACTTTAACTTTCCCTTTTGAGAGTAATTATAAACGACCACCCGAAAAGGGGAGGAAAATTTTTCACCTGATGTAACACCATAATTGGATTTGAATGGGTGGCAGGGATTCTTTCGAGTATGGTTCTCCGGATTGCCCTGGCGGTCGTTTTGGGTGGTAGGAGGTGTAAGGAGGTGGTACAAGGTGGTGAATAGAGAGATCGGAACCCCAAGGAAATAGTAGAACCAGGGATTCATTCTCGTTACCATTTTTCAATTATATTCTCTATCATTTATTATATTTTTCACTTCTCTCCAGATTTCATCATATATTTCAATTATGAATGAAGAACTATTTACTGAAAAATTATTGTGAATTTTGCAAAAATTGTTCTGTTGTGGATTGTGGTGTAAATTGTCATTTTTGTTGATTCAGTCATTGGCATGGAACAAAGTAGCTGTACCACCGACTAATGATATGTTTGCCACCCCTGCCTTCTCCTTTATCTCTGTATCGATACGTCCAATTTCAATACTTGCTCGCGCTTCAACACGTCTGAAAATTGCAATATGAGTGATTCTGATTCTGATGAAATCGTATGTATATAATCGTCTAGTCTTGCCACGGGGTAATCTCCATGGGAGAATATGTTCGACTCCAAACACTAACAAATAGACGGAGGTGAAACTAGTGGAGGTGGAAATTCCCCAAGATAACTCTACCACCACCGATATTAAGGCCAATCGACAAAAATACTTTACCACGGGTAAAAGCTTCAATATTGAAGATACCTCCAAACGGTTCAAATACTTGCTTGGATTGACCGATCTATTCAAACATTTCATCGACGCCAAGGCGTCTAAAGATAAAAACATCAGAAAGGTATTGGACTTAATTAACCAAAAAGGTAGTGGCCACTCGAGGAAAACCGAAAAGGAAGAAGATGAAGAGTTGATGCAAGAAAACAACCAAGAGATCGTGGAGTTTACTGCCAGTCCCAGCTACGTTCAAGGGAAGTTGCGTCCTTACCAAATCCAGGGAGTAAATTGGTTGATTTCGTTATTCGAGAACAATTTGAATGGGATTTTGGCTGACGAGATGGGACTAGGCAAAACCTTGCAAACGATTACCTTCTTGGGATTTTTGCGGTACTATAAGAACATAAATGGTCCTCATTTAATTGTTGTTCCCAAATCCACCTTGGACAACTGGGCGAGAGAGTTCAAGAAATGGACCCCTGAGGTTAGATGTTTGATTTTGCAAGGTGACAAGTACCAGCGCCAAGCCATCATCAATCAACGGTTGTTGACGTGTGATTTCGATGTGGTGATCTCTTCCTACGAAATCGTTATTAGAGAAAAGTCGGCATTCAAAAAGTTTAACTGGCAGTATATCATTATTGATGAGGCCCACAGAATTAAAAATGAACAAAGTTTGTTATCGCAGATTATCCGGGTGTTCCACTCCAACAACCGGTTATTGATCACAGGGACTCCTTTGCAGAACAACTTGCACGAATTGTGGGCGTTGTTGAATTTCATCTTGCCCGATGTGTTTGGCGATAGCGAATCGTTCGATTCGTGGTTTAACCCCGAATCTACCGGCACCGCTGGGGGTAAGCTCCCCTCAACTGCCAAGGATAGCCAGGATGAGGGGCTCGACGACGAAGACAATATCGTTCACCAGCTCCACAAAGTGTTGAAGCCGTTCTTGCTTAGGCGGATCAAGTCCGACGTGGAAAAATCGCTTTTGCCCAAAAAGGAAATGAACGTCTACGTCGGAATGTCCCCCATGCAGAAGAATTGGTACCAGAAGCTCCTTGAAAAGGATATCGACGCTGTTAGCGGCGCCAACAAGAAGGAATCCAAGACTCGGTTGCTTAATATTGTCATGCAATTAAGAAAATGTTGTAACCACCCTTATCTTTTCGAAGGAGCTGAGCCGGGACCTCCCTATACCACTGATGAACATCTTGTGTTCAATTCCCAGAAAATGCTCATCTTGGATAAATTATTAAAGAAGTTTAGAGCCGAAGGCAGCAGGGTGTTGATATTTTCACAAATGAGTAGAATGTTGGATATTTTGGAGGATTACTGTCATTTTCGCCAATACGAATACTGTAGGATCGATGGCCAGACCGACCATGGAGATCGTGTCGATTCCATCGACCGGTATAACGCTCCTGGTTCGTCGAAATTTGTGTTTTTATTGACTACTCGTGCTGGAGGTTTAGGAATTAATTTGACTACGGCCGATGTTGTTATTTTATTCGATAGCGACTGGAATCCCCAGGCTGATTTACAAGCGATGGATCGAGCCCACAGAATCGGCCAAACGAAACAAGTGAAGGTGTTCCGTTTAGTGACAGAAAACGCCATCGAAGAGAAGGTTCTCGAGCGAGCTGCACAAAAGTTACGGCTAGACCAGTTGGTGATCCAGCAGGGACGTAACAACAACATCGGAAACCAAAGCAACAAGGCAGCGCTGAAGGATGAATTGTTGGATATGATACAGCACGGTGCTGCTGATATCTTCAAGACACCTCGTGGTGATCCAAAGGCCGGAGACAACGACCCGGGTGATACCGATGTCGATATCGACAAACTCTTGCGGGATTCGGAGTCGAAAACTGCAGCATTGAACAACCGGTACCAGAAACTTGACTTGAATGCATTACAGAACTTCAACAACGACGAGAGCGTGTATGAATGGAATGGAGAAAACTTCAAGAAGAAAGAGGTGGGAGGCATTGCTGATATTGGCCACGGTTGGATCAACCCTGGGAAACGAGAGCGGAAAGAGAACTATTCCGTCGATGTATATTACCGTGATGTATTGAATACTGGACGGACAATCAAGACGGGCCCCAAACAGCCTAGATGGAACATTTATGACCATCAATTTTTCCCTCTTAAGCTCGTGGAGTTGGCAGAATTGGAGAAGAAGTATTACTTGAAACAGATCCATCATCAAGTTGAACTTAAACCCGGGGACCCCTCCACTTTGGAGGAAAGACAGCGGGACCAGCAGATGCAGCAGGCAGAAATCGACCAGTCCCGACCCCTTACTGACGAAGAGAAGCGTCTTAAAGACGAACTTCTCACCACAGGGTTTGGCCATTGGAACAGAAACGAGTTCCAAAAGTTCATTTCGATGTCAGCAAAGTATGGCCGTAACTCGGTGGCTTTAATGGCTACAGAGTTTGACACCAAGACCGAGGAAGAAATCAGAACCTACGCCCAGAAGTTCTGGACCCATTACCGAGAAATTGACGGCTACGAGAAGTTCATTGCCAACATCGAGGCAGGGGAAGATCGGATCCGACGCCTCAAAATGCAGAAGGAATGTCTTCGTCGTAAGATGGCACAGTATAAATATCCGTTACAGCAATTACAATTGAAGTTCCCACCAGCCTCCAGCAACAAGAAGGTATGGCTGGAGGAAGAAGACCGGTATTTGCTCGTAGCATTATACAAGTACGGTCTCGACAACCCCGATGTTTATGACCACATCCGAACTGCCATCAGAGACCTGATCTTGTTCAAGTTTGATTTTTTCTTCAAGAGCCGTAACTCTGCCGAACTCGCCAGGAGGTGCCAGACATTGATTGCCTGCATCGTCAAGGAAATGGATCCCCCCAAGCGAAAACACCAGATAAAGTCAGAGACTCCCGAAGAAAAGCGTCAGAGGATATCTTAATTTATATTATATGTATCATTTCTCATTATATTTACAGGTCCTCTAGCTGCGGTCGCAGAAGAAGATATTCAAGCAACGGCACCATCTGTGATGGCTCGACCTCCGAAGGATATCGTCCCACCACCTTCCCATCACGTGCCACGACAAACTTGACAAAGTTCCATAAAATCCCCCGAAACCCAAACTTCATTGGCGCCGCCGCCTTAAGAAAACGGTACAACGGTTCCTCAGTGTCCCCAGAGCCCCCATTCACCACCACCTTGTTCATAATGGGATACGTCACCCCATAGCGTCGGCGTACTTCTTCAATCGATTCTCGGGCGGGCGTGGGATCCTGGTTATAAAACTGGTTACAGGGGAAACCAATTATTACCAAACCCTGATCCTGGTACTTCCGATACAACGCCTCTAGCTGGAGGAACTGAGGAGCGTAGCCACACAACGTCGCCGTATTGACTATCACCAACACCTTTCCCTTGAAAATACTCATGGGGATGCGGCGGTTCTCCACGTCGGTAATATGCAAATCGTAAATGGACTGCGGTCCATCCTCTGTATCCGACACTACTTCCGACTCCGACTCCTGTCCCGTCGCCTTGTCCATAGTTAAGCAGAGATTTGGGGTTGAGATTTACTGACGTTTTCGCGCGAGGTCTCACCAGTTTACAAAACAACCAATAGCCAGGGTTCCCGCTGTAATTTAAGATTTCTACCCGCCCCCGAGAATACCACTGATATAACCGGCACCAGGACAATACTGGCTGAATCTGAAACACACTGAGCTTTTTCCTGAGAGAATCTATTCACTAAACGTTGTTGTAGGTTGCGATGTCCTTCAAAGTTGACTGGAACTTACTTGAGACTCAGTCGATGTCTGAGTGGACGAAGGAGTTGTTAACCGATGCGTTGAACTCCGGCAGGCGCCCCAACATTTTGGCGTCTCTGATCGAGATCAGGGACTTGAATTTTGGCAAAATTCCTCCTGAGTTTGAGATCTTGGAGATTGGGGAGTTGGAAAAGGATCGATTTAGAGGCATATTCAAGATAAATTATTCCGGAGACTCTTCCATAACCTTGCACACTAAAGTGCAGGCCAATCCCTTGAAGATTTACCATGATAATTTGGTGGAGATGGAGAATTATGTTGGCGGCTCCTCCAACTTTATCACTCCCAAGTTTCTTCTTTCCAATAAAGAGTTCTCTCTTCCGTTAGATTTGAAGTTGAGTGATATTAGAATCAATGCTATTGGGATAATAGTGTTTTCCAAGACCAAAGGGTTGACGTTGGTGTTCCGTAATGATCCTCTAGACTCGATCAAGGTCAGTTCAACGTTTGACATGGTGCAGGTCTTGGCCAATTTCCTTCAGAAGCAGATCGAGAGTCAGATCAGAGAGTTATTTAGAGAAACGTTGCCTACGGTGTTGCACAAGCTTTCTTTGAAGTACATTTCGATGAATGAAGAGTTTGAAGAAAATCTCTTCAAGAAGTTTGGCTCCCACAACAATGGGATTTGTGATCCTACCGTTACTGACGCTAAATACACTGATTCCAACGACGACAACGACAACGATATAATATTGTTTGATTTAAATAACGAAGTCAACAATTACCTGATTAAGAACTTACAACATAACTTGCAATTGTTCAACTCGGGTGAGACGTTGCAGTTAAGCATTCCCAAATTGAAGAACATCATTCAGCGTTGTAATTTGGACAAATTCAATAAGACTTTAGCTCCCAGTTTATTGACGTCGTTGAACTTGTTGAATGACAATAAGTTTGAAAATGCCAATACTAATGGCACCAATGGAATCCCAATTAGTTTATTGGTCAACAAGGATTATAACAATGTCAGGGAAGTCGTCAAGAATATCTCCAACATTCAATCCAACAGCTTTTATAAGTCACTCAACAACAACAACAATGTCAGCTATGTCAAGCCCAAGAGAAGAACGATCAAATTGTCCAGAAGAGTCAAAAAATCCGATAATGCCGATAAGGCAGAGAAGGAAATATCGGAAAAATCGTCGCCTATGCTCGTATCCAAAGCCTCGTCAATGAATACCACCATGGGTAAGTATAAGCACAGTCACAACCGCACAATTAGCGTCGACAGTGACGAAGGCAGTACTTTGGTCGACGACAAAGAAGAATTGGTCCAGCCTCAACCAGTGAGACCTAGCTCTACCTTGATGTCTCCAAGTTCGTCGATTGGAATGACAGATTCCGTCGACATCATACCCCAAGACAAGAAGGACCGTCATCCTCATTTGAATAAGGACTTCGGTAACTCGCCTGTCAACAGCTCCCTCATCTCCGGAGTGGGTATTGGCAACAATTACTTCAACTTCAATAACCGAGACACAATAACGGAGCTCGAGGAAAGCAAGCAAGAGTTCAACGATAAAATCAACAAGCTTTATCAGTCCCGCATCAACGAAATCAATAACAGCTACAAGGCTAAGGTGAAGCCGGAGAAGACCAACAACTTTACCTTGACCAACGATACCTACTTGGACTTTAAGACGATCAAGAATCGGTTGAACGAGTTGAGGAAGCTTGAGGATAAGAACTACTTCGACGTGCCTCCTCCCTATCAAGTGTGAACTTTACAAGGCAAACACAAGGACCATGGATTAGATTTGATGTTAATGAGATGTATATAGATAATAGTGAATGTATTGGGATATTGCAGCCGGCTTTCTGGTATTGGATAAGTTGCAAGAGTGAACTTTAACATTTCAACAGTAATTACACATCCAGTAAGTACACCTTAGAACTACGAATCAACCATATTGTTTGATTGTCAAATCCACCCTATAATCGCAGCTATAATACCATTTATATACCTAGAAGGTAAGGAAACTTCGATTAAACCAGTTCAACTACTTTTTTAAGAACACTATACCACTCCATTTACCACAACAACCTCACCAATCTGAGATTTCCAACACTAACTCCTCGCCAAATCCCAACCATCTTATAAATAGGGTCTGGAATCACCAGTGCGAAAACTTGTTTATATTTCAGCAATGGGCTTTGGAAACTTTGATGGAATCTGTGGCAACACACCGTTACCGTTGTGTTCGGTGGTGGGAACCAACACCACGGAATTTTCCAGGACGATATTACCCGAGTGCTACGCCCGTCCGGTGGAACTCGCCAACACGATGATCTTTCAGGTGGGCAATGCGTTTGTTCAGTTTGGAGGGTTGGCGGTGTTGTTGATGATTATCTTCAATATTCGCCAGAAATACACCGCCATCGGCCGGTCAGAGATGCTACATTTCACCTACTTATTTATTGGGTTGCTTGTGAGCACGTTGGTGGTGGACTGTGGAGTTTCACCGCCCAGTTCAGGGAGTTATCCCTATTTTGTGGCCATTCAAATAGGGTTGGCGTCGGCAACTTGCGTGTCGTTGATGTATAACGGATTGTTGTGCTTCCAGTTTTGGGAGGACGGATCCAAAAGGTCTATGTTGACGTTACGGCTAGTTTCCGTGGGGTGGTTCTTGGTGAATTTCTTCCTCGGGGTGTCCACCTTCAAAGGGTGGGGGCCGGTGAAACAGGGCGACACTATGGCGATTTTCGTCGTGAGTTTTGTTGTCAACGCAGTGATATTGGCGGTTTATGTCGTCAGCCAGGTCATTCTCGTTCTTTTTGCCTTGGACTCCTACTGGCCGTTGGGGGCGATTCTGTTGGCGGTGTTCTTCTTCGTGGCGGGTCAGGTGTTGATGTACGTGTTCAACAACGCCATCTGTAAGGGGACATCGCATTATATCGACGGGTTGTTCTTTGGCTCTCTTTGCAACATCTTTGCCGTGATGATGGTGTACAAGTTCTGGGATATGATCACCACTGATGATTTAGAGTTTTCTGTTGCCACGGTGGAGAACGGGGTCAATGCATTTGGTGACGACGAGAAGAGAAACAGTACGTTTTTCCATTAGTTCTCGTCCTTTTGCGTTCCTTTTGTCGTCCACTTCTCGTCAAAATTAGAGATTATTTAGTTTATATATAGCATTGCATGGATTTAGTATCGTAGAGTCTCTTGAACCTTGCTACGGCGGCTGCCCCTCGGAGCCAGCTAAAAATAGAGCCTGGTCCATTCTTGCGCGTACCTCGCCCCAGCCAGACCACTACGGGGCGAGGCGGCACCGACTCCTCCGCGTCACAAGAGAATTCCCAATTTTGTTTTCGCACCAGATCACAGAATTACGTCTCAGACGAACCATGTCTTCTGCTGAATCCACCAGGTTGCTTGAGCAAGAAAACGTCAACCAGATCCTCAATTCTGACGTCAGCTTGGATATCTTGCTAGACAGATTGAAAAAATCCATCAACACCGGTGAGGAATTCGCTAAATATATAAAGAAAAAAGCCATTATTGAAGATGACCATTATTCTCAACTAAAAAAGTTCGGCAGTGTGTGTCGGTCGTCGTTAAAGAACCCCGGTAAGCTAAAAAGCGATTCCTTCAGCAATAAGTTGGACCTGATCATTGAGTTTGATGAAAAAATGTATGGTGTCGGGTCGTCGTACGTCACCGCGTTGAACGTAATGTACGACGAGTTATCATCTTTGACCACTACGATGGGCCGCTCGAGGAAACAGATCAAGGAGGAAGGTAAACGCAAGGAGAAGGAATGCCAGGACTCGATTTCTGCTGCCGAGAAAGCCAAACAAAAGTATTATCATTTATGTGACGATTTAGATAAGTTGAAAAATGGAGATCCCAATAAGAAGTCGTTTTCTTTGACCAACAAGAGCGTAGAACAGCAAGAAGATGATTTACAGCGCAAGGTTGACTTGTCTGACCAGGATTACAAACTGAAGGTGTCTGTGTGCAAAAAGTTGAAGGATGAGATATTGATGGTATACCGGCCAAACCATTCGAAAAAATTGAAGGATTTGATTTTGGAGATGGATATCGCCATGAACGTACAGTTACAGAAGTTGGCCACATGGAACGAGACGTTGGTGATGAATTCCGGAGTGTTGATATCTCCGTTGACAAACGATAAGCAATCGATGAAATCGTTGGCGTCGTCGATCGACAACGAACGGGACTTGTACAACTATATAATCAAGCATGAGAAGGAGCTGAAGCTCAATAGACAAACTTTGTTGCCGGTGGAGTATAAAGTTCATCCCTCGCTCGTTAAGTATCAGCCTAAATCCACCAAACCATTTTTAAACAACAGTTCTAGAGACGTTAATGGCTCGGGAGGAGGATACATTCCCACCAGTGGTCATACCCCCTCGAACTTGTCTTCTCAGCCCAATGACGGGCCAGTTAATGGCGATACCAGCGTTGGGAACAATTTGGCGGTTTCCCAGTCCGCCGACAGGCGCAATAGCGCTTATATTTCCGCCAAGTCTCCGGCAATGGACAGTGTTCACACCTACGGATCTCTTGATCCTAGCACACAACCAGTGGGTGACCCCAGCGGAGTTAAGTCCACCAATCAATATTCTCAGCCCACTTTTGGAGTCTCCATTGAGGACTTGATCCAGTTTGCCGGCATCGATAACGTTCCCTTGGTGGTTAAGAAGTGCATTGAGGTCATTGATCTGTATGGATTGGACTTGGAGGGTATTTACCGTAAAAGTGGGAACGTTACCATTGTGCAAAACTTGAAAGAATCCATTGATACCAAATTCACCAATTACTTGTTGGTGGGTAACAATATCGACCCCGGTAATGTCATTGACACTGATATCTACTGCATTGCCTCGTTATTGAAGTTATATTTTTCATCATTGCCCGAGCCGTTATTAACTCGGGAATACTATCAGTCGTTTATTGATACGGTGAAATCGTTGGACGAGAACTATATCGCTAAGAAACTCCACCACTTGGTGTATAATTTGCCCGATGGGGCGTACTTCACCTTGAGGGCGTTGATGTTTCATTTGAACCAGGTTGCTGCAAACGCTGACGTCAATAAGATGTCGGTGAAGAACATTGCAATTATATGGGGACCGGTAATCCTAAACGACAATTCTATGAACCCCCACGACTTAAGCTACAAGAGTAAAGTGGTGGAGGAATTGATGTTTATTGCTAATGAGATTTTTGATGTGGACGATTAGAGGATGATTGTAATATACAGTTTATACAGATTCGTGAACGTGACGTGAGCTATGTTAAGTAGTAGTGATTCGTAATTGATTCTGGCGTAGTTAGATTGGGTTGTAGTTTATATCGACTCTCAGTTCATGATGAAGTTGTTATGATGACAAAGATTTCTTTCGGAAGTGAAATTTAAGTGACATTTAAACACCTAAACATTCCTAGGGACAAATGCAAATACATCTATTTATACCCCCAATTTTCGGACAAAATACAAATTCTAGTCCTCGACAACTCCCTAGTCATCGACAACTTCCTCAGTACATGAGATGGAAGTCTTTGGAGCCGGTTCGAGAAGAACTCGAGGATCTCGGTTCGGGTCGACTTGAACGGATATTTAACTTTGGTGGTTTATTGATCTTGTTTTTCCGTAGACTCAGTCTCTCTTTATCAGCAAGTTTGGTTTTCTCTATCTTCGCCTCCTCCTCTAGTTGCTTAGCAAATTCCTCATCACTGATCCCCAACTTCCTTCGTTTGATGTCCTTCAACTCTGTCCGTACCACATTATGGAACTCAGGCGAATCGATTAGTTTTTCTTGAATATCCTTATCGACTATGCTCAAAAATGAGTCGCCATCACCTCCAGTTTGTTTGCCACTGCCCAAAATTTCTCCTTGGATCAAAGCGGCCATTTTCCCCTTATTCTTCGTCAATAACGAAGGATCCTGTTTTACCTTATTCTCAACCATGATCTTTAGTTTCAAGAGCAAGTTGGAATGTGTCATCGACGCTTTGAAGTTATCCAAGAGCTGACGTCGTTGCTTGTCGAACGTCCCGCTCTTTTTGTAAATGTTGGCTAATTCATTAGGATCAATCTCTTCCATAGTTAGTGTTAAGGAGAGAATCCGCGCCTTTCTGGAATTAAGCGCCTTTTGTCCCATCTAAAGGTGATGATATAGCATATATACTACCACTGAGGACGTAAGCTGACAAGGGAACAGCAACCATAGGATAACACCGCACCAAAGTTTCACCACTATCAATACCGAGAGCCAAAACGCTACCTACAGACTGTTAAGGAAGACAGATACTCGTTTCTGGGGTGATCTCCTTGAGTTTGTGACAGATTTCGCGAGTAGTAAAGCATGAGTGAGAGACTGTTGACAGAGATCTTGGATTTCGGCGGCACCAGTAGTAGTGGAGGGAGTGAGATAACGTCTCATTTGTCCCAAAGACCTCGCTCCGATAGCAGTACTCAATTGCATGTCAAGCGAACAAAGCCCAACGTCAAACCCACCAGTGACGAACACTCATTGAAGCAGTTAGAGTTGGCTAAGACTCAGGTTTACCACGCCATTGACGGGATTTTCAGCGACACCCCTTTGGAGTATGGATACGGGTTTTATTATCAGAAAGTGGAGAGCATTTGTCGGTACAAGCATGGCGAACAGCTGAGTTTGAGTGATCGGTTGAAGGAGAAGATTGACGATTACTTCTTTACCGTGATACAGCCGCTTATCCATGAGCTCGTGAACGACCACGACTTGCCGTTGCACCAGTTCATGCACGAATACTTGAAAGTCTACGAAATGTGGGAGCACAAGCTACGGTTACTCGGAAAGATCTTCTTGTATATTGATAGAGGGTACTTGTTACAGCATCCCAAGAAGAAGATGGTGTTGGAAATGGGCCTCAGTTTGTTTATTACTAACTTATTGGTGGACCCCATAGAGGACGCATCCATTACCATGTCGAAATATCTACAGATGTTGGACATATTTGTCAAGCACGATGACGGGGACTATTCCGATTTGACTCTGTTTACTAAGATGTTGATCAAATTGAACTTCAGTGGTTCAATCAACTTCAATTTCAATGTTATTGAACTGGTTTGCAAGTCGTTTGAAGGGGCAAAGATAGAGTGGTTTGGCAATCCTCAAACTTACGTTCACGTATCGCTAAGTAAGATACTGAAGGTCATCACATTCTTCAAGGACTGTGGCCAGCCCCGAGAGTTTCTGGAGAAATTGATCATAAGGCTTAAGTGGATATTGATTTTCCAGGATTTCAACGAAACTATTCAACAATGCTTACCAGCGATGTTGAACTCCCATAATTCCAAACAGATCGAAACCATCTACAGTTTCTGCGGCAAAACAATGAGCGATTATAGCCTTGATTCTGTCAGTATCTTGGTGTTCCAATGGGGGCGTTTAATTCAGGATGTGATCCTAAACACCATCAAACAAATAGATGAGAAGTCTTCCAAGAACACAATTATCATGTTGAATGAAATCAACGATGAGCACAACTTGATAGTGAAGGAGATATTCAAAAACAACGACAAATTCATCCTAGAAGTACGAAATGCTTTTGGGAAATCCTTGAACGGTGACAAAAAAACCAATTTCCACATAATCAACCAATTGTGTAAATTTGTTGATGTGTATATCAAGAATTATAACTCCTCCAATGCGGTGAAGAAGCTAGGCTCCCAGTTGACCTTTGAAGAGTTTTTGCAGAATTTCCTTACTATATTCAAGTACTTAAACAATAAGAACGATGTCATCATCATATTCAAAAGGGAGTTATCCCGGAGATTACTATTGAGTAAAACTGCCACCAATACCGTTGACTTGGAAAAGAGGATAGTCGACGCCATAATAGATATTGTGGGAGAAACTGACGACTCGATTGGCCTCAAAGTGATGTTCAAGGATTTGGATAACTCTAAATTACGATATTCCAAAGTTGGCATCATTGATGAATTGGAATTTTCTGGTCTTGTATTAGAGGAAAAGCACTGGCCGGAAATGCCCAAGCAGAAGCAAAAAGACATTGAACTACCCGGTAAATTTGCCAACATCTTGGAGAAGTTTACCAACTTTTATAGAAATCTGGATGTGAAGTTGCAGAATCACAATTTGAACTGGGACAATTACTCTTTACATCAGTTGGTAATCTGTGGGCATTTTGAATCGGGCGATTATGAACTATCAGTCAACTTGTTTCAAGCTATCGTCATCGAGTTGTTCAATGATCGTGACCAGTGGCGGTTTGAAGATCTTGTGGCCGAAACCAAGATGGATTGGAAATTCTTGAAACGTGTTGTAAGCTCATTGTCGGATAAATACAACATCATTATTGATGAGGAATCAGTTATTAAGTACAACCACCAGTTCAGTGAAAAATCGAAGAAGTTAAAGATCCCTATGCTTCGGGAGAAAGAGACTACATTAGTAGAAGACAAAATCATCGTAAGGAATCGAAATGGGGAGATAAGAAGTAATGTGGTGAAAATCATGAAAGCTGAAACTAAGCTCTCAGTGACTGACCTCATTAATAAAACGGTGATGGTCATCAGTAGCCGGGGACCAGTGTCAATTCAAGACGTGAAACTAAATATCGAATATTTGATCACCAATGAGTACTTGAGTAGAGATCAGGAAGGGAATACCTTGACCTACACCCCCTAGATACTAAGTAGGTAAATGACGCAATGAAAGCATTTCTATATGTGAAAAACTCTCAGGTTGATTAAAGGAAGGAGAAGGCGTAGCGAAGAGTAACTCTCAGAGAAGGCGTAGAACCACCAGAAGTTCGTGTGAAAAGAAAGAATCCCCCGTGATCCAAAATCTAAAGTCGCTGTATATTAATTCGTCTATTAAACAGGAATATCTTCTGGGTCTGGGTTGTATTCCCAGTGTTTACCAAAGTATGGGATCTTTTTGTAGAAAGTATTCTGGAATAAAGCCCATCTTTCAGTAAACACAGCAACACCAGCAGCAGCAGCTCCACCCCACATTACCAACGTAGGAATGTAAGTTCTGAGGTTGACAGCATTTAAACCAGCAATAGTCTTGATGTGCTTGTAAGCGGGACCTTTAACGTACTATATTTGTTAGTATTGGATTTTGTCTGTCCACTACACTCGAGGAACACCATGAATTTCCCCACCAACTAAGCTCACCATCAGCAGCCTTCAATCGCTATTTATATCTCTTTACATACTGAGACCATATTATATCTTTATATTTGATATTTTTTCACTTTCATTGGTCGAATCTCACTGAAAGCACAGTCACGTGACAAAGAGAACAGAAAGACCACCATCAAAAGGGAGAGGGAGTAAGAGAGGATACGGCGATGAGACACACAAGACAAGATAAATATATAATAAGGGAATTAACATGCGTCAGGCTGAGCCAAAATGAAATCAATCGTTTGACCTACAGTTTTTAACGAATCAGCTTCGTTATCGGGTATTTGGATGTTGAATTCGTGTTCCAATTCCATCACCACCTCAACAACATCTAACGAATCTAACCCCAAGTCTTGAACAAAGGAGGAATCCTCAGTTATTTCTTTGGTTGTGGAAACTTTATCGTAGCCTTCTAACAATTCCAATATTCTTTCCTTGGCGATTTCTCGGGTTAAATCGGGGAATGCCGAGTAATGGCGGACACCGGTAAAACCTATTGACTGGTGGATTGGAATGAATGCTGGTTTGTATGCTGGAAGCATGAGGCTGGACCTGGGAAGGGCTCTAACTAATTGTCTAAACATGGTATTGAGTGAAATTTTAGTGGTTGAGATTGAGATTTTTCTCTCTGCGATTTACCCGGATGTTAGCTATACTTCAATGAACCAGGGGTGTTGAAGAGCCTGGGAGAGATGTGGTGATGCAGGGGCATAATGTACCAGGAGAGATGACCAGGAGAAAAAAAATTCGTTTGAATGGGCGATTTTTCACAATCTTTAGTTGATCGAATGTCACCATAATAGACGGAATGGATAAATTAACCAGTAGCCTTCAGTTTCTACTATTTCAGCTCTAGAAAAAACAGCCATATCCCAGCATGCATCACTAGATATTGGGAAGGAGCTCCGTCCTTTTGGTGCCGTATTTTCGACCCAACCCTCGGGAAGCTGCTGGTGAGGTAAAAAGTGAGACCGCACTAAAATTTTTCACTCAAATATGTTCAAACTGATTGGATTCAAACTGATAAAGCCAGTTTCCTCCTATGCCGCCAGCATATCCTTAACCCATACACGGCCAGTGATTGCTTCTCTCGTCAATTTGTCATCAATAATAAATCAAAAGCGTTTCGCCACGATAAACCAAATCAAACTCGGGAAACAAGGACTTCCAAAAAAACCCTATATTGCCAACTCACCCCATTTGGAGAACAATCCTTTCAAGAAAGGTGTGGTGCTTCGAGTGATGATTGTCAAACCTAAAAAACCCAACTCGGCTCAAAGAAAATGCTGTAGAGTGAGATTAACCAACGGAAATGTGATTTCGGCTTTGATTCCTGGTGAAGGCCATAACTTACAGGAACATCATGTAGTATTAGTAAGAGGCGGAAAAGTGCAAGATTTACCAGGGGTAAAGTACAAGTTGGTCAGAGGAGCCTACGATTTGACAGGGGTGGCCAATAGGGCTACATCGAGAAGCAAATACGGGGTGAAAAAACCCGAGTAAATAGTGTAAATAGAACGTATATCCAGTTTAGGCTCTGCCGATTTCAAATCTTCTACCACTAGCAGTCTTTCTATTGTCAATAGCCTTACCTTCCTCGTCGACATTCTCTGGTTTGGCCCTGTTCAACACTCGCAAGAACTCTTTGACTCGGAATCTCATTCTAGTGTGCATATATGCTTTAGCACACTTGATATGGTAATGGAAGTAGTTTCGGAAGAACTGAATGTGGGATATGCAGCCCTCTCTTCTGTCGCCTTTGGTCAAGTGTCGAGGAAACAACACAAATGTGACAAACCCTTGGTTTTCGTTGCCACTATGGCGTACTGAGTTTTTGATATCCAATGGTGGTTCGCTATGAGAATACAACACCTGAGGAGCTGTTTGCACAGACCTTCTTCTAGCGTCAACAAACTCTTGCAAAAACACTTTACCAAAGATTTTATCGGTTTCATCCTTAAACACCGTCGAGAATATAACTGTTACTCTGTCGAAGGAAGGCTTGATGTAGATGGATTCGTCCAAACCACGATAATTTATAGTCAACACTCCTTCATCGGCCAATTGTTGTCTGACTTCTTCAGAATAGACATCAGCGTTGGCATACGCCTGGGCCAACTCATCATATCTATTGAAAGCTTGCTCGAACGGAGCAGCAATGGCATTTCTCTTTAAATTAGACAATTCCGTGATAACTTCGTCTTGCACTTCCACCGGTTCCTGATTCAAAATGGACACGTCCAAGTTAAAAGAGTAATTATACCCCGGCTCTGGAGATGTGGTGGTCAAGAATTTCGAGTACTTGGCATATTTGGCCTCCAAGTACTCTTCCACTTTATATTTAACCAAATCCTCCCAACACTTGACATAAATCGACACCAATATCAACGATTTGGATTCGGATAAATTCGACACATGGTAAGTGGTAAAGTCGAAATCGGTAAAAATCCGCTCCACCGTCTTCAACTCCGCCGAATTGATCAATTCAGTAATCGTCTTCTCCAACAATAAGTTATTCTGTTCAATTTGTAACATGATGTTGTCCACCCTAATTCGCACAGATTTAGTAGCGGTCGCACTTCTGAAATAAAGGGTACGGAGAGAACCAAGGGTCATATTAGGGTATATTCATGCTAAAATACATCACATTACGTCAGGTGGGCTACTGACGTATAAAATTTCTATTACTGTTATTGAAAAGTCCCCCTCTGTGTAATGCTGGAGCTTTGACTTTGCCCTTCAACAAGCTGCTGACATTTTCTGTTGGTTTCTTTCTGACGAACTTCTCCTTCTGGATCATTTCGATTCTATCACTTACGAATTTTTCAAATCCCGGAGCACCCACTTCTCGGTAGTTAACTAGCCAGGGATGGTTTAGTAATGTGGTGTAGTCGGGTCTCAAATCGGGGTTTTTATTCAAACACGATTTGACAAAGTGTTGAGCAGCTTTGGAATATAGCTTGCTGTCTAATTTTGGAGGTTCGCCGTCAACCATAGCTGTTAACTGGGAAAATATGTTGTCGTAGGTTTCCGCTGGGTAAGGGTAGTTGCCTTTGGCGATTTCCAATATGGTCAATCCCAATGACCAAATATCTGACTGCACAGAATAAGTAGTGTCGTCGGGATTTAGCGACTTGATTCGTTCGGGAGCCATATAACTTTGACAGCCGATATTTGTTTTGGCCAATGATGCCACCAAGTTCCCACTAACGCCGAAATCACATAACTTCACTTTACCTGTCTTACTGACCAATATGTTTGTTGGTTTTACGTCCCTGTGAATGATGTTATGAGTATCCTTCAATTCCTTTAGACCTCTAATGATCGATTCTGTAATGTAAGCCAAATGTGCCTCATCTTTGATACCAACGTCTTTCTCGTAGACTTTATCCAATGACCTCCCCTCCATGAATTCAATACACATATAAACTGCCCCTTCAGCGAAGAAAGCCCCGTAAAAGTCAACAATGTACGGGGAATGACATTTATGTAAGATTTCCAATTCCATGAGAATTTGAGTAAACTTCGATTCTTCCAACTCTAATCGAACTTCTTTCATCGCCATTAGCACCCCCGTGGGTTTGTGTAACACTTTTGACACCGTACCGTAATTACCTCGACCTAGTTCTTCAATGAACTGCAACTGATCTAGGGAGATATGGAAGGACGCACCACTTGAGAAGTCAATACCTTTGGAATGCAATGATGCTTTACCAGTAAAGTTTAACGATCCCGATTTGATATCGATATACTTGGAATAATTGGCAAATAACCCTACAGGGCGATTACTGGAATTGAAACCTTCGGAGCAACTGGTGGTTCGACTAGTATCGGAATCAAGACTACTACTTCTGCTAATGTCGACATTGGTATTTTCAGACTTTTCGTTGGATCTTAAATTGTTAATTGTTTTTTCACCGTCATTAAGGTTTAATTTGAAGTTGGGGCGTTTCCGTTGGTCACTTGGTCTTCTGTTTAATTCTCCGGGGGACTGAACATTCCCCGGGGATTCATTTGTGTTAGGAGGAGGGCTTGCCATATCGGGCGAAGACTTCAAATCATTAATATTCAATTTCAAGTTGCGTCTTTGCGATAGTGATGGTTTCCTTGACAACTCACTGGTACTAGGATTATTACTACCGATAATGCCGGAAAGATTAGGGCTGCGGCTTTGGATAGAATTAGGACTTAGACCCTCCCGTTTAGAGAAGGAATTGGTGTGGGATAACGGAGTGGAGGAGTTTGAAACTGACGATGCCCCATCGGTACCTTTGGAAGAATTCAGACTCGACGACACTCCATGGGCATCATTAGATGATAATGAACGTATCTGCTGACTGGGTAAAGGAGGTAGCGGCTTGTCGGAGTCATTTTTATTAGCATTATTGTTGTTGTTGGCCAAATTGGTTTTGGTTCGCTTCTGTTGGAATGCCAAAATTCTTGCTTGAATATCACTATTTAGTTGATGGATGTGGTTAGTGTTGGACCCCGACGGACTTAGAGCTTCATACTTTAATTTTGGACTCTGATCGGTGGAATTGATCGTGGTGGATGCAGCCGAATTCGAGGGGGTCGATTTGGGAGTATCGTACAGTATCGATAAGTTCAGTATCGAGCTGGTCAAATCTTTTTCTTTGTCAGACATATTGATGATCTATGATGGATACAGATTAATAATAGGAAGAATAAATATGAGCTAATGGGAAAACCAGGGAATATGAATTGAAGAAGAAAGCAAATTAGTAATGAACTGACACTGATAATGAATTGGTGGAACAAAGGGGTATATGTAATGAACGTCCGTTGAATATGAAAGCAGCAGCAGTTAAAATCTGCAACCCACGCACACGCCTGGAAGATGAGCCGGAGATATTATGTACTGTAAAAAGAAGCCTCCTTGTAAGACTTGCTTTCAACAGGGCGACGGTTAACAACGGGATTACTAGATCACCGTGGTTCGCGCCAATGGTGGGCTAATGCCGCGGGGGAAAAGCTGGAAAAGTGGTGGGCCACGGGAACGTGACGAATTATTCACTCAAAACACTGGTATACCTCGAAACAACCAGTAATCGGCACTATCTAACCACTACTTTATGTAATATCAGATTGAGAATCTCGAAAATCCTCAGTTTTTTTCGACACCATCAGATGTCGCAATGTCTCACAGAGACATTGCCCAAAGTGGTTATCCTCTGTGGCCAAGGCTACTATCACCGGCCCTGGGACCAGGAGATGGGTGACAGAGTACGGGGACGAAGGGGTGCAAGACCCTGGCTGCTGAACTGACAATGGGCCGGGGACAACGTGTCTGCGACAAAAGCTCCCAGTGCCTTACTGCTATAGACAAAATCAGCTATTGTTAAGTCACAGTGCTTCGTTTAGTGAAATTTATGGTTAAATTCTTCACGGTTTAGGCAACGCCCCTTAACTATTATCAGCGTCAGTTCATGTGCGGCAATCAGGGGTTCAGGAGAGGTTATTGTATGAGGGTTTTTACTTCCATTCTGCGAGTTATGCTGTTGTGTGGGTGTGATTTTGGGTTTGAGAGTGGTTATCTACATTCTCTGGGCAACCTTGTTGTCTCAACTTGCCTACGGATTATATGTAGTACACGGTTATAGTTGACCGTTGACCCGGGGATAAGCCTCATATCTCGGATGTGGTGCTGGGATGTCCCGGTGGGTTGTGGTTGTCACATTATCCTTGCTTTTGTGATATTTTTCACTTTTATCTTTATTTTTGTGTCGTTTTTGCTTTTGTGTAATTTTTCACTTTTATCTTCGCTTTTGTGTCATTTTTGCTTTTGTGTCATTTTTCACTTTTATCTTTGCTTTTGTGTAACTTTCGCGTATACCTAAGCACCCAATATGATATGAAAAAGGATATTCGTATCCAGATCAACGGCTACGACTCCTACCAGGCCACGCCGCAAGAAATAGATAACTTGTATAAAGAGGCCCTTCAGGTGCCGGTGATTAGAATTTATGGATCGTTGGTGTTTGAACACCAAAGTTCTAAGCTGTCATGTAATGTCCTAGTTCACGTTCATAATTATTATCCCTATTTGTACCTCAGCTGTGATTACAACTTTGTTAGATCCCAGCTGAATCATTTATCCCACGTTACCACCTATCTTGAATCGTTTTTGCATTCCATCGTTGCCAGAAGTAGTCTAACTCCATCTCCTGGAGGTAAGAAACGTAATTATATTGCCAGGGTGTTGTTATGTAAAGGGGTACCAATTTATGGCTATCGGGTGGGATATCAGTTATTTTACAAGGTAAGCTTCTTAAACCCGGTTTACAAGTCTCGTTTCACTAATGAAATTGATAAAATCTCCATCAATAAATTTTCAAAGTCCCAGAACTTCAAATTTAAGGTGTTTGAAAGCCACATTCCCTTTATGTCACAGTTTCTTAATGATTACAACCTTTACTCTTGTGACTGGATGAATATTTCACATTGTTATTTCCGATTACCTTTAATTCAAGCCATCGATTCTGACATATTGAAGAGTTATTTGAGAAGCTTCATCAGAAATAATCTTGTAAATTATTCTCGAGTGGGATACTCTGCTTTGGAAATCGATATAAAAACAATCTACATCACAAATGTCAATTTATTAAAGGAGAAACCCATCCATCATCAATTGAACGTTTTTGGTGAAAACACCATTAACTTGTCTTCATTGTCTTCGATTTTGAATGACTTGAAATTTCAATCTGATGCACATAACTTCGACTACTCCTTTGCTAATGACTTTGACAATCTAGTTCCGGGCAGCACTGCATGGTCAAATAGTTTAGATTTGAATAGATTGCTAGATTACGCTATTCAGTTAACCAAACCGTTCAACCACGATCTTGAGGTTTATAAGTCGAGGGTAATCGACCCTATAAATGACAGCTATAAACACTACCCCACTATATTTCAAACGACCACCATTGAGATGCAAGAAACGTCAAAAGTGGTATTTGATTTGGTTATTCCCAACGAAGTTTGGTCTCAGAAGTCTCAAGGTACGTCAATGGCCCCATACTCCGGGCCAGAAGTACACTCCCCTCCGATAGGTAGTCGTGAAGATCTGGAGATTGACGATAATTTCGATATTGACTCCGACATAGAGATGGGTAAAGAAGTAGAAGAAGATAATGAGGGAGAGACTGAAAATGGAGCAAACATCGGAAACGGGGAGAAAAAGGAGACCATGGCTCACGAGGATAATGTCAGTTTAGGCAGTGTCAGTTTAGACAACGGCACTTTAGACTACGGCAGCGTAGACAATGTCACCGCCGTCAACGATAGCCAGATCTTTACCCAATATCACAAACCTACTGCCACCCTCCTGGACAATCCCTTGTCCAAAGACAATATCATCAGGGATTTGGAAAACAACGGGATAATCAAAATAAACTACCAAAACCCTTATTATGACCGAGATAGCGATATATCCCAGCCGATAATCTTTGCAAATAAACGAATCAAAGTCCCTTACAAAGAAGATATACCCCCTTTTACCGTTGATGGAAGAGCAGTTTCTCAGGATTTTAAGTCTAAATTGAAGACTACGGAGTTTAGAGATACTGAGTACCCATCGCCTCCACCTAAACAGTCAGTTATCGACTCATATCAGGAAAACATTATCAATGAGCAGAAGTACCAGAAATTCAAGTCCCAGTTGGATTCGGTGTCAAGCCACTACAAAATCTCCATCAATGATAAAGTAGACCGATCTCCGAACGACTATGTCCACCTAACAAACTTTATAATGGAAGTCCATGTCAACACTTCTACGAGGAGATTGCCAGATCCCAAGGAACAGGAGATTTCCATGATTTTCTATAAGTTTGATGATTCAAATCTGTGTTTTCCCAATGAGAAGAAGACGGGATATGTCATAAATCGGCTGCATTTCCCTCATGAGTTCAAAGGCTGTCAGAGTGCAACGTTGGTGGACAATGAGCCAGGCTTATTGGAAACCCTTTCTTCTTTAGTCCGCAAATTCGACCCTGATATCCTTTCTGGCTACGAAATCAATAACCTCTCCTGGGGATATGTGATTGCCCGGTCAAGAGAGATGGGAAAAGATATTGTTTCGGAGTTGAGCAAGACATCCTCCCAAAACACCGGCAAAGTGGGTGATAGGTGGGGATACACTCACACATCCACCATCACAGTGGTTGGGAGGTACACCTTGAATATCTGGCGTGCACTACGGCGGGACTTGACATTGAATAACTACAGCTTTGAAAATTGCTGTTATCATGTATTGCATTACACCTTCCCCAAGTTTCTGAATCAACGATTAAGTGGGTTATTAAAATCTCCTAACTTTCATGCGTTTATGGTTGGGGTCAATTACTACCTCAAGAAAATCTCCATCATTGATTACTTCATAAGCTCTCAGGAGATTATCACTAAGAATGTGGAATCTTCAAGACTAATTGGCATTGATTTCAACTCCAATTTCTACCGGGGGTCCCAATTTAAAGTCGAATCAATTCTTCTCAGATTCGCCAAACCGGAGAATCTATTGCTCAACTCCCCTACCAAGCTCCAGGTTCACAAGATGAGAGCTCTTGAGCAAATTCCGCTCATCATGGAGCCGGAATCAAATTTTTACAAATCGCCTTTGTTGGTTCTTGACTTTCAGAGTTTATACCCATCGATTGTAATAGCCTACAACTACTGTTACTCCACGTTACTTTGTAAGCTACATGGCTTTAATCCTGGCAAAAACCGTTTGGGATACTTGAATCATGTGCCATTACATCCTTTTTTGATTGATATTCTACACAAGCAACAGTGGTTGAATATTTCCCCCAATGGCTATGTGTTTGTTAATCAGAAGATCCGCAAGGCGACGTTGTCGAAAATGCTACTGGAGATTCTTACCATGAGAATCAACATCAAGCGATTCTTGGGGACATTTAGGAAAGAAGCCCATCCCCTGCTTTACAAGGTGTTTAATTCTCGACAAATAGCGTTGAAATTGATAGCCAACGTCACTTATGGCTATACTTCAGCCACGTTCAGTGGGAGGATGCCCAATAGTGATGTTGCTGACGCTATTGTGTCCACGGGGAGGGAGATTTTGACTCAGTCGATAGATTTAATTGAAAAGAGTGAATACGGAGCCAAGGTGGTTTACGGTGACACCGATTCGTTATTCGTCTATCTTCCAGGGAAGTCGGTAGAGGATGCGTTCAAAATTGGAGAACAGTTGTCTGGTATGATCACAGACAATTTTCCCGATCCCATCAAGTTGAAGTTTGAAAAGGTCTACCATCCCTGTGTACTATTAAGCAAGAAGAGGTATGTGGGATACAGCTACGAATACCATGGGCAGAAGGCCAAATTCGATGCCAAAGGTATTGAGACTATCAGAAGAGATGGAATTCCAGCCCAGCAAAAGATATTGGAGAAAGCCCTCCGGATCCTTTTCGACACCAGCAATCTCTCGTTGGTGAAGCGGTATGTCCAATCCCAGTTTACCAAGATATTACAAAATCGGATAATTATCAGCGATTTCTGTTTTGCCAAAGAAGTGAGATATGGGACCTATAAGAACGAAAAGTATCTACCACCAGGAGCAATTGTCGCCAGGAAGAAGCTCGAGGAAGATCCCATGGCAGAGCCTCAGTACCGGGAACGTGTGCCCTACGTAGTTATTAGAGACCCGACGAAGCAGCGATTGAAGGATAGATGCATCTCTCCCGAGGAATTTGTCAAGGGGTTTGACTCCAACACCTTAAGATTAGATTATGAGTATTACATCACTAAGGTTCTTATACCGCCATTGGAGAGGATTTTCAACTTGATGGGGTGTGATATTCAGCAATGGTATAGAGAGATTCCTAAACCACTGGAGCCGGAAAACGACAAAGTGTTTCAGAGGTCCCGGTGTTTGAACTGTGATACCCCTTGCATGGCATCTTTGTGTAGCAATTGTCAACCTAATCAACATCTGCTAGTATTACAAAATCAAATGAAGGTCAAATTGGTGCAAACCAAGCTAAGAGACACGAATAAGGTGTGCTCCAACTGTGTTACCGGAAATCTCCAGGTTACCGATACCACAGTCGCTGGTTATTGTGTTAACCATGATTGTGGCAATTACTATCGCAGAATCAAGTTGGCTAATGATATAAAGTCAGTACAGACACAGGCGGAGAAGGTTTTTGATGTATTATAGATGAGGGATTGAGTGTATTTGTACTTCATTGAGTGTATAGACAAGGTGACAAGAGGGATAGTGTTGAATATAGAAGACTGAAGGACGATGGTAAGAGTTATTGTAGGAAATAGAAAGAATAATTGCAGTGCAGGGGGAGAAATGTCCATGGAGAGTAGCCAGCATGGGTATAGAATAAGGACGACAGATGGAATACCGGATACCGAATGAGTAGTACAGGGTGTTGAAGTGGATTGTGAAGAAGTAGATTGTAAAGGAGTAGACTGTAAAGAAGTAGACTGTAAAGAAGTAGACCGTAAAAGAGTAAACTTTAAGTAGTAGACTCTAAGTAGTAGACCATAAGTAGTAGACCGTAAAAGAGTAGACTCTAAGTAGTAGACCGTAAAAGAGTAATAGCAAATGTAGCATCATCTAAGACGACTGTACAGTAGAAAGTACATCCCTGAACAACACAATCTACCAAACTTCAACTTCAGTACCCACTAATCATCCTTATAAGTGCATTACCAATATAAATGTGGTAAGTCGAGCCTTAAAAATAAAATCACAGAACAGCCACCATATCTCCATACTCACATACTCACAGTTGGAGGATCATCACCAAAATCTAAAATCCAAAGACGTCTTTTAAATCATCATCACCATAAACAGTCGCGCCGGAATTACACCAGATCATGTTTAACAAAGAACTAACCCTACCTCCAGGATACCACTTCCGAGAATTGAAGAAGTCAGACTACCACAATGGCTACCTCCAAGTGTTAGAAGTATTGACTCAGGTGGGCGAAATTTCTGAAACTAAATTCAACGAGTTATTCGACTACTGGAACTCGAGGTCGGACATATTCCACCCCCATGTCATCACTGACGACTCTGGCAAGGTAGTGGCGGTGGGGATGGTGTTGTTCGAAAGGAAAATGATCCATGAGTGCTCTATTTATGCCCACGTAGAAGATATAGCGGTTTCCAAATCCGAGCAGGGCAAAAGGCTAGGGTATTCCATGATCGTGGGGTTAACCAACGTTGCCAAACAAGGAGGGTGTTACAAAGTCATTTTGGACTGCTCTCCCACCAATGTTGGGTTCTACGAGAAATGTGGATTCATCAATGGAGGCAATGAGATGTTTGTCAAGTTTTCATAAATACATTATATTTATTCTATATATCTTTTTCTTCTTCAATTTCTACACCACTTCGAGAGACTAATTGTTAGTACCGATACATCACCACACGTCACAGCTTATACATACCTCTATGGAAATCACCGACAGGCCCTTAATCATCTATATCTGTTAGTATTGTCCTTTGATGTCCAAATCAGTTGTTACATACCACCGTACCTAAACTGAGCTTTTCGCCAGTTTGTGTTTCTTCAATAGCCGATTCCAATGTCACATTCATACTATCCTACACCAGTTAGTATCAATCCCTAGAGCCCAAAATATCCTTCAAAGCACTAGCCATCATCGAATACATACATCGCTTCCTACTAGAGTTCCCACGACCTTTCTTATTCCATTCAACTCAATTGACACCTTCTTACCGTAATACTACACTGTTAGTACCCCGTTTTTCTTCATCAACCCGAAATATTCAAACATACTCTCGAAAACTCGTTACTTCTGTCACTAAGAACCATCACCAAATCTGATAGATCGCGACTCGAGGTTATTGATTTTATCAATGGTGAAAAGATCAATTGATAACGTTTCTGATGATGAGGGACCGAACTCAAATGGGGCTAAAGACAGCGGCATAGTGGATTTTGACGACTTGTTAGCAGAAATTGAAACCACGCCCTTCTCTGAAGAACATCTGGAAGAAGGTACACATGACAATTCTGATGATATTTCCCAGATAGCCCAGCTATCTAACGAGAAAAATGACCTTCTAAAGAGCCGGACAGAGCTAATGAGTGACATCGAGCAATCCCGACTCCGAATAAAGAAGTTAAAGGAAAAACGAGAACGAATTGTGGCGGAACGAACTCTAGATCATTTGATTGAAGAGAATAACCTTCAATTTGCAAAATCCTCTGTCCCGGGGTTCACCAACATGGAAACAAATGAAAACACCATTCTTGAAAGCTTGAGAGTTGTGCCGTCAAAAAACTGGATTGACCGATTGCGCCACATCAAGAGGTTTTCGAAATTATCGTACTCTGATGCTTCGATGGTCCAGGGTAAGACTACTACCAATTACACCTTCAAGTTGTCGGCGAAATATTTCGTGATCAAGGACTTTAAGTTTCAAGTTGACAGTAAAACCGAAAGTGTTGTGGCCATAAACCTTGGCAATCATAAGCAGTATGTCATTGAGACCCTATCTCCAACATTGTATCTGACAATAACCAACGACTACATCCCTAATGGTAATATAGGAGGAATAATATATTCCCTCGACTCGCTAGTGACGATTCTTGAATTGAGAATAGAATCGTTTGCCCACATAACGGAGAGGTTCAAACAGTATGTAGATGTCGTCCCCGAGGTGTCGGGGGTTTTGAACAAACTAAATAATGGCAAAAGGCGAATGAGGACTTTGGATAAATTATCCCTTACTATCCCCATGGATAACAATGTCCCATGTAAGGTATTGTTCTCGTGGCAAATCATAGTTAAGAATCAGCATTTAAGCATCTGTGGATCAAATATATCCATAACTTTAGAGAAACAGCAGATAACTAAAGATTTATCCCCGATATACTTGAAGATGGTAGAAGATTATGGCATTGTCAAAGGTTTCGAAAAGCTACTAAATAGACTCTTTGAGATTGTAGTGGAATAATATATATATGGTACAACTAATCTATCATAATCTTTTCGTTCTCCAAGTCAAATGAGATGCTGGGGGGTTTGAATACTTGTTGGTATTTTGAAATAATCCAGTGTTTGGAGATCTGGAGTAGGTTTAGTAAATATTGGGTCTTTTCGTTGATCAAGTCGAAGTCATATGAAGGTAGGAACTCAGGTTTGAACTCGTAATCTGGAGGAATAGCCCCCCCATACTTTAATAATTGTTCCCCTCTAAATTCGTACAAGTAGTCTTCAATGCCATGTACTACATCATATCTGATCTCCTCCCATTCCATAGACACCAACCCTGTGGATTTCTTGTATTGGAAGAACTTTGTGATCCAGTCTCGCAAAACCTCTACTTCTTTGTCGTTGACCTTTCTCAACTTCACGATGTCTCTCGTACGGTTATTCAAACCGTTTTTGAAGTCCACGGATAATGAATAGTCGGGAGGGTTGGAGGATGTTTTTGTGGTCAAGGATTTCACTTTAGAGGTAATAGCCCTGGGTAAAGGAAATTTGACATGATCAAAGTCAATGAACTCTTCCTCCTCATCTTCGGCTTCTGGTAAAGGAGGGGCAAGTTTGATTTTCTTTCTCTTTTTCTCTTTGTCTTCTGGAGATTTACGTTTATCATCATCAACTTTCAAGTTTCTAGCATCGAGATTATTGAATCCGTCGTCATCAATATCTTCTTTTCGAGGCTTGTTGCCTCTCTTGGGGTTACTATTATGCTCTTCGTCAGCCAAGTACTTCAACCTCGTTCTGAACATCTTTTCACTGTATTCGATCTCGTAGTCTGTATCTTTATCGAAGTTGTTCAATTCTTCATCAGGCACCAATTCAATATCAGGCATTCTACCACCCCCAAAGGGATTAGCAGCCAATTCTTCGGGCCTGAAGCTGGTTTCCAAGTAGGTATACATCAACCACAAAAACCTCTTTGCCCGATTCAACGGATGAATTTTGGTGTCCAAGAAAAACTCCATAAAGCTATTGGAAACATGATGGCAGCCGTCATCGTGCAAATGATGATACTTAATGCCGTTGGCGTTATTGCTGAGTAAGAATAACAACAACACCAAATTGGTGTTAGGCTTAGAAACAGGGGGGCTGTTCAACAAATCCTCCACACTTTTGAAGTCTTCATTGGTGTCACTGACAGCCTTCAAAATGGACTTCAACCGTGGAGTGTCCTGCAACGGCTTGGTTGATCCCGACGCTGAATCAGCCTGTAACGAAGGAATAGAATGATATGTTCTCAATGTCGACCTCATCTCGGGAACAAAGTTTATGGTTGTGTTCATTCTCCCCGTATTGACCAACAAACACACTTTAGCCACCGATTTCCCCATGTCGATATCTTTAAGTAACCGTTCCTTCAAGATTTTCGAACATTTTGACGACTCCGCCAACGTCCGTATGTAAAGCTCAGCAAAAGTGTACTTGGGACCACTGTAGAACCCCGGCACCGTGCAGTAGGTGAACAGATTGGTGAACACCCGTTGGTCGTTCTCAAACAACGCCTCTAAGAAGTCGTACTGGATGTCTTTTCGCCAAAACGGCTCCCCATCTGATTTCTTCAAGTACCTCACCCCCTTAGGTATGGAAGCACTAACCGGTCTCTTGGCTGTCTTGGACTTCTTCGCAATGGGAGCATCGGCAGGATTGCCATTGAACTCGTCATTTTCATTATCACTGTCGTATTCGTGGTCTTCATCAACTTGACTGGTATTAATCACATCGTCGTCAATATCGTCACTCATCAACTGTCCCATGGCTAACGTCCCCGTGGCTGCCACTGAACTGTTGATGCCCGACGGTGAATCGTTGTTGGTACTACCGCTACCGCGATCTCCATTGGCTGGTAGCTTCGCAGACACAGAAAAGCTATCGTGAATGGGATCGTAGTTCATGATACACCTGGGAAAATTTCCTTGTTACGCATTCTCTGGTGGTCAGAGTGGTTTCGTGTATCACCAGTTTGTCGCGAGATCTCATTCCAATCTTCTATCACAATAGGCGAGTTCTGCTGGAAAGGTGTTGATGTCGATACCACCCAATTGGCGCCAGCTTCAGCTTTTTGATATCGTGCCCATACGCGATCCTAATACCGGGACTGATGATGCGTTGTACTCTAACAAAACCTTAACCGCCGTAGCTGCTACCAAGGAGTATTTGGTTATATCGGTCAATCATTGTTACTTGAAGATAGTTTCCAGAGGATTCGAGGCAATCAAGACATTTATGGCCTATGATGCTGATTATAGGATAACGTTCATTGACCTGGTACCGCTGCAGCTGGATTTATTGGTGACAGTGGCGGAGAAGCAGGGGTTCCCCTCGGTGCTTAAGCTCTGGGATTTGAACAGGCTATTGGCGGTGGAGGCCTCTCCGGGGGAGGACGAGGATGAGGTGTTGAAGTTGAAGTACCAGACTCAGGTGTTGATCCAGAATGGCGATAATTCGTTTCCTATCAGTTGTATGACGTTCAATAACGAGTTCTCCGTGGTGTCTGTGGGGTACACTAATGGGAAGGTTTTGTTAATCAGAGGCGACTTGGTCCGAGACCGGGGGTCCAAGCAGAGGTTAATATATGAATCCCCTGACCCCATTACTGGGCTTGAGTTCAATGAGTATCATGACTTGCTTTATGTTACGACCACGTCAAAAATATTGACGATGGCTACTACGGGGAGAAACCAGGGAAAGCCTTTGAAGGTGTTGTCTAAGCTGGTTGGAGTACCACTACAATGTTCCACCAAAGATGTCGAAACCCAGGAGTTGATTGTCGCCACAGATTCTTTGTTTAGATACTATAATCCCTTTGGAAAGGGCCATATAATCAATTTTGAAACCCCCAAGAAAATAGTCTATCGATACATCAAAGACTACTTGGTATTGATAGCTCCTTCGGAGGAGAATTCCGGCAGCTCAAGGCGTTTCGCTACTAAGGTTATGGTTCTTGATTTGAATAACAAGCACATATCATTTAGTGTCACTTTACCAAACACCACAATCAACCATGTCTTCAAAATGTGGGGAGATGTTTATTTGCTCAGCACTGACGGATTATTGTACAAGTTGCACGAGAAGCCCATAAATCAACAAGTGGAGATTATACTTCAACGTGAGCTATTCCAGTTGGCGTATCAAATCGCTATACAGTCGAAATTATCAGTCGGTATTTTGCTCCGCATCTGTAAGTTACACGCTGACTCTCTATACCATAAGCAAGACTATCATGAGTCCATCAAGTTGTTCATCAAGTGTTTGACATACTACAAGGATCCTAAGTTAGAGGTTAAACAACATGAAGAGTCAGTCAGCGATTTCATCATCAATATTATCACTAAATTCAAGGACGCCAATAATATCACCAACTTAACGGAGTTTCTAAATCAACTATATAAATTGAACCTTGCTAACAATGACCACATCACATTATTATTGTGCTGTTATTGTAAATTGAAGTATGTCGAAGAAATTCGGTTGTTCATCAGCGAGTTGGACTTGTCTGATGACGATAATGTAGAAGTATCGGCGTTGGACTTCCTGTTGATCATCAATCTATTCAAGGAATGTGGCTACTTCAACGAAGTGATAAAATTGTTGCACAAGTTAAACCGTCCCGGCTTGATTGTAGACATCCAGTTAAATGATTTAAAAAATCCCAAAAAGTGCATGAAGTTCATCAAAACCTTGCCCATTGATGATTTGTTGTTGATTCTTATTGAGCATTCTAAAACCTTGCTTGACAACTTGCCTATTGAAACCACAGAATTGCTCATCAACGTGTTCACTGGAAAATATACTGCCAACGATTCTAGCAATTTGAATGCGGAGCCTGAGGAGAAAGAGATTCTGAACATACCCGAGAGTTCGTTTCCTATTGACAGCTACCAAAAGTTTCTAACATACTTATCGAATAACACCAAACAGCCCGAGCAGAATGAGGAACCAGTTAATGTGGAACCAACCTATTTACCTCCTAGACCAAGCCTAATCTTTTCAAGTTTCATGAACAACCCCGACGAATTTGTAATTTTTCTCGAAGCTTGTATCGAAACTTTCGAAAAGTATCAGGGAAACATCGCTGACAAGAAAGAGTTATTGATGACTCTATTTGAGATGTACTTGTCGTTATCCAAAAAAGTCAAAAAAGAGCTGTCTCAGAAGGAGTGGTTGGATAAGGCACAAAACTTGATTGATCAGTACTCTGAATTCTTAGACGATTCAAACATTTTATTGATCAGTCATATATACGGGTTCAAGCCGGGTGAGGTAGCCTCTAAGAACCAGAATGGGTTTGAAGAAAGTTTATTTCGTTCGGCTCAATTAAGTGGGGACGTTGAGGAATGTACCAACATCGTCAATCAGTATGGCAATGAAAAGCCTGAGTTGTACAAATTATTGTTGAAATTTATTGTTTCAAAGAAACAGCACTTCGATAAGATGTCCCCCAAAGATTTCCGGTACTTGCTAGACAAGATAAAGGAACACAAATTATCTACGCCGTTGGAAATCATACAAATATTGAGCTCTACCGAATTTACTACTATCGGTTTGATAAGAGATTATCTCATTGAAATAATTGACAATAACAATCAGGAAATAACCAATAATGAAAAGTTAGTGGAGTTGTACGAGAAGGAATCGATAAAGAATAATCATGAATTATCAGAGCTTAAATCGAAACCGTTCATAATTCAAAATAACAAATGCAGTGCATGCAATCTAAATTTGGATTTCCCCGTGATTCACTTCAAATGCAAGCACTCCTTTCACCAGCGTTGTCTTAACGACAACTACTTGAGCTCCAATGAGTATCTCAATTCCAAGCCTGTATGCTCGATTTGCATCAACGATATAGATCTGATTCAAACATTACGAGACGAGCAATTGAAGTCAAAGGATGAAACTGACTTGTTCAAAATGACTTTGAATGAGACCCCCGATAAGTTCAAGGTAATCTCCAACTACATTGGTAAAGGAATTATGGAAAATGACTTTGTTCATTTGACGGATGTTTGATGCATCCGAAAATGCGACTTTGCAATCTGAAACAAATCTGAAACAAATGTGAAACAATCCTAATAGTATAAAGGCAAGGGTCCCCTCCCACTCTATTCGCTAACCAGATGAACAGTGGAAAAAGGACTTTCGACAGCTTTGAGGTTTATGATGATTTTGAGTTTCCTTCCTCGGAAAAGAAAATCAAGAGTCTGTCAGAGTACTCGTTGAAAGTGGTTTCCAGTGATCGCATGCAATTGGAGAAACATATCATCGATTTGATCAATGGTGAGATTGAATATTGTCGACGAGCAAAACTTGCCATCACAGTGTACAGATCTATTTTGGAGAGTCAAAGTACTTATGCTCAGGTTTTGACTACCAGTGAAAAAAACTTGGTATTCGACGATATTAAAAACCTAGGGCATTTCTCCATGCGATTTTTGCTTGAGGTGATTAAAAAGATGATTGGAGACTCCATTATTCCCAATAAATTTGATGCTAGCACCATTGATGACGAAAAAGCTTTACTGTTCAATATACCTCATTTGGTATATAATTGTAAATTAGAGGATTTCAATATTGGCACTATTATCAAGGAAAAGTTGTTTGATAATAGCAGTTACAAGCGTTGTGTGGAGAACTTATCGGTGAAATGTAACTTCATAAGGACGATTTTGAATGAAAAAAGTAAAGTGTCACCGAAGATCAGTCAGTGGTTATCGCAGGGCAAGAAATCGTGCCTGATAGCCTTGCCCACACTACTATTTATTCCATTAGAGAGACTTGAAAGGTATCCTCCTCAATTGAAGAGGATCATGGATCTTGTGGATGATCAGTACGATTTGAACCTTTCGTTGGTCAAAGTGAACAAGGTAATCAATGATTGCTGTGAATTACACAAAGTTGAGTCATGGGATCAGTTGAGAGACTACAACAGCCAATATTACCATACCAAATACGATAATCGCTTGGAGTATTATCTTGAGGATGCCAATGAGTATAAATTGGATAAAACTGTTCCAGCTAGAGGCAAATCGCAAATTAAGCAAGTGGGATGCAAATCAGGCGAGAAGAGTGATGTATTTGAGTTAATCGATCGATTTTCGATCAAGTACAAACAAATAAGGCAGTTGTACAAAACCATAAGGTCATACAGCCAATCAGTGGAAGACTTTTCCAATAGCCAGATACAATATTGCCGATCATGGCAAGCAGTAGTGTCGGGAGAAGTATTCATCGACTCCATGACGGAAAAATATCACGAAAAAATGGTTTCCCTAGGCATTGTCCTAGCCAATTTCAGGTTACTATTGGACAGAGAAGTATTGCAGCCAATGGCTGAGGGTTTGCAGTATATGAAGAACAGTCAAGGGATGATAAACAAGTACCAATGGATGAAAAAGCTCAACAAGGATAATCACAGTAGCTGTGAAAGCTGGGTTTCAAGTGATTTGGCTAGGCTACTACCACTATTAACCCAAATTGTGGATGTATTGATAGTAAAATTTAACACCATCAACCGTGAATGGTTGAAGGCTGCCATAGGCGAGAGTAAAATCAGAGAGTTCCAACAATTGAGAATTGATGTAGCAGATCACAGTGACATAGTCTGTTTCTATAATCAGCAATTTGCTTCATCAATGTGAACTGTAATGTCATGAATGTATTTATGATTCTTTTACTGTCTACGTGTCTTTCTGGCATAATGACTCGCTTCTAGCAATTTGGCTTCTGGGTTCCATCCTTCACCTTCCGGATCACCTGTTCTTCCAATATCTAACCCCCAATCACCTTCTACTTCATTTCTTCCACAGTTCTCTATCTTTCCGCGTTAGCAATCACAAGACCATAAATAGGTCGCAGTTCTCGATAAAAAATTTTATCCCTTAAGATTATTCAACTAATTCTGTTCACCTGAATTTTAACTATTATGTCTGCTACTACTGCTTCACCATCAGCCTTGACTGATTTATTGACATGGAAGGACCCTGTTCAAACCGGGAAGGTTTTCGGGTCGATTATTGCTGGATTGGTAATTTTCAAATCGGTCAATTTGATCAATATCTTTTTCCACTTATCTTATATCGCTTTATTGTGTATGTATTATTTAAGGCCAATGGTCAATGGGGGTCAATCAAGTCATTTGGATGGAGAAGATTATCTGGGTTAGAACTGGCGAGAGTCGGGGGAAATCTTAGCCGAAGGAATCAGATGCCGTGGAGCCATTATTATCTCAATTATTCCATTGTGGTGAAATTTCATCAGATTTCTTTGATTTAGGGGGTTTTTTTTATTTGAGGTGGCAGCGGTGGAACCATTTACTTGATTGGGACTTTACTCTCTTTACAAATACTAACGGTTAGTTTCTGCAGCAGGGGAATATGCTGGAAAGTTGGTCACCGGGCAAGGGTTTGTCACCAAGTACAAGCCTAGATCCAAGACCTACGCCAAAACCATTCAAGAGACGATCTTACCTTGTATGGGCAAAAGTATTGAAAAATTGGAAGAAGAGGTGCAAAAAATTGTCTACAGTCACGATATTGAGACTACTTTGAAGGCTGCTGGTACTTCTTATGTTTTGTACAAGGTGACTTCATTGTTTTCCTTTTTTACTCTTTTTACCACCACTGTGGTGTTGTTGTTCACTGTTCCTGTCGTTTACGTCAAAAACAAGAAACAAATTGATGCTGCTGTGGCTGAGTATTCCAAAATTGCCAAAGACAAAACTGCTGAATACACCAAATTGGCTCATGACGCAGCTGCTCCTCATGTGAAGACTTTGGTTGATAAAACTGGTCCTGTTGGTTCTTTTTTGCAAAGCAAATTCCCCACTAGAACTGCTGGATCCACTGTTGGTGACAAGTCTTTCACCTTGGATGAAGGCTCAGATGCTATTCCTAGTGCTTCTACCACTGGGGCCACTAAATTCCCCGAAGTCCCTACCTCTTCTATCAAAGACGACAGCACTTTTGAAGATTTAGTTGAGGAAGCCAAGGGTGCTGCTGATGATGTCAAAGGGGATATTCTCAAGGAAAAGCCTAGCTTTTAATTGGTGGTTATTCTTGAGTCAAAGGTGGTATATATATTTCTCTTGGGATTAATTAGTTGAGCTACTTCTAGCAGTCAAGTTGTTGACGTTAATGTAATTCACTATACATTGATAGCTGATCTGTAGTTGGTGCTGAGTGTCTGTCTCATACTGTAATATTTATTATATATCTATTTGCTGTTAATTGTTGTCTGATAAATTGTGTTCTGATTAATTAATGTCTGCTTTTTATGTCTGCTTTTTATATCTACCGCATCTCTATAACTTACTACCACCCTTATATCTTCACCATTCTCCACACTCATATCTCGGGATCAGGCAATCGTCTATAACACGCAATATACTTGGATCCCTTGTTCCTTTCGACCTTTTGTCCCTCTTCAGTGGAATTATACATAATCTCCACGCATTTGTCGTTCAGTTGCCATTCTTCATCCAAACGTTGGAACAATGGATGTTCATTCAAGTGGTGAACCATCCATTTATGCAAGTCCTCTACATCGGTGATGGTATATACTACGCCATCGGGTCTCAACGCATAAGCGTATTCTGTTAACAACGTAGTCGTAATGATTCTTGCCTTATGCTTACGTTGTTTGAAATGGGGATCGGGGAAACAAAAGAACATCTTGGACAATTGTCCCTTTTTGAAGAAATTGGGTAAGAATTTCATGGCATTCCCTCTAATCACAGCTATATTTTGAAAGTCACTGTGACTGTTCTTATTTTGCTCTCTTAATGCAATGATACGATCTTCGACGTATTGTGTCACTTGAACCCTGATCTCCATACCTAAACATAATGTTTTAGGGAATTCTCTAGCCAAGTTGATCAATAACCCACCATAACCACAGCCAATATCAGCTATTTCGACGTCCTGCACCATTTGTTTCGCCTCAGCGTCATAATAATGCGGATAAAACTTCGACCACTCCATTTCTGCAGGAGATTTGGGATAATCTAGGCGATGGTCGCTAAAAGGATTCAGATGAGCTCGCTGTCTATAGAACCGCTTTCGAGGCAAGTCTAACTTACTTGTTGGCGGGGTGGATTCGTCAAAAATTATTCTCCTAGCATTTTTTCTGGTCTTCTCCTTGGCATCCCTATATGCCCTTCTCCTCGACTCAGACTCTTTCTGATGGGCTTTTTGCACCTCTTTATCTTCCATAGATGAGTGAAAAATTTGATGCGAATCGATATTTATTTAATATATACAAGTCTAGTCATCGCCGGATAATTGTTTTTCGAATTGTTTCAACGTCAAGTACAAGGAGGTGGAATTGGATTGTAACGTCTGTACCAAACCCGCACCTCCCAACACGGTTAATAATCCCGCCAATTGGCCCTGTAATTGTGGCTTGGTGGGTAAGTCCTTATACTGGTCGACCTGAACGACATCGTAGGGCTTGCTTTCGATCTTAGCTCCCACAACGAATAGTTTTTCTTGGGCGCTCTTGACGACTTTCAACACCTCTGCCACCACACTGGGATCTGGCGTGGGCACGGTTATAATCGCCGTGGGGCCATTCAACAACGGTGATAAGGGGTGCATCACCTCCTTGTTCTTCATAGAGGTACGCTTGTTGGCAGGATCCACTTCGTTCTCTGATCGTAAGTAAACTTCGTAGATTTTGTTTCTGATGACATTTAATTTACAGCCCCATTTGGCCAAATCGGCTCTGATTCTTTTGTTATCGGCTTTGGTCATGTTGTTGTGATGAGCGTAAAGGATGATATCGTTAGTATCGTTCAAATACTTGTAATAATCCACTAAGAATGTCTTTCTGGATAATAATGGTTTGGCTGTTTGTCTTTTTCTACTCAACAAGTTGAAGCCGGAGGAAGGAGGTTTCACCTCGCTGTTTTGTGTCGTGTCGGCAGTGGTATAGAATCTACATGCTGTGGACGTTATAGACCCTACAGGCTTGAGCGACCTGAATAAATTAAGCCTTAAACCTGCTACTATCGACATAATAAAATTTTTCAGTCCACGGTTGTCACTATTCGCATTTATTGGAGCCTGCTCATGAACCACTCAATTGGTTATGACGGTGTGCAGTGATCAAGGGTCGGGCCTAGAACGAAGGGGGTGTATTGGCAAGAGGCATAAGTGTCGGTAGGGGCAATTTTGGTTTTGTTTGAAACTCTTAAGCTCTCATTCATGGCCACAATGGAGCTAGTCGGTCTAAACCCTTGGGCCCTGAGGATTATTGGCGTCACCAGTACTCCCCTGTCACCCAATTCTACCTTTTGCCCCAAGAAATAGTGAAGAAAATAAAGAAGAACGAAATCAGAGTGCATCGGATCTCATCATCACCAATAAAATATTACGTAGCAGTCTTAGATCTAATCGAGACTTCACTACCAAAACAACAGCCAGAGACATGAAGTCTGAGTGAATTGACAAACCCCTTCGAGTATCCTCCAATAAGAGAACGAAAGGTATTTTCTAGAGCCGTAGCATCCCCGTAGCTTATCAACTATGCCTAAAATCCCTCATCTCCAGTGTTTGTATGAGGTATTAAACACCAAAGTTTAAACAAGTGAAAAATACCGAACCGTTTTCCATAATAAATCTATGGCAACAATGAGGTATTTAATTGTCCACAGGGTCAACCTCCACACTGCCTGGATGGGGAATCGACTGCTTTAGTACACTGGCCGTTTTATGTGGCTACAAATGGCTAAAACACTATATATTCAAACTACGTAGTCCCATTACTGGGTATTCTAGCCACCTACAATGAATAGTACAGCAGACACTCTCAAGATTGATTTGGAAACCACCAATGAGTCTTGTGACAACACAGTGAAGTTCCAATCCCAACCCAAGTTGAATAGAGCCAATTCTTTATTCACGATCAATAGTAAAAGTGAGCCTGAACATGTGTTACCCACCGCTTTCAAGACCGTAAGTCAAACGATTGAGTCGACCATTAGTGGTGAATATCCCCAGGAAGTTATTGGAACTCACAAGTTCCAGAACATTACGTGGCATAGTGATGATATCACTAAAGTGGCACAAGACTTCCACGTCAATTTGACTTTTGGCTTATCACAACCCCAAGTTCAACAGCGTCAACAGCAGCACGGTAACAACACTCAATCCAAGCCTGACAGTGATCTATTATTCAAGTTGTTCTTCTATTTTTTTGGAGGATATGGTCCATTATTGTTCATTGGAGGAATATTGGTGATTATTTGCTGGAAGCCGTTGGGAGATCCTCCTCAAACAGCTAATTTGGCATTGGGGATTGTCTTGTTGGTGGTTTTCTTGATCCAGGCAGCCCTTAATTTCTTTCAAGACTTTTCAAGTAGTCAAGTGATGAAGTCCATCAACAATATGTTGCCAATAAATGTTAAGGTGATTAGAGACGGAGGGTTGCTAAATGTTGTCAGTGAAGAAATATACCCTGGAGACATTATCCTTATAGAGCCCAGTACCAAAATTGCTGCTGACATCAGAATCTTCGATCTGAAAAACTTGGTATTTGACAGGTCAATCTTGACTGGGGAAACCGTTCCTTGTGAAGGCAAGGTAATTAGCTCCAATGCAAATTACTTGGAAAGTGAAAGTATAGCAATGCAAGGTACCTATTGTGTAGGAGGAAATGGTAAAGGGATCGTGGTGGCCACAGGTGATAGTACGATTTTTGGTGAGATTGCAAAGCTATCTTCCAAGTCAAAGAAACAGTTTACTACTTTACAAAAGGAGATATTTATGTTCATTGGAGTCGTTGTTGGGTTGATTGTGTTCATTGTTGTTTTGATTCTTATTCTTTGGGGAGCATGGATCAAAAAGGCTTTCCCAAACTGGATTAACACTCCCACTTTAATCGTGGACTTGGTGTCGGTTGCAGTAGCTTTCATCCCTGAAGGCTTACCCATTGCATTAACTGTATGCTTGATTATTACTGCCACCAAGATGAGGCAAAGCAAAATCTTGGTGAAGTCGTTGAATATCGTTGAGACCTTGGGCTCTGTTAGTGTGCTATGTAGTGATAAAACTGGGACGTTAACTACGGGAAAAATGACGGTGACCAATTACTTGGGAAACCTAGATTCTATTATATTCATGGGAAGCTTGTGTAATGAATGTGAATTTCAAGACGGCGAAATCACTGGAGGTAATCAAACTGACAAAGCGATACTAAACTACTTGCTTGGTCAAAGTCGGGAGAAGAACCTTGATTGTTTGTCAACGACTTATAATGCCAGTCAATTCACCCTAGTGAAGCATGTAGGTTTCTCGTCCAAACTGAAGTACATGGCCAAGGTATATAAAACAGGTGATGAATTTTTATTGACGGTTAAAGGAGCACCCGATGTGTTGTTACCTAAAGTCAAATACGTTAAATGGGATCTGGAATTGACTGCTTTGAACGATGGCTACGAGGATCAATTGCTCTCTAGCCAGTTGAAGTGGAGTAACAATGGCGAACGAGTTATCATGTTGGGGTCGAAGATATTGAAATCCTTTGATCCTGAGGCTGAGATGGATATCGAAGATATTACTGTCGAAGGATTGATCAGTTTGAGTGATCCCTTGAGAGATCGAATCCCCGAGGTTATTGGACAGTTACAAATCGCTGGAATCAAGTTGGTCATGATTACGGGGGATTTTGAAATGACTGCTAAATCCATTGCCAGGAAAGCTGGTATTGTCACCCATTTACAAGTCGATACAATTGGACAACTAAGTTTTGAATCTGACGGAAGAGCGGTGGTTATTAATGGACCTGATATGTACAGATTGAGTGAAGTTGACTGGGACAAGTTGGTTGGTTACAATGAAATTGTGTTCAGTAGAACCACCCCAGAGCAGAAATTGAAGATAGTCAAGGAATTCCAAAGAAGAAAACACATTGTAGGTATGACCGGAGACGGGGTTAACGACTCCCCCTCGATCAAACAAGCAGATGTGGGAATTTCTATGGCAGATGGTAGCGAAATCGCCAAAGAAGCCAGTGATTTGGTATTGTTGGACTCGTTTACCTCCATGGTTGATGCGTTGCTTTATGGCAGATTGGTATTTGAAAACGTCAAAAAAACCATCTTCTATCTTTTGCCTGCTGGAAGCTACAGTGAATTATGGCCAGTGTTGTTGAACGTCCTCGGAGGGTATCCCCAGATGTTGTCGAGCTTCTACATGATCATTATCTGCTGTATTACAGATTGTGTAGCGTCTATGATCATCAGCTTTGAAACCCCAGAAACCAACCTATTGAATAAGAAGCCTCGGTGTGTCAGTGGCGAAAGATTGGTTAATTTCAAACTCATTCTCCATTCCTATATCGTCATGGGAACGTATTTCACATTCACATCAATGATGGTGTCGTTTCTACATTTCACAAGAAACGGAGTACCATTCCATTCCTTGAAAGCCTACGGGGACTACGAAGATCCCGATAAAATCAACAACCTATTAGCATCAGCATCTTCAATCTATTTCATCAACTTAGTCATCCTCCAGGCGTTCCACCTCATAGTAGTCAGATCGCGATACGTTAGCTGTTTCACAAACCTAAACTACAAACTATTGATTGTGTTGCCAGTGTTTGCATCTACATTCATCTGGACCAACATCCCCGGCGTACAGAAGGGAATATCGTCATCATCAGTTCCAGTAGAATACTATTTTATTGCCATTGGCTTTGGAGTTATCGTGGTGGTTTACGACGAGATGAGGAAATTGGCCGTGAGAACATATCCCAACAGCATTGTTGCTAGAGGGGCTTGGTAGAGAAGTCGATTCCACAGCCTCCCTCCCTCGATCTGGTAAATCCCTCACTAGTGCCGCAGCGAACGGCTGGGGGCTTATGATGAGGGATTTCTGTCGAAGAGGTAAAATTACCAGAATCGTAAACTTTTAAAATCCCTCATAGTTAACTATATATTCCATAGTTTGAGTTTGAGTGATTTTCTCCAGTACTCTACACTACCACCGTGGCACGTACTTTCTACACAACAGCACTACCCCAATATCCAATCAAACACCACCTGTAATCAACGGTGGCCCCGTAGCCAATCACTATTGGAGGTGGTGGTTGGACATTTTTGTCCGTAGTGACATTTTCGCAGCCAACTCTATTTGGGGATATTTAAGGAACCACCTCACCACCTTGGTGTGGTAAAGTTAGTGTTTTGTCGATTGGAAGAGCGAGTGAGTTCAGGATATGAGTAAATATGATAACAGCATTAATGAATCTACAAAGTACGATTTAGAATCGGAAATTGACACGGTGAATGGCGTGACCTTCCAGTCTCCTGAACAGCATTTCAGCTCTAAGAAGGGGGAATCGAACCAACGAGCTAATTCGTTGTTCACCATTACTAGCAGAGCCGAGGATGTATTGCCCACGACGTTTAAAACCATCAGTCAGACCATTGACAGCAATGTCTCCAGTGGTGTTGGGGAGGCAGAAGACGTGATGGGGACGAATAAGTTCCAGCACGTAACCTGGCATAGTGATGATATCACCAAGGTGGCCGACGATCTAGATGCTGACTTGGTGGGGGGTTTGCTGAGACATCAAGTTGCCGATAAGGTGAAAAATTTTGGATTGAATGTCAAATCTCCTCCTCCTAGTGACTTACTTTGGAGAGTGTTCTTTTACTTCTTTGGGGGTTTCGGGGCTTTGTTATTGGTGGCAGGTGTGTTGTGTATTGTGTGTTGGAAGCCTTTGGGAAATCCACCGCAAACTGCCAATTTGGCATTGGGGATCATTTTATTGGTGGTGTTCCTCATTCAGGCGGTGCTTAACTTTGCTCAAGACTTCACCAGTGGCCAGGTGATGAAAAGTATCAGTGGTATGATGCCAATAGAGGTCAGGGTGGTGAGGAATGGTGAAAAAGTCGCCGTTAAATCGGAGGACTTGGTTCCAGGTGATCTTGTGATGATTGAACCAAACACCAAGATTGCGGCTGATATTAGAATCTTTCAGCTGCAAGGATTGATGTTTGATAGGTCGATTTTAACCGGTGAAACTGTTCCTTGTCCCGGTAAAACCATCAGCTCCTCTCCCAACTACTTGGAGAGTGAAAGTATTGCCATGCAGGGTACTTTCTGTGTAGGTGGTACTGGAAAAGGGCTTGTGGTGGCTACTGGAGACTACACGATATTTGGAGAAATTGCAAAGTTGTCATCTGCTCCCAAGAAACAGTTGTCTACCTTGCAAAAGGAGGTGTTCAGATTCATCGCTATTGTTGTGTCAGTGATCTTGTCTGTTGTGCTCTTGACCATTATTTTATGGGCTGCATGGATTAGAAAAACCTACCCCCAATGGATCGAAGGTCCCGCTTTGATCGTCAGTGTGGTCTCAGTAGTGGTATCCTTCATTCCTGAAGGGTTGCCTATAACATTGACTGTGTGTTTAATTGTTGTGGCAAAGAAAATGAAAGAAAGCCAAATCTTGGTCAAATCATTGAATATTGTCGAGACTTTGGGTTCCGTCAGTGTGTTGTGTAGTGACAAGACAGGGACGTTAACTACGGGAAAAATGACAGTAACTAGTTTTTTGGGAAATTTTGATACATTATCAACAGTTGCTTTATTGTGTAATGAGGCAGATTCAGAGGATAATGAAGTTGTTGGGGGTAACCAGACAGATCAGGCAATTTTCCGCCACTTCTCAGGTCTAGCACCAATCAAGGAAAAGGAAGAGTATACTTTGGTAAAGCAATTGAGCTTCTCATCCAAATTAAAGTATATGGTCAAAGTGTTCAAGATTAGAAAATCCGGCAAATACTACTTCACGGTAAAGGGAGCTCCCGATGTGTTATTGCAGAACGGAAGTTTCTTCAACGTTAATGGTGAGACCCGTAGAATCACTGAAGACGTCAAAAATGAGCTTTTAGACAAACAATTGGAATGGAGTAATAATGGTGAAAGAGTCATTATGTTGGGATCCAAGGTTTTAGATTCGTTTGATCCAGAAGCAGAAATTGACATTGACAATATTACCATTGAGGGGCTTATCAGTTTGAGTGACCCCTTAAGAGACCGAATCCCCGAGGTTGTCAGAGACTTGCAGACTGCTGGTATTAAATTGGTTATGATTACTGGAGATTTCGAAATAACTGCTAAATCCATCGCTAGAAAAGCTGGCATTATTACCCATTTACAAGTCGATGGGATTGACCAATTAACTTTGGAGTCTGAGGGAAGAGCGGTGGTTATTAATGGACCTGATATGTACAGATTGAGTGAAGTTGACTGGGACAAGTTGGTTGGTTACAATGAAATCGTGTTCAGTAGAACCACCCCAGAGCAGAAATTGAAAATAGTCAAGGAATTCCAAAGAAGAAAACACATTGTAGGTATGACCGGAGACGGGGTTAACGACTCCCCCTCGATCAAACAAGCAGATGTGGGGATCTCTATGGCAGATGGTAGCGAAATCGCCAAAGAAGCCAGTGATTTGGTATTGTTGGACTCGTTTACCTCCATGGTCGATGCTTTACTTTATGGTAGATTGGTATTTGAAAACGTTAAGAAAACTATTTGCTACTTATTACCAGCTGGATGCTTTAGTGAATTGTGGACTGTGTTGTTGAATGTCCTCGGAGGGTATCCCCAAATGTTATCGAGTTTTTGTATGATTATCATCAGTTGTGTTACAGATTGTATTGCTTCGATCATCATAAGTTTTGAAAAACCAGAGAAAAATTTACTATACAAGAAGCCTCGGTGTGTTAGTGGGGAAAAGTTGGTCGATTGGAGATTGTTATTGCATTCGTACATCTTTTTAGGTACATTAGACTGCTTTGCTGCTATGCTTTTATCGTTCTTACACTTTACTCGAAACGGCATTTCCTTTGGTTCATTGAAAAGTTATGGAGTATACGACGATCCAGAGAAAATCAGTGCATTGTTAGCTTCAGCCTCATCGATCTACTTTGTGACATTGGTGATCTTGCAGGCTTTTCATTTGTTAGTGGTAAGATCGAGATACATCAGCTTGTTCAGGAACTTGAACTGGAAACTTTTGGTTATTCCACCTGTTTTCGCCTCGACGTTTATTTGGACGAATATCCCTGCAGTTCAAACGGCAATCGACTCCTCATCGGTGCCAGTGGAATATTACTTTATTGCTGCAGGCTTTGGATGTGTCTTGGTGGCTTATGACGAAGTGAGAAAGTTGATAGTGAGAAGACGTCCTAATAGTTTGGTCGCCAAGGCTGCTTGGTAGCTTTTCGCTGGCTGCTTGGTATACTCTTTGGCACGGACATGGTGGTTAGAGGTATTTACAAGCTGTTCACCAGCAGACCAGGCGAAGGTTGTGAAAATATCGCAATTTACTTGACTTCCAAAAATCCCCCCAAAAGTGTGGTTATAGATATTAGATTAGAATAAAAAATTCCCAACTACATCTACATATCTTTCTGACTCTTTCCCATATTGAAACTCCATGGTATGAGGCATTTTCACCTTTAAATGTTGTGTGTATAGCCTCTCCATAGTTCTCGCTCTCGCACACGGGGACTAACTACTTCGCCTCGTCCTTCACCGCCACTTTCATCTACAAAAAACTTAACACTCCGGTGGTTCTCCAGGACGCCATAAAACCCATTCTCATCTCGGCTTACCCAACCTCTAGCCCCTATAACTCAAATAATAACCGAAAACTAACGGCTAAAGTTGTTGGCTGCAAAACTGAAAAATTTTCCTCAAGTGAATAAATACCGCACAATAAGGCAAAAAGATTGCAACGACTTAAAAAGCTCCATATAGACTTATTAATTGAGCTACCTGGTCTTTTGACAGTGGTTTGGTTTACGGGAGGATATTGGTGTTAGGCTGCCGTTTTTAAATCCCCAGGCGCCTATTCAAGCAGTGGTGTATAAGAGTCAAGACTTATAAACTATTCCATTCATCTTAAGACTATCCAGAGGAACTAACAGAAACAATACCAAAGTGATGGAAAATCATGATGGAAATTCAGTGACGGGCACTCCTCAAAACAACGGCTTGAAACGATCTATAGTAGATGGTAGTGATGAATATCGAAACACCAAAAATGCTAGATACTCATCATTGCCATCTATTGAAACCCATGCTGAAAATGGCATCAGATCAGTATTTGGATACGTCGATATAAAGAAATTGGAACATAGTGCTCGGTTGCTCCAGAAAAATATCAAGATCATCTTGGACGATGCTCCTAATGTCGAAAGGTTGAACAATCTAATGGTTTCGAAGGAAATAGACTCCTTGACCTTTGATAACTTGAAAACGAATAAATTGGTTCATTTATCAAGTATATTGAAGTCGCTACATGAGTTGGGAGAGTTGAAGATTTTCGATTCCATTTTGAATAATGACATTGCTGATGGTAGAATGGTGATAAACGAGGACTTTGAGAGAACCGATTTTGAAAGAAATGACGATAATCACAGTAAACACAACGGATCAAGTGAACTTGATAGTGATGATAGTAATTTGGTGGTTAATAGTTTATCTATCCGTTCGAGGACTCCAGATCACCCTAGCCCCAGTGTGGAATCAGAGTCGTCGCCTGTAGCCTTCAAGAGCAATGGATCGCATGGTGATTCCACTCCCCTTTCGTCCAAAGATAATTCCATACCGGAGTTGCCGTTGATCAAAGATCCCCATTTGTACGCTAGGGTATTCATCCACAAATCTACCATCAATAACAAGTCCTACTTGTCTCAAAGTGAGTTAATCAGTTCTCATAATGAACGATTGGAATTTCTAGGCGATTCGGTTTTGAACACAATTGCCACTTTCATCTTATATACGAGGTACCCTTCAGCATCGGAGGGGGAATTATCAAAGATGAGGTCGTTATTGGTTAACAACGTCACATTAGCCGAGTTTTCATTGATTTACGGTTTTGACAAAAAGTTGAAGTCTAACATCAATGATGCTATCTTGAGACAAGGCAAGCAAAAGATATTTGCTGATATTTTTGAAGCTTACGTCGGGGCATTAGCGATGGAGAATGACAATTATAACCACATTAAAAATTGGCTATTCAAACTATTTCAAAATAGATTGAATCGCTTCGACCATGAAATCAAGGAAACTGAAGAGGTTAATAAAGACGCTAAATCGGAATTGTATTCCTTAGTTGGATCAGCGTCGTTCCACCCAACTTACAAAGTAATTAAAACTGGTGATGGTGCATCGAAACCATTCGAAGTAGACTGTATGATGGGCCACGAAGTGTTGGGCACGGGAATTGCTCCCGGGTTAAAAGAAGCTGGGTTACGAGCGGCCATGATTGCGTTGAAGAATAAACCGCTATTGGAAAAATACATCCAATTAAGAGTCAACAGTGACCGCAGCCAGTCGATTGTTCCTTATTCGGAATCCGCAAATAGTCTTATCAGCGTGGGTAATCCCTACGACAACGAAGTCAAGTACAGTTCAGACTCAAAGGATTCTTCCGGCAATGAATTCATCCCAGGAAAAACTGCTACTTCATCGAAAGACGCCCTCTTGCCCTTGGTATCTGGCTCCAATGATGACTTCGATATGAACGCCCGTAATAAACTATACGCCATATTGTCAAAGCACTATACATCGTTGCCTGAATATGAGTGTGAAGAAACAGAAGATAAATTGTTTAAAGCACACTTGAAAATCAACAATAACCTATTCGCTATTGCCACGGACGTTTCGAAAAAACGTGCCATGGCTCGTGCTGCCAAGGTGGTGCTAGACAACTCTTCCGTGTTGCATCAGCTATCTAAATAGTGTTTGTAATTCTAATAATGATCTATATCAAACTCGTTATCTCGGTCCCAATCGGGTTATGAACTGGTACCAAATCGGGCAAATTGCTCCAAAATAAAACTCGTGCGATCAATCTCCTCTTATCGCCACAGATAACGTCCCCGTTGGACTTTGGCATTTAAAGAGCTTATTTTTCCCGGAGACCTGATGGAGCGTACTCAATGAATCCTTGGTTGGTATTGTTTGTCGCTGCGGCGCTAGGGTTCCCCTTTAGACAAAATCTATTTTCTATCGATCACGAAATCTTACTTGAAAATCCTGAAATATTCAAGCAGTTCCACGATTTGGAGATTGATAGTGATAAGGTTGTTGATTTTGAACTGTCCTGGCGCCATTTGCTTCATAATCTATCTTATGATGAACTTCAAAGACATTTCGACGAGGCACTGGTGAAAATAAAGCAGGAGAAAGACAAACTGCACCACCGTCTTTTCTCTTCTCACCCGGAATCTCCAGAGTTTGAAACCCTCTCCCTACCTACAGAAGACAACTATGAGTTGAGAGTCAAGCAAACCTCCCCAGAATCTTTGGGGTTGGATACTGTCGACCAGTATGTGGGATATTTTGACATTCGGGACAGCGATAAGCACTTCTTCTACTGGTTTTTCGAAAGCCGTCACAATCCTGCTACTGATCCAATCATCTTGTGGTTGAATGGCGGTCCTGGGTGCTCCTCTAACGGCGGGTTGTTCTTCGAGTTAGGACCTTCGTCAATTAATGCTACCTTGCATCCAATTTACAACGATTATTCCTGGAACTCCAATGCGTCTGTAATCTTCTTGGACCAGCCTGTAGGAGTTGGGTATTCATATGCAGGGAAAGAAGACGTTGACACATCGCTGAAGGCTGCAAAAGATGTGTATGTGTTTCTTGAGTTGTTTTTCCGTAAGTTTCCCCATTTCTTGAAGAATAAGTTCCACTTGGCTGGGGAGTCTTATGCCGGTCATTACATTCCTGCTATTGGAGCCGAAATTCTCGATCATCCCGAGAGATCGTTTGAATTGACATCATTGTTGGTGGGAAATGGAGCAGTGTATAAGTTCTACCAGCAGACATATGATCAAAAAATGGTTTGTTACGAAGGGGGAATCGAACCGTTACTCTCACCAGGAAACTGTACTCAAATGGATACCTATTTGAACCGGTGCTTGGTGTTTAAGCAGATGTGTGATTATTTCCTCGATGTACTCACCTGTGTCCCTTCAAGCTACTATTGTGGGTTGGCATATGGGCCATTCAATGACTTGCACTTGAATCCTTACGACTTGCGCCGTCCGTGTGAGGCCGGAGATTCATGCTACAACGAGATGAGCCATCACGTTGAGTATTTGAACTTAGACTATGTCAAGGGGACTCTCGGAGTTCCTACTGACTTGCAATTCGTGGCTTGTGACGGCGAGGTATCGAAGAAATTCACTTATACCCACGACCGACAGATCCCACACCAGAAGTATATTGCTAAAATTCTTGACTACGGTATTCCCGTCCTCCACTACGCAGGGGACCAGGACTTCCAGTGTCATTGGCTAGGATATAACGCTGTGTCCAACACTATAGCTTATAAAAACCAAAAGGAATTCAATAACCTGGAGTTCAAACCATGGTTCGGCAATGGTAAAGAGGTTGGCCAAGTTCGAGGATATGGCGATTTCACGTTTCTAAGGGTTTACGGTGCGGGCCATATGGTACCGCATGATAAACCAGAGATTGCCTTGTCCATGCTTAATACGTGGTTATCTGGCAATTATACTTTCGGGTACTAATCACATGACAGAAAACAAAGTCATAATAAATGGTGATGTTGATACCTCGAAGTTGGGTCCCCTGTTCGTCCCTAATGGGACTAGTACAAGGCAATAGTCGATATTGGGTCTAAAGTACCGTCTATAGGATTTTAAACTAATATACCAATATTCCTTTAGGTTAGATTTATGATTTCTGCAGAAATGGCTGCAAATTTCATAAATAAAAAATACGAATTTTACCAATATTTGGATATATTGATGACACAAGACTTATATACAGTTTCAACAATTCAAGAACCTAGTGTTGACTTTTTGAAGTGGTCTGAGCCAACGGTGGTGAATAATTGCCCGCAATAGAAGTTTAAACTCAAGCGTAGAAGATTACACATGTTAAGTCTGAATAGTCTCAATAGCAGAATCAGCTACCGGGAAGTCACACTAGGCATCAATAGTATGAACTGGTCATCACATAGGGTATTCATATTAGGAAATGGCCAACACACTGTTCCATACTAGGGAACGGGTCATTACGGAAGTTTGCGTCAGAATTAAGTCCCATTGCCAATATCGAACAGGAATGCTTTGAACTTCCGATAGATACAGTCACACCCCTTTGAGAAGCGGATACACCGGTGGTAGTTTGCGGTATCCAATTGCCTCCAAATTCAACCTTCCCTAATTATCAAGAGATCAAACACTGAAAAATGATGCATTATCGTATGAGATATGCATCTGCCTCGGTTCCTACATCTGTAGCTTATGACGTAAGTGTTGATCAATGACGGTTCGGCTCTGAGATCGGTAGATTTTGCTGAAGGTGCCGATCAAAGATAGTCCGAACCCACTCGTTCGAGGAGATTCATTAAGTTTTCACTGATAACTATCACTTCCAATTGTGTGTCTTGTTTGTGAGATAATATATATTGTATTTATCAAGTGTGGTTACCCTCTTGACATTTATCACAACGAAACTACTTAAACGTACGTAATACATATTAAAACAAATGAATGTCAGAAAATGGTCCCTTGGCCTAGTTGGTTTAGGGCGTGGTGCTAATAACGCCAAGGTCAGCAGTTCGATCCTGCTAGGGACCATTTCTTCTTTTTTTGCCTAATTCCCTGCTGAGCCTTACACAAAAGCACCGCCGTTGTAGCTGCAGGTGTCTTCTCCCCGGAATACTGTCAAGCTCCCGGCGACTGTCACTGTTGAGGTGTTTAAGGTCTTTTGAAGGACCATAATTATTCTCGCGGGTGCAAAATATGGAGATACTAGTAGTCCATGTTGGTGCTGGAAATCACAACGTGAAGCTCAACGATAAGTACTACTCGCTACTCAGACAGTCACTATGTGACGGCAGTGATGGTTTTGAAACCATCAAGCGAAGTAGTAGAGTCATGGAAAAGTCACCTCTCACTAATAGTGGTTTTGGATCGTCTTTGAACATTCTCGGAGAAGTATCCAATGACGGAAGTTTTATTCACAGTGTAGGAGGGAACGTAGAACGATGCGGTTCACTACATGATATAAAAGCGATGTACCCACTCACCGAGACAATTGAGATGTTTGACAACATTGATAAGTTGTACAAGAGAGAGAAGTATGAAAAGATTGGAATAACAAAGCCAATAGTAGTTAAACATTCTATAAAGTCATTTATATACCCTAAGTTGGGTATCGAAGTAAGCGAAGTACCAGAGTTGGTGCTGGAAAGTCAAAGGAAAAAGTATGAGATTTATAAGCAAGGGTTTTTGGAGATTCCCAACGATGATGTTCAAGACACTATTGGGTTGATTCACCACTGCAACGACAAAACCACTCTAGGAGCGTCTTCCGGAGGCAATTTCTTGAAGCTACCCACACGAGTAGGATGTGCTGGCATAATCGGTAGTGGTATAGGGTTGAAAAGTAATGGCGAAAGAGAAATAAGCTGTTTATGTAGTGGTAATGGAGAAGATATAATGTTATTGAATTTAGCCAATTTGGTGATTGATAAGCTACTAGATGACCCCGATGCTGATCTTCATGACTTCTTATCCACGGAAAGTGACAGGGTACCGATAAATATCACAGTCGGTGGTATTCCCAAGCTTTATATCGGATTGATAGCGTTAATTAACTACCGACAGGGGCGGAAACAGCTAGTATACTACCATACTACCGAGTCATTCTACTTTGGATATAGAGTAGGAGAGGTGAAAAAGATTATTCAGAGTAGGAACAACGGCCAGTACGTGTTGGGAGAAATAGCTCTAGGTACGTGACAGCAACACACCCTTTAGAAGAGAAAGGAATTTACCTATACAAAATATTTATTAACATTTAATCATAATTAATAAACATTATTAACGGGAGGTAGCATGAACTTTTTGGAAAGCACCTTTTTGTTGTTGTCTTGACAATTTACCTTGAGCGGCAGAAGCACCAGATTTGGCCTTTTCGGTCTTTCTGGCAGCTTTAGCAGCCTTTTTAGCTTCCTTATCTTTGGCTAATTTCTGTTCTCTGGCAGCTTTTCTGTCTTGAGGTTTCAAGTTTCTTCTTTCTTTGATCAAGTCCAATGAAGCACCGACAATTGGTCTGGCATGTTTGACGGTTTTTCTGGTTCTTCTCTTGGCAGTTTCTTCAGAAATACCTTTTTTATGTTGTCTTCTGTATAACACGGTCCAAGCAATTCTTCTGGGGTTCTTTCTTTGATGGAATAAAGAAGCTGATTTGGATGATTGGAATCTGAAAAGTTTGGAGTCACCTCTAACAAACAAGGTACCTCTACCTGGGTAGATCTTGGAACCAGAAAAGGAATCAATTTCAACTTTCACTAAAACTGTTAGTAGTGTTCGAAAAGTACATTAACTATTGGTGGTTTGGAATGAGTTTGTCGTCGATTGGTCTGCTTTATCATTTCTTCTCTTCTTCTTACTTGAACCCCTTCGCCCTTCTGTTCTGTCCACTTCAACCTCACCCCTTTCTAACTGGTACATACTTTTGTCTAATTGTTAACAGAATTTTCAATTTTACTAATGAGAATTTTTATCACCGTCGTGGAAAAAACTTTGAGGAAAACGCCGTCACAATAACGCGGGTATAGCCCTCATGATCACGCGCGTGGATCTCCCACATTGTGACGGCGTTACACCTCATCTTTAACGGTGCGGAACTGAAAAGTTTTCTTTATCCAAAAGAGACCGGAGTGAATACACAGAGATGGTCAGTATAATTTCTATGTCTGAGTCATGAGGTGAAGCAGGGAGATGGAGGTGGAACTAAGAGTGGTTCTGTCGAAGTTTCGTGATGTTTGCCTCCAAATGGTTCAAGACGAGTTAATACTCATGAACGCTTATACTAACTAATCAGGCCCCAAAAGCAAAGAATCAAGAAACTATCAATTCCAAATTAGGTTTAGTTATCAAGTCAGGTAAATATACCTTGGGATACAAATCGGTTGTTAAATCTTTAAGAACCGGTAAAGCCAAATTGATTGTCATTGCTGGAAACACCCCAGTGTTGAGAAAATCCGAATTGGAATACTACGCCATGTTGTCCAAGACCAACGTCTACTACTTCCAAGGTGGTAACAACGAGTTAGGTACTGTTTGTGGTAAATTATTCAGAGTGGGTACCTTAGCTGTGTTAGATGCTGGTGATTCCGATATCTTGACCTCTCTTGATTAATTAGTACATTCTTAATATATATATCTAATTAGGTTTTTGTATGTTTTATGATTTGTTGGAGTTGTTTTATACCACTTGCGACAGGTTTTGGTCTCTAATTGCCCGCCTTGCGTTTCACTTTAAATTCCACGGCTACTATAGCCTAGAGTTGGGAACCACAACCTCTCCACTACCTTGACCCATATATTACATTATACAAAGCTCCCTCTCTATTTACCTCATGGTATCGTCAATTTTATTCAGATGAGCCTTCAACTGGGCCTCGATTTGCCTGATCTCTTCTTCTGCTAGGCGAATCTCTTTATCCAAGTTAACCTCGTCTGATATCGACCCTGAGCTCTTCACTGGAGTATCTTCAGCCTCATACTCCTCGATCTCTCGAACGAGGGACTCAAACTCCGGCTTCAATCGCGTCACTTCCTCCAACTGATGCAATCTGTCGGAGTTGGGTATACGGTTGATAAGACTCACCAAAGCGTCATAATCCTGTCTTATTTCCGACGCCTTGGTTGCTATTTTTCTCGTAGGAGAGCTGCTGAACTCCACATCAGACGTAGTGGCACTCTTAGGGGGATTGACTGCCAATTGGGGAACTAATACCGCTGTACGTTTGCCATAGTCATTGGGATGAGTGTTTACGTACTCGTTGGCATTATTATCGACAAAATACGACTTTCCGTCGATTCTTTCGGGGTTTCCTTCACTGGTGTATCCATAATTGTAAATGTCTACGTACTGGGGTGGCGGCTGTCGGTTTATCTTGTACAATTGTTGTTCACGAGGAGAAGCATCTTTCAACAACTCCGTGATGGCCGGGGCTTTTACAAACGCATTTGTAAAGATTCCTGGTGCTTTGAACTGTAAGCTCTCGATAGTGTCACACAGCTGCTCGATACGTTCGAGGTAGTGGGGCAATGTTGGCATTGTAGACTGGTTGGTAGTTTTTGTTTATATTCAATTGTAAGACATTCTCTGCGACAAGCCGCGGGAATCAAAGTGCGAAAAACTGCGACTTCTTCTTTGATGGCGGTAGACTTGGATGAATATAAGAAGCCAGGGAAGGACTATTACTTGGCCCTAGGGCTCGAAGGGTCGGCTAATAAGTTAGGTGTGGGGGTTATTAAACACCGTGTGGGGCCGTTATCGGCGACAAATCGAGCGGAGGTTCTATCAAACGTTCGTGATACGTATATCACACCCCCAGGCGAAGGGTTTTTGCCTCGAGATACCGCCCGTCACCACCGTAATTGGGTGGTACGCATAATCAAACAGGCGCTAGTGGATGCAGCAATCGCGGGAGCCGACTTAGATTGCATTTGCTTCACCCAAGGACCGGGAATGGGGGCTCCATTGCAAAGTGTAGTTATTGCTGCCAGAACGCTATCACAGTTGTGGCAGTTGCCACTTATTGGGGTCAATCACTGCGTGGGCCACATAGAAATGGGACGGGAGATCACGGGGGCCAACAACCCGGTGGTTTTATACGTTAGTGGCGGAAACACCCAAATCATCGCCTATTCTCGCCAACGGTACCGGATCTTTGGCGAGACTCTCGACATCGCCATAGGAAACTGTCTAGACCGGTTTGCTCGTACGTTGAAGATCTCCAACGATCCTGCTCCGGGATACAATATCGAGCAGATGGCGAAAAAGGGCCAACATCTTGTGGCGTTGCCCTACACCGTCAAAGGCATGGACTTATCCATGGCGGGGATCTTGTCTTACGTTGATGTTCTTGCCAAAGACTTGTTCTCCGCCAATCCTCGCAAAAATAAGAACTTGATTGATGAGGAAACAGGAGCGTTGATCACTCCTGAGGATCTCTGTTACTCGTTACAGGAGTCGTTATTTTCCATGTTGGTAGAAATAACCGAACGGGCGATGGCCCACGTTCAGAGCAACCAGGTATTGATCGTGGGGGGAGTGGGAAGTAACCAACGGTTGCAGGAAATGATGGAATTGATGGTGATGGAGCGTAAACACGGCTCTATTCACGCTACTGACGAGAGGTTTTGCATTGATAACGGAATAATGATTGCCCACGCGGGGTTGCTAAGCTATAGAATGGGCAACACCACCGATATAGACCACACCGTGTGTACCCAACGTTTCCGCACAGATGAAGTATTTGTAAGTTGGCGAGACGATTAATATACACTATTGAAATACAGCTTTGACGCCATTGCTACTGAGTGTCAGGTGGCACTTAAGAGCAACATGTCATACACTAATACGATTTTCAAAGGCTGGATGATGATTTAAATCATTGAGTCAGATACGAATTGGACATCTCGCCATTAATCCTCTGGATCAATATCTCGTTGATGGCAACGTTGTCAGTAAAGACGTCCCCTTCAACCCCGGAATTCTGCTTGTAACTGCGGAAGCCACTGGCTAATGTTGTACCTGGAACCATGGGGTAGTATCGTTCACAATCTCTCAATAAGCTAGCTAGTTTCCGGTATGGGGTGCCGTCCCAGAGAGATGCTGATTGCTGATAATTATGACTGGTGGCACGATCGACGTTTTCGAAACTCTGGAATTCAAGTAGTGCCGCTTGATACTTGTCGTCACTAGGAACGTGTTCTATCGATACCACGGCCCCAAACACCGTCATGATGTCTCGAATCACGTCGAGAGTGACTTCGACCTCAGGTTTGGCTTTCCATTTGACAATGACTTTGGTGGATTTTTCCGAATAGTCTGTGATGTCCATGCAATTATCCATAGCGATGTCTCTGTATGACACGTAATCACTGTGGGAGTTGAGTAGCCTGGCTTCCATAGCCTTTCGTCTTTTGAGACCCTCCTGTCTAATGGCTTCTAGCTCGTGATGGTCTACGCCATTAAACGTCTGGGTGCTATTCCATTTCCCTTCAGCTGCGAGTAGTTGGTCTTTGAAGTGTTTTGTCCGTTCATCCAATTGGTCATGTCGGCTCTTTTGCGTTAGTTTGTGCTGTCGTATCTCATCATAATTACGTCGGAGACCTTCATCGCTGAGAATCTCATACGCTTGGGATAGTAGCTGGAATTTGTCGATGGTTTGGGGATGGGAGCTTTTGTCGGGGTGATACCGAAGAGCCTGCTTCCGGTACTGCCTTCTGATAGTAGCGACGGAAGATTCCGGGCTTACCTCGAGAAGGTGGTAGAGATCAACGTCTCCGTTGATAATTTGGTCTACTGACATCTGCGCATTTTCCGTGTCTTTCGATAGAAACGGTAGTAGTGAGAGATTGGAGAGACGATTGGGGTATATACAGCCAGACAGAGGCGGCGCTGGACGAATATGCATTCTAGTCTAATTATTAACAGTTCTTAAGCCGTAGTTTCCTCTGAAGACCGCATCACCCTCGGCATAACCTCGACCCAAACCAAAGCCCACACCGACCCAAACTGGGAACGATCTTCTTTTGAAAAACAAAATTGAGGCCAACACCCCGCCACCAAAACCTAAACCGGTCTTGATCAACGTGTTGGATAATACCACGTCCCATTTATCGTTTAATAAGTTTTGGGATGGTGCTAATAATTTCTGTTCAGCCATCTAGACGTTAGTACCGATTTCCGATCTATTGGGACGTGGCTGGCGTGAGATCGTGGGAAAAGCTCCATAGATGCAATTCCTCAGTCATTCGTCAATCTCCTGTCACTGAATCACGGCAATCCCCCGTACAACACTCTCCTGCGGCCGTTTTATACATACGTTGGTAACTTTTCACTCGATATTTTGAGAAGTTTGGTTGGTCGAAAATGGTGCGACTTTAACTATAGGTGGAATTGGTGAATGAAGTACCATAAGTTAATCGTCAGCGATCGTAGACGAGTCAAGGAGCTCAAGGATGACCTAGAGGCACATGACTATCTTAACAAACGGTTGAGGATCGAGAATATCCTGGGAAACCTCATTGTATATACGTTAATTCCGGCACATCATCCTCTTCCTTATTTGGTGAATCATGACACTTACGAGTATCCGGGGGAATTTGACCAGATGAGTGACAATTTAGAGTCTATAGTGCGTAGATTCTATACTGCCAGAAGTATACCGTTTGACGAAGCCCTCAGGCGGCATATACCCAAGAAATGGACGATATACACTCCGATGGTGGTATTCAGCAGCAATACCTTTGACAACGAGATATGGAGACTGGAGTTTCAAAAGTTCGACAGCAACGACATGTATCGACAAGTGGCCCTGTGGTTCAAGCAGAGCCATCTTGCGGTCAACAAGCCCATAGACGAAGACAATAACGTAATGAGAATCCCTAGCAACATATTTCCTTTGTATGGCGATTTTGGCCCTGAATTGACAGAGGCGCTACTAGAAAATCCCACTGACGACGACTTTCACCACGCTTTCTGGTGCCATGCGGTGCAGAACGGTATAGCTCAAACATGGGCTCCTCGGTACACGATGTTCTCTAGAGGCAACATCAAAGAGAAAAAGCGGCTTCTTGACCAGTTCCCCAATTTGCACGGTACCGTAGCGGTTGATATGTACGCCGGTATTGGCTATTTCACCTTGAGTTATGTCAAGAATGGTGCCACCGCAGTGTGCTTTGAGATTAATCCCTGGTCAGTAGAGGCTCTCAAACGCAATTGTCGGGACAATGGTTTCAGCTATAAAGTCAATGAGCCTGTTGCAGACGACGGTACCCAAGTGTTCATATTCCATCAGTCTAATGACGCAGCAGTGCAACATTTAACCGTGGAATTGCCCATCAGCCACGTCAACTTGGGACTTTTGCCCTCTTCCACCCAGTCCTGGGGGACCACAAACCGGTTATTGGCACTATCAACAATCGACACCGTCATCCATGTCCACGAGAACGTCCACTTAGCTCAGCAAGATGAGTTTTTACGTGTCCTAGCTCAACAGTTCCCTGGCACCACCGTTTCAAATTTGGTGAAAGTGAAGACGTTTGCCCCTGACGTGTGGCACATTGTGGTCGACTTACTCAGGGTCCACTCTTAGCGTGTCAGCCTTCCCGTAACCGACCCGGACCCGGACCGTCAACTAGGTACGGGTAGTGTCCCGGCGAAATTCCGTTTTCCGCGTACGTAAGAACTTACTTAATCTCCTATGCGTCACTTGAGTGATAACGGTTTTTGAAAGAAGTATAAAGCCGGTGGTATTCCCAGTATGAATGGCAATGAAGGCTTCCGGTGCAAATAGCGACGGTGAGAGTGTTGTGGGTGGAGAGCTAGAGTCCGAAGGAAAAGACAGGGCCACGAGGGACGCTAACGGGGAAGAACAGGATGGATATTACACCATATTCACCGACAAAGAGCGAAACTTCATCGGAGTGTTTGTAGCTATGGCGTGTATCTGGTCGGTGACGTCGGTAGCGTTGTTTTTTCCTGCCATTCCCAATGTGTCTGAGCAATTCGGGGTGTCTGTGGGGCTATCCAATCTCACTATCGTGGTGTATTTGATATGCCAGAGCATAAGTCCGTTGATTATCTCCGCCCTCGCCGATACTTACGGCCGGCGCCCAGTGGCGCTATCGTTGCTCACTGCTTTCACTGCTACCTGTGCGGGCACGTCTCAGGTACGGGTATTTTGGGGGTTGATAGTCCTCAGATGCGTGCAGGCGGTGTCAATTGCGTCGATAATCGCCACGTCTTTCGGCATTGTTGGTGATCTTTCGCCTCGTCTGAAACGGGGCGGGTTTGCTGGGCTTGTGAACGGGTTGACGCTTTTCGGACAGGCGTTCGGGGGGCTTGTTGGCGGATTATTGGTGGATCGATGGAATTGGCCGGGGATTTTCGTATTTTGTGCCATCGGTGGAGGTATAACGTTGGTTAGCAACTTCAGTTTTGTACCGGAGACCAACCGGTCGCTTGTGGGCAACCAGTCGATTGCTCCATCACGTCCCTGGCAGTGGTGTCCGCTCTTGACTATTCCTCGATTCAAAAGCCGTTTGACCAACGATAGGTCGACTATTGTCCCCCAGCCGAAAAAGTCCAATATCCTCAACACGCTATCTATTTTCTTCTCCAAGGTGGTGTTTTTCACCATGTTGCCCGCAGGACTCCAGTTTGCTACCTGGACTGTGTCCCAATCGGCGTTGTCAACGATCTTGGAAAAGTCCTACGGATTTAATGAGATCCAGTTGGCATTGTGCTACTTGCCCTCTGGATTTGGGGGCATTTTGGCGTCGGTTGTGGGTGGCAGAGTCTTGAACTGGAATTATAAACGAAGGAAAGCTGCTTGGGATAATCTCCCTCTGCCCAAACCCCAGTTCAGCATTCATTCCGTCAGATCGCAGTTTGCCACCCCCTTAACGGTTACCAACGGTGCTATGGTGATTATATTTGGATGGTGTCTCGATAAACAGGTCAATTTAGCTCCGGTGTTGATCTCGTTGTTTGTACATTCTTTTACCACTGTTTGTATGTTGACAATTCTACTGACGTTGTTGATCGACTTGTATCCAGCACAAGCCTCGGCGTCGTCTTCGTGTCTTAATTTGATGAGAGGGTTATTGTCTGCAGCGGCGGTTGCAGCACAGCAAAGGATGATGGATACAATAACTGTGGGGGGAACGTTTACACTATTAGCAGGGATATTTTTAATATCGTTTGTGATCTTTAAGTTTGTGATCTTTCTTGACAAGAAGTAGAGGAGAGCGGTGCTTGTGTATAGTTGAACACGGAGGGATATAAAAAAGAAGAAATGAAAAAGACCAAAATCAGTGAAGAAAAACGTTTCATAGAACAAATCCAGTATGAAACCACTTTAGTGATAAGGGTGCTACAAAAGAACCAATACTAGAGTAATATAAACATGAGCAAGAAATCAATAGAAAAACGACTAAAGGTAATATATGCAATCTATTTTTTATCGGATTCCGGTTCAGGCTCTGGCTCAGGAGTAGGCAACTTGAACGACTCCGGAGTAAAGTCTTTACCTTCACCCACTTGCTCCCACGAAGAATGAGGAACAGTGAACGATCTCGAGGCCTGAGTCAACTCCAAAGGCTCATACACCACTCTCTTCTTCTCCTCGTCATATCTAAGCTCAGTGTAACCCGTAGTAGGAAAGTCCTTCCTCAAAGGATGACCTTCGAAACCGTAATCAGTCATGATCCGTCTCAAGTCGGGATGTCCCTCAAAAAATATCCCAAACATGTCGTAAGTCTCTCTTTCGTACCAATTAGCTCCCTGGAAAAGAGGCACGACAGAAGGCACCGGACTGACTTCACTGGCATAAGTTTTGACCCTGATACGGGAGTTGTGACGTACACTCAACATGTTGTATACCACGTCGAATCGGTTGGTTCTCGAAGGATAATCAGCAGCAGTAACATCAACCATCGCTTTGAATTGCGCCGGCGTATGGTTTTTTAAGAAAATCATCGTGGGCCTCACGGCATAGGGAGCAACGTAGATGGTCAACTCATCCTTCCACACACTGAACTGCTGGATATACTTGGGCATACACCCCATAATGTATTTGCCAAACTTATGCAACTCTTCATTGACTTCCCGGTACTTTTCGGCGGGATTGATTAGCGGAGCAGGAATCTCCGTGGGTTGCCGTCTGGGCAACTTGGAGAGATCCGTCAACTCATGTTGGTTCATCACTCGTCTACCGGCGACAAACGACCTGGTGTTCACCAACGGTGCCAACCTTCTAGTAAACATAATTGTTACAATTGTCATTGGACAATTTTTTCCGCTTTGGAATCCTCGCGGCAATGTCGTTTTGCGACACGCGACTTCCCTCCAGGAAATGTGCGAAGGCTGATTCTGCAGCAGTTACAACTCCGGGATTCAATTCAGGGGAACAACATCTTGAAGGTGGAAGGTAAGAATACAGGCGGAGTCGATAACAGTGGTATTGATTGACGTCTGAAGATTAGATCTGGGAATTTTAAGAGCGATTGCACCGGAATTACCCACCCCATGGGATATTGCTACTGTGCACCTGTTACCTCTGATCACCTGGTAGTCTCCCGACAATGGGTGGAAAAAAACGACAAAGACGTAGTTATAGCTGCGGGCCATGTAAGGTGCTTAAGATCAAGTGCGATTTGAGCACCCCGTGCTCGAGTTGTCAGAAATTCAAGAGGGAGGATAAGTGTCGGCAAGACCCAGCAAAGCCTCCGAGTTCGGAGGAGCTAAAGTTGATTGAAGAGCGAAGGAAGCGAATGACGAGGCGCAGGAGCGAGCAGGGGTCTTCTCATGTCATGGGGTACGGCGGGGGCAAGGTTGGGGCCCCGAGGACTTCGAGCGACGACCATAAGCTTGCTGTGCTTCAGAGATCGCAGTTTGTTTCTCTGATAGTGCCTCATCCCCAGGTTCAGCCGTTGCAGCCCAGTGGCGGACACAGTCCTGCCGCCATCTCCGGAGCGGTCTATGGCACTAACTATGTAGACACTAGTGATGCTCAAGACGAGGAATTGATTTTGCGATTCTTCCATGATCGAGGGGTGGAATTCTCCTTCGAACTGACGTTTCCCTACTCATTTGAGCTCCACTTGTTTCCTGACGGTACCTCGGTGTTCGGGCAGCAGATTGAACAAGAGAAAGCCACCATGGTGACAATTCCTGCCGACGGGGTTAATCAGTTGCGTCTCATATATCCTAGTAAGCGAATGGTGCTCAAGCTCTGTTTGAGCTATTTTTCCTGTTTCAATGCTGATTTGTCGGAATTAATCGATTATTCTACGATTGTTCGCCGGTCTTTGGCGTTTCAAGACCAGTTTAACCGTGTCCCTCACAATCATAGTGTTGATATGGACTTTTTCAGTTTACGCATCCTTACGTTGAGTTTACCTATTATGGCTTTAGGGTTGCTTGCCAACCCCCAATTAGGGTTAGTGGGGTACGCTAACGAAGCCGTGATCAAGATGTGGATATCTTTCAGTAAGTCTTTTCGAGATCGTACCAAGAACGCCGACACCTTACTTGACATCATTCACTTGATGGTTTGGTACTTGACAATTGAAAACTACTATGAGTACCAAAACAACTTGCAGGAGAACCATTTCGAGTACAATAACCTCCTCTCGATATTGTTGTTCAACAGGGAGTACATGGAAATGATCACCAACAAGAATCTCGATTTGAAGAAACTCAAAGTTGAAGATGACAAGAAATTCCGAGAACTAAAGATCATATTGAAGTATTGGTTGCGGATCCGAACCGTGGAGCTCGATATCTTGTACTTCCAGTATAAGTCGTCGTTGCTCCATCTGAATCTTCGATTCAAGAGTTCAATCATCCCCAATAAGGAGACCCTTGAAGTTGTGTATAATGATTATGACGGCACCTTGACGGGAGTGAAAAACGAGGTTCAACGGTGTATTTTTAGAATGGCCGAAGGGTACTTCAATCAGTTCCACAGCGACATTAGTAACGAGGTGGGTCCCCTTGTAAAGTCATATTTGTCGGTTTATAGTTCCTTTTACAAATGCTTGAATGACGACATTGCCCCCATTGAGGGAGCTATTATCGAGGGATATAAAGGACAAGACCATAAGATTACCAAGGAGATGTTGTTGCTGTACTATAAGAATCAAATTCTAAACACAGGGTTCATCAAGTGGTTGAGTTTCCTTCAAATTGAAACCAATTACTTTCCATCACTCCGCTATACCACCTACCTCACAACCATGCTATCGCTTTTCAATCATTATACTTATTTGGATAGGATTATCACTAAAATCAACCCCAACACCAGTTTACTCCGAGTTCTAGTGGATGAATTTGCTGTGTACCATGTGAAGTATATCATTCATCTGGCGGTGATAAATCAGGTATTTCTCATTTGTTTGAAGACAAAGTTGGACTATCTTGACAATGGTAGTCATCCCATTGACCTACAGAGATTATTTAATACTGTGGAGGAAAAGTTTTCCAGGTTTTATACTAGATTTACCAGTGACTTTTATACCACAAAACTTCGATTTTTACCTAGTTTGGTGCAGGCAGTAGACCTATTGACCACTTTGAATGAGATTTATATTACAAAGATTGTCTTTGATAGTGAATTATCCATTGATGAGTTTTTTGACATACTCCATATGAATTTACAAACGGAGTACCAGGTATTTGTAGATTTATATTTCGGGTGCAAGAGCACGATGGAGAATTATGTCCTTCGGTTGTGGGAGTTGTTTGACTATGTCAAATCGGCCACGGGGGAGGTAATGATATCAAGGGAGTATAAGTTTGACGATGAATTGATTTTTGCATACGAGGATCGATTGATGGGGTTTGCGATAACTGAAGAAATTGTGGATGAGTATATAGAACAGGTGGTGGAGCCATCATTGAGTAGGAATAAAAATCCTAGCTGATGCTAGCGACATTTTGTTTGGGATTTAAGGCGTGTTCCTCTGGTTGCTTTTTTGCAGCGTGATTATAGCCATCTCCATTCAATCGGCACCGTTCTAGTGTTTCAAGGCGTATTTCCGGCTGAGTATCTAAAGTGTAATTTTACTTATTTCCGCTTCGACCGACAACGTTTTGGCTGCTTGAAGATACATTCCTCCGACTGAGTTTCTACAGCTTTATCATACTGATCTCCATTCACTCGATCACTTTCTGACCTTTATAGGCGTATTTCCGGCTGAGTATCTGCAGCGATATTTTACTTATTTCCGCTTCTATCGATAAGGTTTCGGCTTTCGGGGATTTGCAGTTGTTGCTATTCTTGGATTAAAGTATATCTAAGCTAATAGACATACTTTGCCAAAGGAGAATTCGACCAATAGACTGTGCCCGGCCCACATAAGGAGTCGTATGAACAGGGCTAAGTTTCTCACAAACTGTACAAACCAAGAAGGATTTAGAACAAAATAACAATGAGAAATAATACGACAACGAATCGTATAGATATTTGCTAAACGTCAGTAACAATATATACTCTTGAAACCCTGTTAACCTTAGCCTATCACAAGAAGAATCATCATACTCCTATACCCATCACAGCGTAACCAGCATTTCTTCGTTCCCAAAACTTATCTTCGTCTCCTTGTTGCCGAAAACGTACAATGCCGTGTCAAGTTACGAGTTTCAGACATTTGTAACAATTCCTCAAATCACCTTTCCACAAAACACCCGTGACTCCATCTTGACCGTGGTATCCACTTAATCGTCGAGTCTAGATCACGGACCGGAACTTCATCATTTTTCTCCCTATCTCCTTCACTGCCACCATTTCTCGCCCCGGCTCGTATAAACTTCTCCTCAGAAAAAGGCGCTGTGGGCCCGCCTTTGCCAAGGTGCATCCCGGTCGTAAATTTCGCGAATAAAGCCATCACATCGCTACATTTTGGTGGGTGTTTCGCTATGGCTAGTGTAGGGAGGATATGGAACACGATATGGATAATGCTACTAGTGGTGGCAGCAGAAGCTAAGAAGCATCTTCGTCTTACCAACCTGCGGATCGAGACTTACATTGGCACCCCTCAGCAGATGGTGTCGGTGAACTTCGATGTTAACCATGGCGATTTGATGGTATTTAACGATTCTCTGGCTTGTATGTCTGTGGGAAATGGTCTGGCGACGGCGATGGTGTCAAAGCTCTGTGAGACTAGTGCCAGTGTATTCAACAACTCCGCGTCGTCGACGTTTAGATCTAACCATACCCAACACCGCTTTGAGTATGCCATAGAGGGGATCACGGGATACGGAGGGCAGTACGGAATGGATAAGTTCAAAATCGGCAACAAGACCATTGATGATATGCAGTTGGTTTTGGTGAATCAGTCCACCAGTGTATATGGGGTATTGGGCATAGGACTACCTCAGCTGCTGTTTGCATGGGACGGCCCTGATTCTACCCATTTGAACTTTCTATACCAGCTAAAGCGTCAGGGAGTGATCAACAAGGCGATGTACTCCATTAACAACCTTCCGTTTCAAATGTCGGAGTTTGTTTTTGGCGGGGTGAATCGCAGTAAGTTCCTGGGCCAGCCTGAGGAACTCCCTTTGCTTGACCACCGATTGCAGTTTCATACTAACACGGTGATATTGGACAATCGAATATTGTCGACCAACGGGTCTTATATCGTTACCACCATCGACAATAACTCATACGACATTCTGGTGCCGTTGGTGATGTTTAATACCATCATTGCCTTGGTGAATGCCACGGCTACCCAGGCTTACCCTCCCTATTATATCACCAACGAAACCGACCATCAGCTATACTTTACCTTCAACTCCATAACCATTCCGTTGTCATTTAAAGATTTGGTTGATTCTACTGGCGTGATTCTGATTCGTCCTCTGGAGGACAATACTATCACTTTGGGACGGCCGTTTTTCGCCAGTGGATTTGTGGCGGTAGATGTAGAGGAAGAGGTCGTTTTTATCGCTCGGGCGGTGGATATGGATGACGAAGATGACAACATTGTAGATGTGGGTAAGGGAGCCAATGCCACCAGGGTGGCTATAAGTAGTGGTGCCTACTCAGCTCCATCATATTGTTTATTAGCTTTGGCACTAGCATATGCTTTGACGTAGTTCACGTTTGTTCGGCAAATGATGGAAATTTGGTTATTCTCTATTTGAACTCCCATCATGGTGAGGTGTGTTGAAGTGTCTACCAGCGGTCCAGTATATTATGAGGACAGCATGTATTACGACTGCAACAAAATTTGTCCATTGAGCTCTTTCATGAGCCTAAATTGATGTTGGAAACTATCTTATTACCTCCTTGGTACTGGTTTATCATTTCTAATATTGAAAACAACAGAGGGGCTTTTAGAAATTTCCATTAAGCTTACATCACCTCAGATAAGTTATAGATTAAATATTCCATGAACCTGAAGAACTTATTACCTGGAACGCTATACAATGCATGTGTCTCGCTGCATCCACATGGAGCCATTTTCATCCTGAAGGAGGCTTTTTATTATGTCGCCACAGCTACAAGTCAAACATCTGATAGGGAGCAGAAACTTCAATTTGCGGAGACAATTGCAGACAGTAGTTCAAAAAAGGGATGTCAACAATTGCCGACCTAGCACCGATCTAAAATTTTGACGGCACGCAAAACACCAAAGTGATGATTGAATACTCAATTGTTCCGACAATCAGCTTAAGACAAATGTTATAGCCGATACAGCAGCACTTACTAGGTTGAGTTTCATTGTGGTAGCACATACCGACTACAAAGTGCCTTTGCACCGCATGGCTTGAAACAAAAAATAAGGTTTGGTATATCAATCGGCATGTTGTTGACAGTATTTAGAGCCTTATCATTCCCACAATATTCAGACCCCTATTTATTTCACGAAGTTGGCAATACGAAAGGCACATAGTTGAAAAGAAGTTGGCTATATAACGAGACCACTATTCCGAAATGGTGACTGAATCTGCTCTCAATAATAAAGACAGCGTTGACGTTAGACACATAGTAAATTCAATCGAAGAATCTAAAACTTTTATCAAAGAAGAAAATGGTCTCACTTATGGGCTTATTAAACTCTCTGCTAGTGCTTTTGTCAAGTTTGCATTTCACACAAGCAGCTCCAAAGAGTAGCCACTTGAGCATTCAAGAGCTGAAATGACAATCTTCAAATTAACAGGATTGGACGTCAATAGTGTGGATTACAAATAAACGATAATCGGACATATTCTGGCTATGAAGAGGGTAATGGTTATATCATTTCTCTGACAGGACAAGCACCTATTGGAACTTTCTTGGTCGCCTCAGACAGTGGGAAAAGAGTTGAAATTGCTGCTCGTTGGAGGTCTGTGGACACACAGTTGAAGTTTACGTCTGTGGAGACCATTACCAGTGTGTGATAAAAACAAAGAGAAAACATAAAAAAAGGGGCTCGGTATATAATTGGTATGTCCGAATAAATATCCTGCCTCAAAATTGCTTAATCTGTAAAACTGACAGTCCTCTTCGTTACTCCGTTCAATGTTAATGTTTTCACGTTTGTTCGGCAAATGATGGAAATTTGGTTATTCTCTAGTTGAACTCCCATCATGCTAAGATGTGTTGAAGTCGAGTCTACCAGCGGTCCAATATATTATGAGCACAGCATGTATCATAAAAGGTAATCCCTAGAAGGTTGTTATCTTAAAATGACAGATTTTTGAGCCAATAAAATGTAGCGAAACCAAACTTTAAAATAGTACAAGGTAAAGAGATATGTAACTCTGGCTCCTGGGTTTGATTTGTATATATATCAACTAATCTCGTCAAATTGAGCTTCTTATTTTATTCAACCATGAATAATTGGAGATTGGCAGTTTATGTTTCGTTAGTAGCCCACACGCTTATCGAATCGTATCTCGACTTCAGGCAGTTTTTAGCATTGAATAATAAAAAACTTCCTTCTTCAATTGAAGGTTTGTTCAACCAAAGTACTGTTGATAAGTCCCTGGAATATGAGAAAGACCGATTGAAACTAAAATTTTGTCGCAACTTTTGGAAATTGTTGATTTCTGGGTTATTTATACAGCAAAATGCCTACAGAGGATTTTGGGATGTGAGTGAAACTATATTGCAATGGTTCTTTCAGGGATCCACTGACTCATTGATTAAGCGGGCTCTAGTATGTCTGAATTTAATTAGACTGTTGGATCTAATGGTTTTGTTGCCTTTTGATTTAGCTAGCTCATTTATTGTGGAAGAAAAACATGGCTTCAATAAGTTAACATGGAGAAAGTTTTTCTCCGACCAGTTGAAGTTGCATGTAATAGGGTGTACTATAAACTCGTTGTTTCTTGTGGGACTTCTTAGAATAATTGAACTTGGTGGAGACGCTTTTGTATTATATGCTAGTATTTTCCTCGTGGTTTTTTATTGCTTTATATTCACTTTAATGCCTATGGTTGTGTTTCCTTGGTTTTTTAAACTCACACCATTAAAAGAAGGGGAGTTAAAGGGTGCTATTACCAAACTAGCTCGCAAACAGAGTTTCCCTAGCACTGAAATTTACCTTTGTGATGGTTCCTCCAGAAGTTCCCACTCCAATGCTTTTTTCACAGGACTTCCCTGGGCCAAGCGTATTATAATTTATGATACCCTTGTTGAGAGTGCAACTACAGACGAAATAGTTGGTGTTTTGGCACACGAACTTGGTCATTGGAAAAACAACGACACAGTGAAGTTGACTGCTTTAGGTATTTGTGATATTTTGGCAGGTCTCCATCTATTTTCGTTGGTGTATAAGTCCCCAGCATTTTACGAAGCCTTTGGGTTTGGAGGATTGTCTCCTACGTATATTGGATACGTTCTATTTCAAGATCTTTCAAAAGTGACAAATTTGATCTCCAAGCTTGTTCAGAATGCACTGACCAGAGCCATTGAGTATAAAGCTGATAAGTTTGCTGCCAAATTTGGTTACGGAAAGTCGTTGAGCAATGCTTTAGTGAGACTAGAATCCAAAAACTTATCTGCCGCTAATACTGATTGGTTATACACCATTTATTCTTTGAGTCACCCCAATTTGAGTGAACGCCTAGAAGCACTTGATGTGTTTGATAAACATTTATAAGTCGTGTTATATTTTAGTGGGGGCTTAACTTACATCTTCGAAAGCTCTGTTTTGTATCGAGGTCAGATTCAATGTAGTTCTAGCATCTGTTGAATGCAATTAACAATTCAGACTCAATTGACGACTGCTAACGTTTCAGGAAGATAATCTTCGCCTAACTATCGTGCATTTCCGTGTCCGCAGGAGCACAAGCCAAACAAAAGCCCATATTCATTAGTATCAATCCAATTGGAAGCTTACACAAAGGCTGCAACCCCAAGTTGAGCCAATGTCATAACTAAGTTCGTTATATTGTACGAGGACAATATTTGGCATAATCGCTGTCGTATCATTGCACTCAGTGGCGATAGTTTCACCTTCATCTTAAACCTGAACGGGATATGTGTCAAACCAGCACCAATACGATGTTTAGAGTATTTTGTAGTGACCGACTGTAATGAACACTTATAGGCTGTAGCGTATTGCTTCTGTTGTAAATAGACGATCGATGCCGAAAATGGAACGTAGCATGTGGCACTAATAAATCGTCCCTATATCGCAACGTGGTTGTAGCACTGGGGGAGATTACGAGACGACATCAAATGTCCCAGAATGGATATTTGAAGGTGTTTATATTCAAGAGGGATTTCGGGAGAGGCTGAAACCAGAGGCTGAAACCAGAGGCTGAAACCAGAGGCTGAGGATGGCTCCGACTCGGCAATGAGCAAGAACTCGAAAAAAATTTCGTCAACATACGAGCGACATTATTCTTAGCATACGAACCGTGTGGGAGTTGAAGCAACTATAGAGTTTTGGCGTAGGAACTTAGAGATTAGGGTCGTTACGGTAGCGAAGAGTAGGCTTACGAAAAGTCTGGTGAAAATATACATTCAATGTCTGTATCTGAAGTGTATGTATAGATTGAGTAAGCTAGATATGTAAATTGACTACTTGACTGTAATTCCTATGCATGTATTGGTTTAGGTGTATTTTTAAGTGATAATGGGTTTATTAATATCCCCGAAGTATTTTCCTGGAGAGTCTCTTAAAATAGCACACATTTTCAGTCCAAATCTAGTATTAGTCCGAAGTACACGTTTCGAGTACACAAGTAGTCATCTCAGGCTTAAGTTACATCAAAGTATACACTTAAAGAAGACATCTGAGGAAAGAAGACATCTAAAATTCATATCTAAAGCATAGATTTTAGGTATCTCAGGTATATCTAAAGTACACATTCTAAAGACACATTTTCAAGACACATCTTAAAAAACAATCCTAAGACAATCTAAAGACACACCTACACTACCTACACTACACACCCAACCAAACCCTAAATAAAGAAAATGAATGACTTCTCTTTTTAGATAAAGTTTACGATAATTATCAGATTTAAATGTCTTCACATTACATCATAGCTTAATCACCAAAACCCACCATACATAAAATACTTCAACTACACATCCACCATCCTAAAATATACCCAAAATAACCACATCTATTAGAAGATCACTCCCGAATACACACCCTAAGACCACATCTAAACTACACCTCGAGTCTTCCAATCACTAGAAATCTTCCCCTAAACCCTGTTCTGTATACACTCTAAGTTAATTAACTCCTCACTAATTCCTTCGTCGTTGATTGTCTCCAGCACGGTTTTCGTATATCTCCTCTCCCACCCCTACCCTTCCATCGTGCTTCAACTCCAGGCAGCATAGTGTTGAGGCTGACCATAGTATTTGTCAGCATAGTTTTTCATTTGTTGGGACGGCGACGGCGACGGTGATACCGCGGTGGTGGGGGGAGAGGGGGCGAAGAGTTCGTGACACACCTTGGCACTGCCTACGCAGTCATGGAGCCAAGAGAGCGCGCCAGGCTGTAGTACCACATTTGCCGGGATCTCCCACTAGTTGCGATGGGCGGCTAATCCCATGTTTCACTATAAATAACCGTGAGAATCGCCATAATCTCCATTGATGAAATTATCGCTATTTTCCGTTGCTTTGGCGGGTATCTCCTGGGCGAGTGCCCAAGGGGTGGCGCCGTTCCGTCTTGACTTTGACATTCACCAGGGTACAAGTAAGGATGACATGGTGCCCCGGCGGTTGTTCAAGCGTAATGGGTTCACCATGGAGTTGCAGAACGAACAGACGTTTTACTTGACCGAGTTGAACATTGGCTCCCTGGGCGACACCGTGGGAGTGTTGGTGGACACGGGATCCTCCGACTTGTGGGTCACTAGCCACGACGCCGAATGTCATGCCGTGGGGGGTTTGAGTTCGAGCTTCAAGCGAAATATTTCACCAGGGTTTAAAAGAGATCGTCTCCAGGCGGGATTGTCTAATAACGCCGATGGCATAGACGCCAGAGACGTGAGTCACCGTATTCATGTGGGGAACATTTTCGTCGATCCGCTAGTCCCCACTCCTTCCTCCAACGACCACTCAAATGAATTAGTCCAGGGCCAAGGATTGGTCAACAAGGCGGACTCCCTCGACGGGTTTATGAGTGCAGTTTACGTGAGCATTATAGAGAGTGAGATTCCTCTCGTTAGTGGCGCTGCACCTTCCGCTGCCGCTAATTTGAACGGCCCCGAAACCAACACTTGTACGACTTACGGGTCGTTCGCCACGGAAAACTCCGACTCTCTCCAGGTGAACTCGTCGGCCCCCGCCTTCAATATTCAGTACGCCGATGGTACCGAAGCCAACGGGTTCTGGGTTCATGATGCCGTGAAAATCCACAACACTACCGTGGAAAACTTGAGTTTTGCCGTTGTCAACGAAACTTCGTCCAACGTGGGGGTCTTGGGAATCGGTCTCCCTGGATTGGAGGTGACGTACTCCCAAGATACCGGGCAACGTCGTTACCAGTACGAAAACTTGCCCTTCAAATTGCGTAATCAAGGGATCATCAACAAGGCCGCCTACAGTGTGTATTTGGGTGATATGGATTCCGATAAAGGAACGGTGTTATTTGGCGCTGTGGATCACGCTAAGTACCATGGACAATTGCAGACCGTGCCGGTGGTTAATAGCTATGAGGGATCGATATATTCCGACCCTATTCGTCTCGAAATCAATGTTGACACCATCGGGTTGAACGAGTCGTCGTCAACCTCAACCATCACCTCCAATGGCTACGCTGCATTACTCGATACCGGCTCGACATTGTCGTACTTCCCCAGCTCCTTGTTATCCCGTACTGCGTCGATGCTCGGATTAGCCTATTCTGCTGATGCCGGGGCTTACTTGATCGACTGTGACGTCAGCAGCGATCTCTCGCTTACATTCCTGTTCAGCGGAGTCCCCATCACTGCACCGGTGTCGGATTTTGTGTTGCAGGGGACCCGAACTCAGTGTTTCTTTGGGATTCTCTCTCAAGGTAGAGGGTCAGATTACATTTTGTTAGGAGACAACTTCATTCGTAATGCTTATCTCGTGTACGACTTGGAGGATTATACCATTTCGTTGGCCCAGGTCAAACATACGTCTGAAGAGGATATTGAGCAAATCTCCTCTTCAATTCCTGGGGCTCAGGCGGTGTCTTCGGCAGCATCCACCGCCTTCACCGGGGGATATGAATCGAGTGCTACTGCGGCAGTTTCAGGCAGTGGTTCGCTGTCCAGCGGTGACCCTGTCCCAGATGACGATTCCGGTATCGAAATCCTTGGTGCAGGATCGATTGTGACTCCCAGTGTTGTTCTTTCGCTTGCATGTATAGTGGTATTAGCGTGGTTATAGAATGATTTAAGAGACTCTCTGTTACCTTGCGTTTGGGGGCGTAGCTAGTGTTGGCCAGGAGGTACTGGTACCAGAATCATCGACTTTGGGGCCAAAGTTAGCGACGCCGGCACTAAAATGACGACGTTCGCGCTCGTGCCACTCTGGCACCACCGTCGTCCCCCGACATCGACCCGGCCTTCCCCCTCCCCCTTAAACTTCTATCATGCGAAATTTGTAATCCATTCCAACCCTGTCACAAACGATTCAGACGATTCTAGGGAAGATTAGGCTAAAGCGCTTGCTTAAGAAGTTGATATCGCCGTTCCGGTCCATGTGTGATAGAAGGAGGTGGGACGCGCCGCCACCGGTGCCTGCGGCCCCGAGAGACGTTGAATGGGACCAAGATCAAACACCCCTGGATATTTCTAATCTGTCAGCAAGTATTGATAGCCAAAACGGCGAGGAAATGGCGGTACTGGCACCACAATCCCAAGGACAACCACCAGAGTCGACGTCATCGACCGTAGAACAGTTTGCACCACCACAGAGCCAACCATCGGGCGAATTACCCGGAAATGATAGATCTGAAGGGGGATTTGGTGGTGTTGAGAATGACCCTCATTCTCCTCATACTCCTTTAGATCCTCCTCCGGAGGGAGACGGTGGTTTAAGGGGACAGGAGGAAGGCCCCGGCGGCGAAGATGGTGCTGGAGATAGTGGAAACAGCAATGGTGACCACATTAACAGTAATGATTCCAATGTTAACATTGACATCAATAATGCCAACACCAATAACGCCGACGGCAACAACACCAGCACCAATAACACCGATGCTAATAATACCAACAACGACCCCACAAACCCCACAGTCCTGTTGGAAGACAACCTACGGTCGTTTTTCCAAGACGAACTTTCGAGGACCCCCGAGTCTCGTCAGGAGTCGGCTGCCATTGTCATTTCGATAAATTACGTTTTCTCCGACGGAAACAACCCCGGCAGCCCCAACAGGTCGGGAATTCTCACGCTAACCTTACCCAACAGCGCCTCCAATCGGGACCCTCGTGTCCTCCAGGAGTTTATTCGGCTTGCCACGCAAATGGCCTATGCTACGATTGTCAATAATAATAACGCAACCAAAGGGGTGTCGATTGACAAATTCAATTCTTTCCACCACTTGAATGTTAATGACATCATTGAGACCCAATGTTCCATCTGTTTAGAGAAGTTCGACGTCGACAATGTTAACGTCGACTTAATTAACGATAAGGTCAATGATGACGTTAATGGGGGAAACAAACGACGCAAACTCAATGATACCTCGTCTATTACCAGCAATAGCTCGTCTCACGAAGAAGAGGACCCCGACAGGAAAACCTACTTGTCGGAATTGACCACAGAGTTTCCTCATGTCCCCATACAAATGCCCTGTAACCATAGTTTTGGCAAGTCATGTCTATGCGAATGGCTTAAAACTCATACCACATGTCCCTTATGTCGAGCGGCCATTGATGAGCCGGCACCGGAGTCGACTACCTCCCCTAACCCCGAGAGTTTCTTCAGAATGGGCGAGAACTACTCGTGGAATGTCGACGGATCTAGCGTGGTCGCTATTAGCGGTCCTGAGTTTAGTGAGTTATTTCGCAACTTCTCCCTGTCAAGTACCTCCAGCGACACCCCCGCCACCCCCACTACAACCACTTCACAGGCACCATCCAATGATTCCGGCTCTATAGCGTCTTTGGGCCGGCGATTTATCAGGCGACCCTCCAACCTATTCAGTTATATTAGGCGGAGACCTTTCAACGATATGTTTGCATCGGGAGTAGAGAGCCGTAGGACGTCCTCAGGAGTAGTTACCAACACGGTTCCCCCAGTAGAGCCGCCTCCGCCAGTTATGGGATCTCGGTTGTACAGAGTGTTTCCTGGAGAGTTCCACACGACAATTCTGGCCCTGAGTGGCGACAATACAGAGGACTCGCTGGGGCGAGATCCAAACCACCCCACCGACAACCCCACCAACAACCCCACCAACAACCCCACCAACACCCCCACCAACGACCCCGCTAACAGCCCCACCGACAACCCTACCAACGACGCCACCAGCGAGATTCTAGATTACTTAAACCTCAGGAACTTACACTAGCATGGAATATATATGAGTACTTAATCTATTTGAAAAACTTAGAGTACTTTGCCTTTTCACCAGCTTTCCGCTGGTGCTGTAGCTTCTCAGCTTCTGCCAACAGGCTGCGGATACCCTGATCATTGGGCGCCGCTTTGGCCGCCTCCGTGAGGTCGTGGACCCCATCATCGTACTTATGCATCGCCACTTTCGCCTTTCCTCGTCTATAGAAGCCTTTGGCCCTGTCCTGGGCCGTCAAATTGGTCATTTCCATGAGATAATCACAGAAATCTACTGTCCTTTTATAGTCAGGGATCTGGAGATTCACCAACGACAAGTTTAAGTACAACTTCTTCTTCAATTCGTAGTACTTGACATACCACTGAGGCTCCTGGTCTTCGTCGGGAATGTATTCCATAACGTAGCGCAAGCATTTCATGTACTTGAAACGAGCATCCACGGCCCTTCCTAGCTTCAATAGCTGACTGCCACTATCCTTTATAATCTCAGAAGCATGGAACACCAGTTCTGACAGATCTTTATCGATGTGAATGTCGTCGTCAGGGAATTCTTCGTAAATATCGCCGCCAATTGGGTCGTAGCACGCGTTGTACACCGGTATCGACATAGAGTCCTCCCAGAGGCCACAGTCGTCTATCACCACGGGATAAACAGGGAGATGGCTATCGTTGGTGGCCACTCGTTCTACCTCACGTACCACCGACTTTCCCCCAATTACCCTACCAAACACACTGTGTTTTCCAGTAAGATGAGCAGCTGTGTTGGCGGTGATGAAGAACTGTGACCCGTTTTGCTGAGGATTACTATTGGCCGTGCAAAGGAAGAAAGAGCTATCGATGGCTACGGCATTCTCTAGCTCGAAAAGAGCTCCATCGTTGACAGTGGAGACTACGCCAGTTCCAGCGTTCTCTCCGTACACCCTTTTTGGGTCGTCAACACAATGAGTAACGTCACCAGCCTGGATGACGAAATTCTTTATCACTCGATGGAAGTAGTTTTTCTTGAAGTTCGGGGACTTAGACGTGTCCACGAGGTTCAAAAAGTTGGCCACAGCAAGTGGTGCCTCGTTCTGATATAGCTCTATGACTATACGGCCCGTTGGCTCGCCGTTTATGGATATATCAAGGAAAACTTGTGGCAAGATGAGCTCCACCTTCATTATGTGATGCGGATTTGAAAGAATCCAATTTTAATCACTAGAGATATGGTGCACGCACGACTAAAAATAATATATAATGAAGTTAAATCGTCAGAAGAAACGGTGAAAATGTCCATTTATGATACGGGAAATTTCCTTGGGCCCATCTGCCTAACTTGGGGAGGACAAGTAGCGGACGATCGCGGAAGAATCGATTTAGTATGCGCATAGAGAAGGCAGCAACAACGGTATTGAAACGATACGCCTCGACAGTATCGAATCCCGGGTACCAGGAGATGTTGGCGAAAGCCAGGGAGGATGTTAGTACGATGCTTGAACGCCAGGATCGCTCTTCGTACCTTCTTGCGCAATATATTCCCGAGCCAGCCCGAGATGGGTTTCTCGCTATACGAGGATTCAATGTGGAGATCAATAAAATCCATCAGTCGACGGGAGCATCGTCCCAGTTGTCGTCAACAATGGGTTTTTCCACCAACGACATGAAGTTTAGGTTCTGGAATGATTTGTTGACGAGAATATTCACCGACCCTGCCAGTGATAGTAACGTAGGACAGCCCATCGCGGTGCTATTACGGGACGCAATTCGCCAGGAGATGAATTTGGACATTGGCTACTTCTACCGGATGTTGCAGACTCGTAAAAGCTTTCTCAGCAACGCTTCCTTCGCCACCATCGATGATATTTGCTCCTACGGCGAAGGGACGTACTCGCAATTGAATTATATGACCCAGGGGCTTCTTTTGTCGCCCCAGATCGCTCCATCGGTGATTAGGTTGTTGGAGTACTCGCCACCACTCCAGTCGTTGGTCAGTGATATTGCAGCCCATATTGGCCAGGCTACGGCGGTGGGGTCCATGATTTTAGGCATGAATTATTATGCCTCCAACAACAAAATGACGTTACCGGTAGATATCATGACAAAATACGACCTCTCGCAGGAGACGGTGTTCCGGCTAGCCCAGGGGCATTTGAAAGAGGAATCGGAGGTGGCGGACGCTCGAGAGCAGCTCAAAAATGTCTTGTATGACGTAGCCACTACTGCCAACGACCACATCCTCACTGCCAGAGACAAATTGGGTAAAGTGAAGCACCAGATCAAGGAAGAGGTGGCACGCTACCCCAACGACCGTCTCTTGCAAAAACAGTATCCTACGTGGCGAAAACAGGTGCCAGATGTGATATTCACCCCCATGATGGTGGGAATCCCCACGGTGTTGTACCTTAAACGGCTCCAAAAGAACGACTTTGACATCTTTGGTAAGGACTTGCAGAAGAAGGAATGGCGACTCGCCTGGACGTCGTTCCGGAACTACTACCAGCGAAGAATTTAAAGTTCCCACCACCGCTCGCCACGACATCGCCATAGATTTAGCACCTCGCCCTAACCCTACCGCCAGCTCGCACTAAATTTACCAACCGCCGCCCTAAATTTACCACCACACCGCCCTGGCCCCTCTACAAATACAATAAACATTCGCGTTATTCGTTCACCATGGCGTCTCCTCCTCACCGGTTTGTCAACTCTCCTACGCCAGCCCAGATGTTGAAAACCCGCTTCGACGGTGGCAGGGTCAGTCTGGGCGACAACTCAGTATCAATTGACGCCCTTACAATCGTCATAAACGAATGTATGGTGATTTCTTCCGCCATGAGAAAGGTTCATCGATGGTCTCAAGGAGGCGTCGCCGCCATCTTGGGAAACGATATATTTGGGGAAGAAGAGCTGCTGCTCAGCAGTTCCCTTGGTCTTTCCAACAACTTGAACGGTAACGGCCAACGAACCAATGATAACCCGTTATTATCGAGTTTTCTACAACTCAGATCAATCCTAACTGATGCTCAAGATATCATGGACATCGACAGTTTGACAATCTTGCAGCCTTTTTTGCTTGTGGTGAAGTCGTCTTCGACTTCTGGTCAAATCACGTCGTTGGCGTTGGACTCGATATCTCGGTTTTTGAGCTATGACATTATTCTGAGTCGATCTAAGAACTTGCAAACATCGTTGATTCAGATCATTTCTGCGTTAACTCACTGTAGATTTGAAGCTGCCGACCAGAACTCCGATGACGCTGTGTTGTTGAAGGTTTTGCGGTTGATGGAAACGGTGTTGACGTCTCCGTTGTCGAACTATTTGCCCAATGATATTGTTTCAGAGGTGATCCAAACGTGTTTATCGTTGGCATGCAATAAGAAGAGAAGCGAAGTGTTGCGCAAGGCGGCAGAGATGACTATTTCCTTGATCACAGCCCGAGTGTTTCGTCAGTTGAAGGTCATCGAGCCCGAATTGTCCTCCGAGGAGTTAAAACCCGATTACACGGGAAACGTTTTGCCCGAAGATGTCATTGGCAGTGCTCGAGCTAACGCCTCTGTCACTGAGTTGGTGGAAAAGCCTGCAAACCCTCCTGAATCAGACTTGACCGGGGACATTGATGAAGAAAACAGTGATATCTCCGAAAAATCCGACGATACCCCAGAGAAATCTCAAGAGGTTCACAGTGAAGTTTCCCAGGAACCCCCATTTGGCATTGCCTGCTTGAATGAGTTCATGGGGATCTTGATCTCGATGATTTCGCCCCGCAATCAGTTCCAGCATATGGAAAGTACTCGGGTTTTAGCGTTCAACTTGATTAATATCGCTATCGAGGTCTGTGGAAAGGACATTCCACGTCATCAATCGCTAATGATGGTTATAGCCGATCCTGTATCCAAACACGTATTGCTGATTATCACCAAGGTCGATTCCCCAGCCCTATTACAAGCGGCATTGAAACTTTTCACCACTATGACCATTGTATTGGGAGATCACCTAAAGTCACAGATTGAATTAACCTTGACTTTATTGTTCAATTCGGTGTTACCACCTGCCACCAACGAGGACAAAAAGAATGATGCGTTAAAAGGTAACCGAACATCGATAAACAATCGTTTGCCTTCGTCGAAAGAAATAATGGTGGAGGCATTGTCCTTGTTGTGGATCAGAGACCCCTACTTCTTTTCCCGCTTATTCATTGATTATGATTGTGACTTTGATCGATCCGACTTGTGCAAACAAACCATTGAGTTTATTTGTAAATTGACATTGCCTGATTCCGCCAGAATCACTACTGACAATGTTCCTCCAATCTGCTTAGAAGGGCTTTTATCTTTCATCAGCGGGATAAATGAGAGGGTCAAAGCTAATCCTGAGTTAAACATCAATGATTCCCTGCCTCCTAAGCTAATCCTAAACAAAAAGAATAAGAATTTATTCATTAAATGCACAGACATATTCAATCATAAGCCTTCGCAAGGTATCCAGGCGTTAGCTGATGCTGGATTCATCAACGATACCCAAGATGTCAGGGAAGTAGCCCAGTTCATTTACAGCAAAAGTGGTAGATTGAACAAGAAAGTTTTAGGGGAGTACTTGGGCAAGTCCAGTAGTAAGGATGTTTTGAAATACTTTATTGACTTGTTTGATTTCCAAGGTTTGCGGGTCGATGAAGCTTTAAGAGTTTTATTGAAGTCCTTTAGACTCCCAGGTGAATCCCAGCAAATTGAACGGATCGTGGAGTTGTTTGGTGACAGGTATGCTAAATGTCAAGAAAATTATCGCCCAGAAGACTCCAGTGAAGAATTCGTCAATCCTGACAGCGACTCAGTGTTTGTTTTATCGTACTCGATTATTATCTTGAATACAGATTTACATAGTCCTCAGGTTAAGAAACAAATGACATTTGACTCCTACAAGAGGAATCTCAAAGGTACTTACAACAATTCTGATTATCCCGAATGGTACTTGAACAAGATTTACACTTCAATTAGAGATCGAGAAATCATCATGCCTGAAGAGCATCATGGCACCGACAAGTGGTTTGATGATGCCTGGCACAATTTGATCTCTTCTGGAAATTTCATCAATGGTTCCTCACTTATCAATGAGTTATCTGATGAATCCATTTGTTGCTACGACAAGCATCTATTCGAAGAAACCATAGACACCTTGGTGGACACCATCATAATCGTGTTCAAAGAAGCTACCGATGATCACATCATTACTCGATTGATGTCCAGTATTGACAAATGTGTGAACATTTGCTTGTTTTATAATATTACTACCCCAATTGATCTGTTGATTACACTATTGGCTGATTTGACCTTCTTGACCTCCAACGAACGTAGGGTAAGCCACATCGAAGATAATAATGTTCGTGATGAAATTCCCATTACCCAGATCAAAATCGACAAGAAGGAAGAGGCTATCACCGTCAGTGAAATGGCTGTGTGGTTTGGTAGAGACTTCAAAGCGCAAATTTCCACTGTGGTATTATTTAGATTAATCAAAAAGACCGACTGTAAAGTCACTGCTGCATGGGATAAAGTATTGAGAATCATCTTGACATTGTTTGAGAACTGTTTCATAAATCCTAATCTATTCACTGGCTTTCAAAACAAATTGAAGTTGCCGCAGTTGCCTAAGGTTAAGCCAAGGTACATAATTAACCGACCAAAGCCATTGAAAGACTCGGGGATCTTGTCTACTTTTTCGTCCCTTTTAAAAGGTTACAGCGATGAACCTCCTGAACCAACTGATCAAGAAGTCGAAAGCACTTTATCTACCATTGATTGTATAAAATCCTTGAATATTGCAGGGATCTTCAGAAGTATTAGCCAAGGAGATGATCATGGAAAGAAATTACTCGTGGAATTATTATTGACGTTGATTCCTGAACAAAACGACACTACCAAGAGGTTCTATGAAACTGAGGTGTTATTTATATTCGAGATATCTATTTGTTTGGCATTATTGGAGAATGACTCCACGTTGATCAAATCCGTTATTACCAGTTTGAACAACTTAAACCTTACTGAAGTGTCCAAGAAATCGGGATTAAGATTAATCACTTATAAGTTACTCTTGATCAGAAATTGTGAAGTAGATCTCAATGAACTTAATGATATATTCAAGTCGTTGTTGCAATTTGACAAAGAGTTCTTGACGAAAAGCGGCTCCCAAATAATCCAGCCGTTGATTTCATTAGTTGATGACGAGTCTTGGTGCTGCAAGAAACTATTGACGTCAGAAGATTTCTGGAAGTTATTGAGAGCATTGGGAGGCATACCCGTTCATGCCAATGTGGTGTTGGAATTTACCGAGTCCATCATCAAGCAATCCACCGGAGATATATCTCCAGACAACTTCATGCTAATTTTGGGGTTATTGGATGAAATCTCCTCTTTGGGGGCTTTGGGAGCCCAGTGGGAGCAAGAGAATGACAAATTAAATGGTACTAAATCACCCAATAAGTCATCCAGCCCTAGTAGTAATAATCATAATCTGGATAACAGTGACTATTTAAAAGAAATAGTTCAGTTATCAAAAAAGTCTATTGCATTAACTTGCGATATGTCGTCTATCATAGGTCAAGATGGATTCAATAGTGAAAATGGAGGATATCCCCTAATCCAAGCATTAGCTCATCAATGCTTCAATCCTTGTCGAGAAGTCCGTTCTGTGGCACTAGGAGCATTAAGATCCACCACATTGACTGCTATAGACCATGTGAAAGACTTGAAACCGTTCAATGCATTTGAGTACGGTCTCTTTCCCCTTCTTGGTGAATTATCCAAGACTTCGGTGTTGCAAACTGACCCTACTTGGTTTATTAATACTCAGATGGAAGCACTCTCGTTAGTCAGTAAGGTGTTCTTGCAGTACACAAACACCTTTAGTGAAGAGGAATTAGCAACGGTGTGGTTTGGCATCTTGGACAGTTTCCAGACGTTCAACGATATCAGGGAAAAATCTAATACCACTGACAATTTAATCAAAGAATCAGGGGCAGAGTTGATCAAGAACCTGTTATTGGTGTTGGAAAGTAGCAACTTACTAAAGGAATCGGATAAGAAGTTGTGGGAAACGACGTGGGATAAGGTGAATCGATTGTTCCCTAATTTGCGAAAAGAAATGGGACAAGAGAGTGGACAAGGCAAGCAGAGTGAAGCCAATGAGAGCCCAGAGCAAGAGTCTCAAAGTACAGAAACTGAAGCTAAAGTAACACAACCTGAAGAAACCGGAGCTAAAGCGACTGAAGCTGAAACAGGCTATAATGAGGCTGAAAGTAACGATAAAACCAAGAATTCAGACCTCAAACCTGATACTGATGTCCCAGGATCCCCCCGTTCCCATACCGAAGTCTCCCAAATTGAAGTTACCACCAATCCCACCCTCGAGGTCGAGTAATCGTCTCCCTTCGTACGTTAATATAGAGAGTATCTATAACGAAGTCTCTTTATCGCATTTTAGGCTCGCAGCAGATTTTTCAAATTTTTCAATTATGGTAAACACTAAATCCTATAGTGAACGGGCCCAGACTCACCCTTCGCCAGTAGCCCAGAGGTTGCTAAGGTTAATGGAGTCCAAACGCAGTAACTTGTGTGCTTCTGTCGACGTCAAGACCACTCAGGAGTTTTTATCATTGATAGATAAATTAGGTCCCTACATTTGTCTTGTCAAAACCCATGTCGATATCATTGATGATTTTTCATACGAAGGAACCATAGTACCGTTACTTGAGTTGGCGAAGAAACACCAGTTTATGATTTTCGAGGATCGCAAATTCGCCGACATTGGTAATACCGTTAAATCACAGTATACTAGCGGAGCGTTCAAGATAGCCAAATGGTCTGACATCACCAATGCCCATGGCGTTACGGGAGCAGGGATCGTTCAGGGATTAAAGGACGGTGCTAAGGAAGTCACTGAAGACCCTCGGGGGTTGTTAATGTTGGCGGAATTATCGTCTAAAGGCTCATTGGCTTACGGCGAATACACGAAACAGACGGTGGAAATTGCAAAGTCTGATAAGGAGTTTGTTTTTGGGTTTATTGCACAGAGAGATATGGGGGGACAGGAAGAAGGGTTCGACTGGCTCATCATGACCCCTGGTGTGGGGTTGGATGATAAAGGTGACAGTTTGGGTCAACAATACCGAACTGTAGATGAGGTGATTTCTACAGGCACTGATGTTATTATCGTTGGCAGAGGGCTCTTTGGTAAAGGTCGGGACCCTGTTGTGGAAGGACAGCGGTACAGAGAAGCTGGCTGGAATGCTTATTTGGATAGGACTAAAAACTAGAACTATGTCGAAACCCACCTTATTTATAAATACTATATACAGATTCTATATACAAGAGCTAATAGCCGAACAGGTCGGAATCCATGGAATCGGCAAGCCTGGTTCTCATGATTTCAAACACCAATAGTCCAATAGATGTAGCAGGAATTGTCGTCAATGCGTTCCTGACAAAGCCCTTGTAGCTCAATTGAAACCACGTTAGTTTCGATTTCGACTTGATCTTCGTGACTTGGTAGTAGGTGTCAATGTAGGAATTGTAGTAAACTTTGAAGAACGGCTTTCTCGTTGATAAACTTCTCGAGGAGTTGTAAATATCTAAAGTCTCCAATCTGGAGAAATGTAAATTCTGGACCTTGGTAATGGGATACTGTACTGCTAATAAGGAGAATGCTGCCGAGGCACCAGCCAACAACACAAAAGACGACCTTAAGATCTTTGTCAGTCGTTTTTCCTCCAAATTAATCAACTCTTCATCGGTCTCGTAGCCAATATGAGCAAAGGTCCGTCGTAAATACCCCTTGAATCTCCTATAGAGAATGATCGAGTTGTAGGTCAACCCATAGGCTTGGTTTTTCACAAGCTCAAACGTCGAAAAGTAAAAGGCAAACCCAATACTCTCCTTGATCAATGAAAAACCATAGCCAGCAAACACTCCGGTTAAGCCAATCTCCTTCAATTTTCGGAACCCATACACCCATAGATTCTGATGGCTGCCGTTGATCATGTCGGAAGTACTTGAACGGGCATAGATGGCATCTATGGGCGCCGCCGCTAGCGACTGGGCAATTCCGGCAATAAAGCCCGCTCGCCAGGTATCTTTAGGAGAGTAGTAGAACTCTCCCTTGTGCACTTTGCCGTTGTTATAGTGATCCAAGGCCGTCAAGTAACTGCTGTAAAGAATGATTCCGGTAGCAGAATTGGCAATCAACGGAGGCAACACCTGGTCAGGAATAAACTTCCATCCTTCTGTTTTTACCGCTCTCACCAACATCGCTGGCGATGAGTGGGTGGTGAATCTCCAGGGCTTGACACTCAAATCGTCATATTTGTTCACTATAGCTCGAACATATGCCAAATAATCAAATCTCGACGGACGAAAGAGCTTCACCGGCGTCCTTAAGTACAACGCCTGAACCTGGTACACTAAGGCACGTATCCCAGCGGTGGACACCGACACCGCCTGGTTGGAGGACTTTTTGGAGTCGTCGTCGGCGGGGCTGTTTCGGGACAGATATATCGCCATCGGCGGGACACCGCTACCGCGCTGTTGTATCCCATCAAAAGAGAGATCTGGCGATATTCCCATTGATTTGGCTTTGCGAGACTGAGATAAATACAATAAAATGAGATGTAAACATAGTTGGTGATACGGTGGTGGTTATTTTGATATTTGGTGATACTGGCAAGGGGTCAAGGAGACCGTACACCCACACAGATATTTGGTGATACTATATAGGGGACAAGGAGTTTGTGGTGGGACGGAGTGCTAGGGGTCTTGGTAAAGAAAGACTTCGATCTGTTTGAAGTTACCTGTGGCTCCTTGTCAGTTAGGACCAAGATATAGAAAAGCTTCTTTGGACACCAAATAGGGGTCAAGGATCCGGTCATGGAGGCAATCCTAGCGGTCCCGGTAAAGAAACACCTCGCTCTGTTTGAAGTAACGTCTGGCATCCTCGTCAATTAGCACCAAGGATAAATAGGTTCTCGCCGAAAACTTCTTATTGACGTCCTTATAAGTCGGGGTAAGATTGAAGCCACCTAGAAACAACCGAATAGGAATGGTTTCCCCCTTCACCGGGGCTCCGTCCATGATTTCGAACCGTACAACGGTCTCACTGTCGGTGACTTGATTAGGAGGAACCCCCACGATTTCTCTTCTAATCAACGATACCTCCATGTGTTTTATCTTCAACCTGGCCAAAAGAAAGTAGATTTTGCCCACGATGACGTCGTTCAAGCTGTATTTGGATTTCAGGTACTCAAACTCAATATGGAGACAGTCCAAGATCCCCACATCCATTTTCACTGTTGTTGGCTTTGACTTGTCGTCGTTTTTGATGGGACTCTCCATGGGTGGATCGACTATCTGATACACCCACAACTCTTTCTCCCTGGTGATTTCACTCGACGACCTTCTCGACACCGTCACTCTTATTAGATAGCGTAACTTGACGTTCTTGCCTCGATAGCTTTCGTACTGTTTCTCGACGTTTTTGAACTCAAACGGGTACGACTCTGGGTGGGTCAACGTAGACGGCGCTGCCAACTCCGTAGCCAACGTGAGGAAGTCGCTGGTGGTTATAGAGTCGGTATTGGTCTCGATAGTTCCCAATAATTGCACTTTGATCCCCAGGTGTTCCACTTTCCTTCCTTCCTTCGTACGGATTGTCACCGTTCCTTTGACGGACTCGCCGTCCTTGAATATAGGGAGTTTCTCTGTCCTTCCTTGACTGTTTTCTAGGTCCACATGGGGCCGGGAATCCTCGCTGTCCAAGCGTATTTCAATATCAATAGGCGCCTTAAAGAATAAGGACATGGTGAGATTTCGCAATTTCTGATACCTGTAAGAGGGGAGGTTTACTGATGTAAGAGGGGCTCTTCACTGTTAATATGAGGGGCTCTTCACTGGCAAAAGAGGGGCAGGTTCCCTGGTGAAAGAGAGGAGGTTCCTGGTGATATGAGGGTAAGAGGGTAAGAGGGGTCAGAGGAAAGTAACTCACTTCTTCATCAACTATCTACTTCTTAGCAGCATATTCTAACAAATCAACAACTCTAGTAGAATATCCATACTCGTTGTCATACCACGCAACCAATTTCACAAAGGTAGGAGTCAATTGGATACCGGCGGAGGCGTCGAAGACCGAAGAATAAGTGGAAGTGACGAAATCACTCGAAACCACCGCCTCTTCAGTGTAACCCAAAATCCCCTTCAATGGACCTTCGGCAGCTTTTTTCATCACAGCCTTGATTTCGTCGTAGGTGGTGGGTTTATCCAAATTGACAGTCAAGTCAACCACTGAAACATCAACGGTGGGAACTCTAAAGGCCATACCGGTCAATTTTCCATTCAACGAAGGAATGACTTTTCCCACGGCTTTGGCAGCTCCGGTAGAGGATGGAATGATGTTTCCTGAAGCAGTTCTGCCTCCTCTCCAATCCTTATGGGAGGGGCCGTCCACGGTCTTTTGGGTAGCGGTGATAGAATGAACTGTAGTCATTAAACCGTCCCGGATACCGAAATTGTCATTGACGATTTTGGCTAATGGTGCTAAACAATTGGTGGTACACGAAGCGTTGGAGAAAATCTTCACATCTGGAGTGTATTTGTCCTCGTTGACTCCCACCACAAACATTGGGGCATCGCTAGATGGAGCAGTGATTAACACCTTTTTGGCCCCAGCATCAAGATGCTTCTGTGCCCCGTCAAGTTTGGTGAAAATCCCTGTAGATTCAATGACAAACTCAACTCCGAGTTTCCCCCATGGGATGTTCACCGGATCTCTTTCTTGGAAAACTTGGATTCGTTTCCCTCCAATAATCAAACTGTCACCGTCTGCTGTAACCTCTCCTTGGTATCTCCCGTGAGTGGAGTCATATTTGAACATGTAAGCAGCATAGTCTGTGGCAATGAATGGATCGTTGACTGCCACCACTTCGATGTCCGGTCTTGATAAGGCTATTCTTAACACTAATCTACCAATTCTACCGAACCCGTTAATTCCAATTTTCACCATTTTGTATTTGCTGTTTTCTTTTGATACTGTAACTTTACAATTATTTAATGAAATATGTGTCGAATCCACCTGTATTTATACCACCAGATCCCCGTGGTGTGAAGTACCATCTGCTGATTGAATCAGTTGATGCAAGTGTCGTACGCGACATCCCCTAAAGCATAATGTCGCATCATCATATCATTGGTGTAAAGAGGAAGAAACCTATTCCGGCAGGAGACGAGGACTACTAGTCCCTTGTCCGATTGGGGACCCATCTCCTATATAATATTTCGTTGACTTTATACAACTGCAATAATCTACATAATTTATCATTAACGTCGTTACTATCGTTTCGCATGTCTTGAATCAATTGGGTGAAGGCATTGACATCAGCCGTTTCGATGAAGTTTAGGACAAAGTTTTTCCGAACGCTACCCATAACCCGTGAGATGGTTTGTAGTTCTGTCCACGACTTTTCCGTGGAGCCTTCAACCAAAATTAACACGCCGTGGTCTGCATGAGAGAACGGAGGGCCCTTTTTGTAGAGAATATAGTCACAACCAAACTTGATTCCGTTTCTCACACACCATCCCATCGATCTGTAGTGGTGGTAGACAACATACTCCACGATGAACTGGTTGGTGGGTGCTGGTGTGGTGGTCCCGCAACATTTGAAGAAAACGTCTTTCAACGTCAAACTATCTCCGTTTTCCATGACGTCAATGACATCGAGGAATTTAAGGAATAATACTTCCACCGGAGACAATTGGGAAAATTCCATGTCTTCGATGGTCATAGTTTGCCTATCGACGATCTCCTGGTCTTCCCGTCGCATCTCTTCGTACAGAATGGGGATTTGACGTTGCTGCTTTACCTTTAACTTATTGTTTTTCCGAAACTTTATCAACATATTTCGAATTTCATCTAATTCCACCAATTCCTCTTCCGTTATGGTGTTTTTACGCCGCTTCAATTCCAACTGTTGCTCCTTCATCCTCTCATTCTTGAACTTAACTCTTTCTTCTCTTCTGAATTTAGTGATTTCTTCGCTGGTGAGTTCGAAATTATCTTCACCAAGATGCAATCGCCTCTCAGTGAATGACTTCCAGTTGGGTTCTGACCGCGATAGTATCCCTTTACCGAAGAATCCCCAATCCCACAACTTCATCATCTCATCGTGATCCATCACTTTGAATACATCATCCTGCAACAAAACCTCAATATTGGCTATCAGACTTTGCGGCACTGCATGAAAGTAAATCCAGGCGTACTTTAAGGCAAAATGAACCCAGGAAAGAGGATTATGAGGGTATAACGTTGGTAATGGCCCATAAACGTCAGTGGATATAGTTATAGGAATGGGGGCAATAAAGGACTTCTTGGATCGTTTGACCATTCTGGTTGTTAGTACTCAAACTAGTAATTATCAGATACCGTTGTAGTCTATTGAGAAATCATGTGCTTACAGTGAATTGCTTCTTCAAGACACGTAAAAGGTTATCATCATATTAGTTACATACTTTTCTGGTAAAGTGTTGCGAAAATTTTTCTCTCTTTATAGTAGATGGAGTCCGGGTAGCCTTTAGACAAGTTGATTATTTGGCGATGAAGGAGTGATTGGTATGGTGATCGACAGATTTGAGTCTTGGGGATGATATGATGGCAATTTGGGGCCATTTCTGCTTGAAAGGGCCATTATGAACGTCAATTTAAAGAAATGAATAATGAGTCTTTAACTGTTCAACTCCGAATTTCCGGTTGTTTCTCTAGACAAAATCGTCATTACAGACAAACTCCAACGTCTTTTACGTTCCCTGTCTTTTGAGTAAGACTCCCGCACCAAAGCACTCTCAACTCATCATTTATTAATACTGGAAGTCAACCTCGCGAAACTCATGTTCCACTGCCAGAGATGTGCTAACCCCATAAAGTTGGATGATTCCTTGCTACATTTGAACACGGTGCAAGTGAACCTTTTGAAAGACCAACGAGACAGAAGACTCACAGAATCTGTCGATGACGATGACTCTGATAACGACGATCTAGATGCTTCGCAATTCATAACCCAAGATAAGCTTGACCTTATAAACGATATTAGTGGTGAAAATCAACACCCGATTATTTACAACAATGACATCAATGAGCATCACCATGATCGAAAGATATCTGTATCCACCTCTCTCACCTCCAACTCGTTTGTTATGGTCTCGGATGGTGAACAATCAGAGGATAAAGAGAATACTGATAACATTGATTTTGCTAACGATAAGCATAATCCAGGACTAATTAGTAATCGGTTAAAAACCTTGAATAGAGTATTCGATATATTGTCCACCAATAATGCTATTGATCATCCGTTGTGTATGGATTGCTGCAAATTGTTAATTGACAATTATAAGCTCAAGTTTGATCAAAGCCAGAGAGAAAAGGATTATTACTTGAATTTCTTGAAGAAATTAAGAGAACAAAGCGCATTGGCTAGCAATGAAGACGACGAGGATGATCCCAAGTTAGCTAATGCTTTGAAGGAGTATGAAAACTTGAAACTTCAACAGCAAGAAAAACTCCAAGAACTACAAACTCTAGAACAGACTAAAGTGAAGTTGGATGAACAGTTGGCTGACCTCAAGCAAGAATTCGAATTATCGAAGAATGTTGATTTAAATAATATTTTGACCCTAAGAAATGATTTGCTGTTGGATCTATCTACGAATCTAAGTAAGTTAAACCAAATCAACAATCAGTACCAAAATAAATTGAACCATCTAGACAGTCTAAGAAACTTTAACATTTACAACGAGTTCTTCAAGATTTCCTGTGATGTTCAGAATAAATATGGTACTATCAATGGATTCAGGTTGGGCTATAAAGTCCCATGGAGTGAAATAAATTGTGGGTTGGGTCAAATAGTGTTATTACTTCTTTTCCTCATCAAACGACTAAAGTTAAAGCTTCAGAACTATAAATTGGTACCTTTAGGAGCCCAGTCGCAAATCATCAAGATTTCCCTGTCCAACGAAGGTGAAACAACCAAAACCGTGTTAAATCTTTACTCTTCCAATGAGTTCTCTGTTGGAAAGTTGTTCAATTTCAATAAGTTTGATGTTTCAATGATTGCATTGTTGGAGATTGTAAGTCAAATTCAAAGAAAAATAATCGATTTAGATGAGGAATTAGAACTTCCCTATAAGATATCCAGAAAAGCCGATGCCATTGGAGGTAAAAGTATCAGAGTGACTTCAAATAGTGAGTGGACCGAAAGTTGCAAGTTTATGTTGACCAATTTGAACTGGATGTTGGCTTATACGTCGGCTCACACTTCTCCTTCCAACATATGATCTGAGTATGTCTTTGAAGTAAGATCTGAGAATGTCTTTCAAATAGATCTGAGAATGTCTTTCAAGTATATCTGAGTATGTCTTTTGAAGTGAAGTCCGAGTTTAGGCATAAGACAGTCTTCCATTGCAACACCGGTTACCAGCATTTCTAATTCATTGTATACTAAAATTAAAGGGTGATCAAACCAGTACAAAGTCTCACTTATGGATCTCTGCTAATCTCTTTGCTTCTGTTTGCTCTCTTTGATTCACAGAATCTGGATATAACCCGAACAGACAATTATTCATCCCGGTCCTCTCCTTATCTCTAACTTCGCTAATTGAGTAAAGTAAAAAAGGCTGGTTTTGAAGCGTGTATTTAGTCAACACTAGCGATAGGATTCTACTTAAAAGATGAAAATTATGTATTTTCTAGCCCTGTAGTGATGTCGTTACAATAACGTTCCAGTCTTGCTGTGAAACTTCAGTTTTTGACAGGCTGGTTTTGCAGCCAAAACGTATATTTAGTCAACACTACCGGTAGGAATCTACTTAAAAGATGAAAATTTTATATTTTCTAACTGCCTGTAGTGGTGTTACAGTAATGTTCCCGCCTAGCGGTGAACCTTCAGTTTCGTCACTTACAACTTGTAACTCTCTGATCTGTTAACTTCTCGCGAGATTGCAAAATATAAAGTATCAGTTTCAAAATAACTATACATGTCCCACTTGCCACTAAAATTAGATGACTTAATCCACAGACGATTTATATCAAGTGAATCTCCCTCTGAATCCTCCCATGAAACTTCTCCTGGCCAAATTACCACTAATTTAACCCCAGTTCCTAGAATTTTATTCGCTGATGCTCACGACGTTACGAATGGATATATGTTTCACATTGATCCGGAAGACTTTGCAGCAGAAGAAAGCCAGTTTTACCCCCAGATGGTAGCAACGCCATCACCCGCCAATCCCATAAAGTACTTTGAAGGAAAAGACTCACCGACACTTTTGCCGCCTATAGTATTCTCTAAGGAGAGGGACGCCATGAATTATACTTTCACCACCAACATGACGCTGTCAGTGAGTGAGTTCTCTCCCCCTGTTATTAAGTTGAGTCGTTCCGCATTGCCACTAAGGGGTGGAACTCCTGATATCTTGCAGAGTTCGCCTACATTTGAGCGGATTCAGCCTTATCAGACCAATTCTACTCCTCTATTCCAGCCCACTTCAGATCTTGAAAGCAGTCCCTTGCCCAGAAGAAGACAAGTCCATATATGTCCTGGTTCAGACGGTGTTGCATCCAACATTGAGATCGATAATGCCTTCTTGACCAGTGAAGACAATCGTCCCCGGAGTATAGGGGACGTCACCGGGCAACACAATCACCCAAGCAATCGCTACAGTGCCTCTATTGAGTACAGTCTGGGTGTGAACGAACACCAAAGCTCCTTTGGACTGTTTCTTCGTGAGAACGACAGCGACGACGAAGAGTATTCTGAATTGTGTCAGAGCAAAAAAACCCGAAAATCCCAACATCGTAAGCCTACGTACCGGGTTCCAAAAGTGGTAATCAAGAAAACTTCACGATCATTTGTCGTCATCATCCCTTACAAACGAGTGCAGTCGTTGTCGAAGAAAATCAGATCCAAGAGTGGGTGTTGGACCTGCAGAATTCGACATAAATCATGTCCCGAAGAGCATCCTCTATGCAGCCAATGTGTCAGATTGCACTTGCATTGCGACTATTCCTTACAAAGACCGCTTTATATGACAAACCCAACATTAGCAGCAGAAAAATTGAAAGAAATCAGACTCATTACCAACGAATTGAAGAAGGAAGCCTTACAACGCAAAAAGACTGTTACTCAGTCCCAACCCAAAAGGGAGAACTCAATATCTGGTACTAGATCGGGAAGAAAGATTGGTTCGGCCAATGGCATTACCGCAACCGTACCCCCTTGATCATACTCGATTCTACAGCCTTCTTCCTTTATTGATACTACCATCAACAGAATTACTTCATTTCCCTTTGGGCTAATTACTTCGTGCCTGGATCTTTTGGTACCTTATACAGCCACTTTGTTGGCTGTGAAGATCGTGTAATGGACCATTTTCTCATTTTTTCGATCTGTCAATCAACAACCCTCGATAAGTTTTTTTTCACCTTTTGGAAAATAGAGACGTGGTCTTTAAAGATGAAGTGGCAATTGATTATATTGACGGTATTGTCATTGATTAATCAGATCAGTGGGTTTTACTTGCCTGGTGTTGCTCCTACCAATTATAAGCAAGGTGATCCTATACCCCTTTTAGTAAATCATTTAACACCATCATTGCATCATTTGAGTGAAGACTCCAAAACTTACGTGTATTCCTATGACTACTATTACCCCAAGTTTCACTTCTGTCAGCCCGAAGGGGGCCCCAAAAAGCAAAGTGAAAGTTTAGGGTCGATCATATTTGGTGACAGAATTTTCAATTCACCATTTGATATTAAAATGTTGGAAGAAAAGCATTGTGTTAGGTTATGTGATTCGATTTATTCGAAGACTGATTCAGTGTTCGTCAACAGAAATATCAGGGCTGGATACACCTACAATTGGATTATTGATGGTTTACCTGTTGCTCATTATGTACAAGAGAGAAGAACTAACACTCAATTTTACGGCTTGGGATTCAATATTGGTGAAATTGATGAAAATAATTTTGCTCATTTGTACAACCACTTTGAAATCAAAATCGAGTATCATAAACGTGATGAAAACAACTATAGAGTTGTCGGAGTTACTGTAGTGCCGGCATCTTATGATAGAAAAGATATAGCAAAAGATGCAGATGGTAAAGACTTGTGTAATCCCGAGTTACCCCCGGTGATTTTGAGGAAAAGTGACGAATCCAATGTCCCATTTACTTATTCCGTAACTTTCACCGAAAGTAAAACTGCCTGGGCTACTAGATGGGATAAATATTTACATGTTTATGATCCAAAGATTCAATGGTTTTCGTTGATCAATTTCTCATTAATCGTTATCATATTGGGAGTTATTATTGCCCACATTTTATTAAGAACATTAAGAAATGATATTGTGAAGTACAATGAAGTCAATTTGGATGACGATATCTCGGATGAAAGTGGATGGAAATTAGTTAATGGGGACGTTTTCAGAGCTCCCAAGAACAAAATGGTGTTGTCAGTATTAGTCGGCAGTGGGGTACAAATTTTCTGTATGATTTTTGTCACGATAGTGTTTGCATTGTTGGGTATTCTTTCTCCATCCAATCGTGGATCGTTGTCAACCTTTATGTTTATTCTTTACATATTCTTCAGTTTGGCTTCGTCATTTGTGTCGAGTTATGTTTATCGTTTTTTTGGAGGTGAAGATTGGAAATTAAACATGATCTTGAATCCATTATTAGTTCCCGGGTCGTTGTTTTTGGTTTTCACGTTTTTGAACTTTTTCTTGATATATGTGCATTCATCAGGAGCTATACCTTTAGGTACAATGGTAGCAATCATAGTTATCTGGTTCTTGATTTCAATTCCATTATCGGTCGTAGGGTCACTTTTGTCATTCAAGAGACCCTTGATTTCTATCCCAGTTAAAGTTAACCAAATCCCAAGACAAATTCCATCTCAGCCATGGTACTTGAAATCCATTCCATTGATGTTAATCTCTGGGATTTTCCCATTCGGTTCGATAGCCGTGGAAATGTATTTCATTTACACATCGTTGTGGTTTAATAGGATCTTTTACATGTTTGGATTCTTATTCTTTTGTTTCTTGTTGATGATCATGACCACTTCATTGATTTCGGTCTTAATGGTTTATTACTTGTTATGTTCTGAGAATTACAAATGGCATTGGAATTCAATATTTATTGGTGGAGGTTGTGCAATTTATGTCTTCTTCCATTCATTATTTTTGATTGGGGGTCAAAACTTGGGTAACTTCACCTCGGTAATGTTATACGTTGGTTACTCGATTGTAATCTCCTCGTTTGTATTCATTTGTTGTGGTTCGATCGGCTTTGTCAGCTGTTTCATGTTCATCAGAAGAATCTACGCCCAAATAAAAATCGATTAGAGTAATTGGATTCTTTTGAATATGAATGACATACCATTAGAGAATTCATCAAATAAGAGATTATCATCCTCATATCCAATTTACGATACCCGTACCAAATTTATCAAGCTTGTATCGTTGGAAGTGTGTATTATGTATAGATCTATTCCTTTTTCTCTTTAGAGTAGTTTATTGGCGCTTCACCTGTTATAGAGACAACCACTTAGTTATCATGGTCCCGATATAATACATTAAATTGCACATGATATTCATACCACCCAGCTAAAATCATCCTTACACACAAGATCCCAGATTGATGCAAACTCCAACTTCCAGTTCCTCAAGTCCTGTTGGTGATGGGGATTAAAGTTGAAGTTGAGCCCATACTTGTTAAGCTTTTCATTGATTATGGAGACACTAATATTACTCAAATTCATGTAATTGATATTACCCAAGATGTGTTGATAAGTTTGAGACAAATCACCGTTAATCTTCGATAATCGATTCAATGCTTCTGGATTCAAGTAATTTACTAGTGAGTCAATAATCAATTTGGTAAGCTTGATTAACTTCAATGTTTGATGGATGGAAAAGTTTAAAGGTGGAGAAATCAATTCAAACTTTGGTGAAATGAATTTGGCAAAATTTAGAAGGGTTGACGACAAGTTTTTGAGTAGTCTGATCAACTTAAGAACATAGTCGTTCAAAATTTCCGAGAATTCGTCGTTCAAGCTACTATTGCTAAAAAGATTATGAATTTCACTCAAGAATATCACCAACTCGATTTTGTCCTTCATTATAGCATTGAATTGAAATTCCATGCCATTTTGGTTGTCATTACCATTATTGTCGTCATCTCTTTTACTGTTGAACTGGAAAGTTCTTTTATAAAGACTATCATCTCTGAATTTAACGATTGCACTGACAAAATCAACGTTCTTGAAGTAGTTATAGCCGTTAAACTCCCCAATATTGAAGTTTGGTGGGATAAGGAACTTTAAATATAGTTTCATTTCTGCCGCATCAGCATTCGTCAACTTATTTACTCCGAATGTTAGACTAAAGAAATTATCAACTATCACCGAACAGTAGTACAACTTGGGTAAATAGATCTTGAAATCATCATAATAGTACCGTTGTTTTTCGCTTAATAGTTTGAAATTGTCAAAAATCTTATAATCGTTGAATATTGAGTTGGTTATCGAAATAGCCAAGGAGTAATTATTACCACTCAACAAAATAGCATAATTATTCAAAACCAACGACGTCAAGAACATCACTAGATAGTTTTCATTGATTATGAAACTGAACGGATAAATCTTCAAGATTCTGTTGGTGAATTCAACACAGTCGCTTAGGTTTAAGCTCTTATAGTTTATGAGGTTATTCAATGATTGGTGGAAAGTTTCTGTTAGATAGAAATCTTTTGTGTCAAGCATCTGGAGTACCAAATTTTCGTTAAAGGGCAAAATGGGAAAATTAGGATGGAATCGCTGATAATATGCCTTCAAGTTACTTTCAATCGTAAGTAGATGCAAAGGAGGTGACACTATTGATGGGAGGGGAGTATTATGGGCATTCACTCCATTAGTCAATGATGGAACATTAGAATTTGCACCCGTATAAGAATTAGATAAGGAATTGCTGTTTGAATTGGAGGAGTTCGAATTGGCAGGACTAGAGTTATTAATGGTAATAGGACCCACCATAGAAACCGAATTGGACTGGCGATGGGATCCAGGTCCGGATCCGGGTACCAGCAACGTGTGAGGTAAAGGCAACGTCCCTTGGATTGGCGTTGCGGGTGACGACAAGTTATTACCAAGATTTGGCATTGCCGAAGGGCCGTTTTGAATTGAAACTTTTTTGATTCTTCCGTTAAGACTGGCCAAGGAAGAAATAGAATTACGTGGACTTGAGGAGGTGGAGGATTTCCGAGAATTTTTCACCAGGGAGGCAGAATAGTAATCGTCGTCTGAATCGCTGATAATGGAGTTTTGTTCAGACGATGTCGTTGGCTTCAAGCTGGGCAAACGAGAGATTTTTGAGCCAGTGGTGGAATTGGAAGAAATGGAGTCGATTGACAGCCTCCGAGAAACATCATATTCGTGGTTATTGGAATGCGGCAACTCATAGGGAACTTTCCAGAATGGCCCTCGAATCTTGGGGCTGTTGGAATCGCTATTGGGAGAATTGGGGTTGATTGGAGGCAATAACGATGAGTTTAGCGGACTTTGGGTTTTGGTGATTGGAGGTAACACGATAGTGGAGCTTGAATTCATGGCCGTAACATTGTTGGAACCGTTTGTAATGCCAGTGGTCATGCCATTGGCGAGACTGGGATTGTGGGTAATGGAAGCAATTGATGGAATATTATGAGGCGAATAGTCGTTTTTTATTTTTGTCTCCAACTTCTCTTCCAAGTCTCTTATATAACCCTTCGAGGGTCCTCTTTTCAATGGGGTACGGGAAAAGGTACATTCTTCTTGATTCTTGATGCAATTATCACATTTTTTTGTTATTCTGTTCAAACTGGTACTGTAATTGGCATTACACTTAATTTTCTTTCGCCGACAACAGTCGCAGGCCCGAGAAACTTTCGAACGTTTCTTACTCATCGACTTGTCTTTATCCTCCATGGCGTATGTAATAGGATACTGCTAATTCGATATCGCAATGACTGCCTCGGGGAGGGGGGTGGTTTAAACGAATAACAATGAAAAAGACAGTCCCCAAGTTACTTGCTGATGATAAAACGGTACAAACGACTGCTAACAACAGACTGGCCCGTAGTCAGCGACAAATTCCTAGAAAAATTCTTCAACAGTTCAAGGATGAAAGTTGAGATTTTATGTGATTAAATTCACGGAAAAACTTTTCGCTGAGAGTCTGGAGATTTTTGCGGAGATGGCTTTAAATTAATCCATGAACCGGACACCGAAAACAGTACTTCCAGAAGTTGCAGTAATGACAAGCTGTGGTTGTGGTTATTAGCTTGCCACACTCCACCGAGGCAACGTCCTAAAACTGGTAAGAAGAGGGGACTATAAGGGGGTGCGAGTCTCGTATTTGATTACGGGACAGCTGGGAAGACCATGGCCATCTAGAACCAAGAAAAACTTGGCTGAGGAACATGGTTTTGGGAAGGGGCATCTATAAGGAATTCCATTGCAAGTCGGATACGTTGAGGAACAACTGGGGCAAAATCAGAGGATAATAGGGCCAAAGGAATAATTTGCCCGACACATCTCTGGTTTTTCAGGATGTCGCGAGAAACCATCCAGTGCTGTGCGGGTGCAGTCGGCTCTATATTCCCGGGGCTTAGAGCACCTTACGCTGGCGGGAAGAGTCAATCAGGTGGACACAGCACCCCGATACTTTTGTTTTGGCATTTCGGTTGTTGGCCCCCTGAGTCACAGGACTTTCACCCATGTTAGTCCGGGAACGCCAAAACTCTTCCTTTATGGCCACTCCATCAACGTCTAACCAATGCCAATGCCGTCAATGCAGTTCCAGGGCAAAATTACAGTTGTCGCGATGAACATTGTGGGGGGCAAAAAGGTGGGGTCGGCGAGCGATAGGAATTCCTGTTAATGCGGGTGGAGAGGGGGACTCTGTGTTGTCGGAAACACAAAATTCCCGTGGAGGCATTATTCCGGGGTGTAGGTCGTGTGCGGGTCGAACTTCCCCTAGTGTTAATATATATCCTAACCTAAATATAATACAATATCCCACTCTCTTATCAATTCCATCCAGCTGGTGGGCTCTGCAGTTCGACGATTACTAATCTCATACATTACTTGCTTTGATCGCCAATAGGATAATCTGTTGTCGAACGCCTTCTCGTTTAACCGTTGATTTTTGTTATTGTCACAACTTATAATCACCATCACCCAGTATGGCAAGATAATATCTCTTTTGTTGTGTGATTGTAGAGAAACGAGTTCATCAACACAATGAAAGACCTTGTCGATCAAGTGTTGATGGACTTCATTTTTGATCAATCGTCTGTAGTAAACCTTCAACAGATTATGGAAAATCTCGATATTGAGACCAATCAACCGATGAAAATGGCTATTTGATAACTGCCATTTGTTCTGCCAGTGTTCTAGTTTCTCTTCGAATTCGCTGCAAATTTTGGGGAAATTCCGGGGAAACCTTCCTTTGATTTTGAAGATTCGTTTATGGTTGGTCAAGTGAATAATTTGTTCAAATAACAACATCAACGACTGGGGAATTCCGTACATCAAATAGACGGAATTCACTGTCAATTCATTTTCAATCTGGGGTATAAAGTCAATATCATCATTATAATTGTGGTATGACTTGTCAATGATGCCACCTTCTTTAGAGTCGCTATCACTCTCTTCGTGGATAATAGTAGGGTTGTCAAATCCAGCTTTAGTTAAATCATAATCATCTCGTAAGTCTCGATACTTCTCCATATCTTTTTCATCTATTTGATAGTTGTGTTCAGAGACATTCTGAGTCGATTTGAAGAAAATATCCATGATTTTGAACGTAGTATACGCCACAATAATATAATCTTTTAGCGATGGATCCTTGTGTTCTTGTGTAACAATGAATTCTCCAATGGAAAAGAGTAAGTCAAAGTTTTCAAACACACTAAAGTAGTTGTCAATCTCAACTTGTAGTATAATACAAAGCAACAAAAGCAAGTTATATTCGTCATTTTTCATCTCCACGTTACTATCGTATTCATCCAAATGGTAATTCAATAAGTTGAGTGCTATTTTGCGTGAATTGATACTTATCTTCAAGTAATCATCGATAGTAGTGTACTTATCTTTACTCAAGTTGAAACAGCTCAAGCTGATAATCATATAATTGATTATTTTCTTCAAGTCACCGATTAATTTGGAACTTTCGTCATCACCGTGATTTTCTCCACGAATAAAGCTGAATGCAATATTATTCAAATAGGGGACAACGATCACAGCCCAAGGACTCTTAAATCTGACTTTAAGAAACGAAAATACCATTTTATTGAAAGTATCAATGAGATTCAAATATCGTCTTGTTAGCTGTACTCCTTCATCCCTTATGATCAAGTGATCAAGGTAATCCCTAGGAATCCAATCATCGGAGTCAATGTTGGGGTAAAACGTCGGATACAAAATGTGATAGATATTCTGGTCGTTGATATCATAACTGGTTCCTTTGATACAATAAATCGATAGTTTAGCGTATTTTACCAAGTCGCTGTGGATCAAGCTATCCTTTACTTTGAAATTGTTGTCATTACTCTTTCCACTTTCGTCATTATCGTCCTCATCATAGTAATCCTCGTTGTCGTAAACAACTTCTTTGATTAACTCCTCATCAAGCACCTTACTACGGGATTCAACAAAAGTCCCGTCAGCTCTGCCAAACTGATAAACAGAAAATGGCCCCACGCTGAGTTGACCCAAATCGTCCAACTCCATATCATTGATCTGATCAACTACCCCACTCAACTTATCAAAGGTATCGTATAGTTGATTTGATGGGAATTGACAAAAATCCATCGTTCGTCTATGGTATTTAATATCATCAGTTTTAACATCGATAAGCTCGCCGTTCTTTATGGTTAACAGCTGATAGAACGATAGTTTGATACCATAGCCTTCACAATGAAGTCCGGCCTTAACACATCGATTGCATTTGGGTCGAGTAGTATCACATTTGACTTTCCTAATTCTACATGTCCAACATCCATTGAAATTCCTCTTCCGACTCATGGAGTGAACTTTCTGTCGCACTACTAGAATAAGAGGTTGTTACTATAAATATGATGTGATTGTCCTTGAGATGTTCAAAAGTCGTCGAACTACCCGGTCGACACAGATCTGTGTGAATATTCGAAGAATAACCATTTTCAAATCCTGAAAATAGACTGAAGGGTTTGCGATCTATCATTGAGATAACATGTAAATGAGATAAGAGGCAGAAGGAGGTTCACTTGAATGATATCCGAAAGTATATTAAGACCGAAACAAACAGTTGGATGAATTATGGATCGATAGAATCGACAAGAGCTCCAGAAATTGGAGGAAGCATACCATTTATATCACAAACTCTTTAACAACTCTATCCCTTGAGCTCTTTCTTCATATAACCTCGCCAATTCTCCTACTTTTACACCCCTGATAACTGGCTTGAAATTTACGTTATTACCATTCTGTTGAGTTATGTTGTCCTGTTGGGTTACACTTACTTGCTTTTCTTTGGAATAGTCAAAAGTGTACTTCTGAGGAGGGTACTGTATCGATATTTTTGTGGGGGATGGCAATTTGAATGACGATATCGACGACATCGACGATTTGGCATTTAGATTTGGGGTGGTTCGGAAGGGGGACTTTAATGGTTGTGGTGAGTTGATCGATTGAAAATTTGTGATACTAGGTAAATGAGGAACAGCTTTGATAGGACTTGACTTTGAGTTAAATTTCCTGGGACTGCAATCAGGGGAATTTAGAATGGTGTCATTATTGGCCAACACTTTCTTGGGGCTTTCTTCAACCAAATCGTAGTCTATGTAGTCACTATCAACATCTGCGTTTTCTTTCATATCGTCTCCCAGTTCGGAGCCATTATCGACTTCCATTTGGCTAATGTTATTTTCCAATACTTGATGAAGATTATTACAATTTATGCGGAAACTATGCCAGTTGTCAATCAATCGTTTGATGAAATTGTTTATGATGACTAAGTTGGCTTCATTGGACTTCAGATGGACCTCGTGACTCAAAACAATGATGAAATTCTTAGCTAATATGGTGGAAGTCAACTTCGTCTTGGGATTGGCCACCAACTTACTGAATAGTTCGAAAAGCTTGATGAAAACTAAAGATAGTTCGGTGTTTAAACTCTTGAAGATCTTGATCAAATTATTCTTTACATTATCCAACTTGATAGGTAACTCAATTAGCTTTACAGGCAATAAAGGAGGCAAGTCGGCAATTAATTTTTTGAAACTGGTAGCAATACAATAAAGATCCCAATCGTTGATCCATAATAGCTGATCTCGCTTTATGCAATTAACAAATATTTCACTATTGGCTTTATTTCCTGGTTTATGAAAAATTAGTTCTACCTTATCACCAAAATTGTAAATAACATTGTAAATCTGATAAAAATGGTGCTTAAATATCTCGTTTATCTTATTAGGGTTCAAAGATTTGATGTTGAAATTCAAATTTTGAAAGTCTTGTAAACCGTCACAATTTGCTAACTGATAATCATGTTTGTATACGTTTAACGAGATCTTCAACTTTGTAATATCAAAGTATTGATTCAATTCCACCAAGTCATTACAATTGATAACCAACCCTCTATGGTCAAATGATTTGAATGCTGACGACAGACTTTCACTGGAAAAGTTCTCTATGATCTTGTTCAATACATTCAAGTTTTTTCTGGTGAAATTATAGTTATTTAACATCGACGTTAATGTCTTTATAAACCACGATTCATGTACCATAAGGATCTTATTGATGTTGTTCAAGTTTTTATCATCAATCAAAAATTTTTTAATGAACTTCAAGCCCCAAATCCAACTAATCTTATTCAATCCACTACTGAACATGATTAACGTATACGGTTCACGGGGCAAAAAGTTCATCAATGTAGCTATAAATTCGTCATAGTTGATAAGTTCCGGCAGGGGTAAAAATGAGCTATCGAAGATGTAAATTGGAGTCTTACCAGGCTCATCAAAAACCTGAGTTTTGTAAAAAATCCTCTCCATGTCAATGCCTATGCTAATATATAATGCGGTTTAAGATGCGTTTTAAATGCCTTCAATGATATCGTCCCAGAAAAAAGCCGGTGCTAGCCTCCGGTATAGCTCTGACTATATATTTACAACCAATCCTGACAATTACGTCCTGACAATTCAGCTATTCTTCCTCCGTAGTTGGTCTTCGAGACTTTTAAACTAAACGTAAACAAGCGCGCAAAAATGATTTGGGATTGAAAGTCGCATTTTTTGCCACAAATCTGAATCTCAACCGACGATGGCGCCAACCAAGGACGATAAGAATAAGACTGAACCAACAGCTGAGGATGCTACAGCAGACAAGGTGGTAGATAAGAAACAAGAGAAGCTGCCTCAAGAAGAAGAGTTGAGCGATGAAGACCAACACTTGAAAGATGAATTGGAATCGTTGGTGGAAAAGTTGCTAGCACCCAATTCTGAATCGGAGTATGACGACAGTTTAAAAGAGTTAAAAGACTATATAAAGAACTCCACTACGTCGTTAACTGCGGTGCCTAAGCCATTGAAGTTCTTGAGACCTCATTATGATCTCCTTACTGAATTGTATGACAATTGGACCAATTCCCTGTCCCCGTTAACCAGTCGGTTATCTGATATTTTATCGGTATTGGCCATGACTTACGATAATGGTAAGAATGAGTCGTTGAAATACCGATTGTTATCTAAAGATGAGGAATCTGTCAACGATTGGGGTCATGAATATATGAGACATTTAGCTTTGGAAATTGGAAATAGCTATCAAGAGAATTTAGGTAACGATGATGAGTACATTGCTCGATTAGTGAAATTATCCCTCAAAATCGTCAAGTACTTCTTGAAGCACAATGCTGAGGGTGATGCGGTTGATTTGTTATTGGAGGTTGAACAAATCGAAAAGTTGGTAGAGTTTGTGGATGACTCCACATATCAAAGAGTTTGTCTCTATATGATCAGTTGTGTCCCTTATTTGGCTCCTCCTGATGATGTGGCGTTTTTGTCTACAGCTTATCTGATATACATATCTCACAATCAATTAACTCAAGCCTTGACCTTGGCGATTAAGTTGGATAACGAGAGTTTGATTAAACAAGTATTTGAACTGACCAGTGATGAATTGATTCATAAACAATTGGGGCTCATTTTGTCGCAGCAAAACAATGGATTTAAGTATCCGGGAGATAACGAAGAAGTTCAACAATGTATTTCTAACGTCAAATTGATTGACTACTTCCAGTACTTAACTAAAGAGTTGAACTTGTTGGAACCTAAAGTCCCCGAAGATATCTACAAAAGTCATTTGGAAAATACGAAATTTGGAATTGGTAATTCTGGTTCGATTGACTCTGCCAAACAAAATTTAGCTGGCAGTTTTGTCAATTTATTTTTGAATTTGGGTTTTGGTAATGATAAATTAGTTAAGACTGAAGAAGATAACAAATCGTGGATTTTCAAAACCAAAGGTTCAGGAATCGTAAGTACTACTGCCTCGTTAGGATCTATTCACCAATGGGATGTAAATGAAGGATTACAAGTGTTGGATAAATACACTTATTCCCAAGAAGATGAAGTAAAAGCTGGGGCTTTATTGGGTATGGGGGTGTTATCCTCCAATGTTCATGACGAAGTTGATGCCGCTTTAGCTCTTTTGCAAGAGTATGTCACTGATCCAAAAAAGGTCTTGCAATCTTCGGCAATAAATGGTCTTGGAATTGCATTTGCCGGTACCGCTAACGAAGAAGTGTTGGGATTGTTATTACCGTTGATATCTGATTTGGATATCTCATTGGAAATAAGTTCATTGGCTGCATTGGCCTTGGGGCATGTGTTTGTCGGTACTTGTCATGGAGATGTTACTTCTACGATATTACAAACATTGTTAGAAAGGGATTTCGTGCAATTAGGAAACAAATTTACCACCTTGATGTCATTAGGATTAGGGTTGTTATTCATGGGTAAGACGGAACAAGTGGACGATGTGTTGGGTACGATTGATGCTATTGAGCACCCAATAAGCAAGACGTTGAAAGTTTTGGTTAACATCTGTGCTTATGCAGGCACTGGTAACGTGTTACAAATTCAGTCCTTATTACAAATGTGTACCGCGAAGCCAGCCGATCAAGCAGCCGAGGAAAAGAAGTTGGAGCAAAGTGAAGAAGAAAGCAAACCAGCTGGCAACTCCACTACTAACGACGTCGCAATGGAAGATGTTGAGAACGCCGTCCCTGGTGAAGAATCAACAGCTAATGAAGTCAACGCTGGTGCTGCTTCGGAAACTGCTGATGATCTTACACCTGGTGAGACATTGACGGGTAGATTGAGAAGCGGAGAAGTTATATCTGAAGCTGAAATCACAGAACAAACGGAACAGAAAGAGCAAAAAGAGGAAGTTACAGAAGAAGAAGAAGAAGACGAATCGGATGAAATGTATAAAGGTTTTGCCGTTTTAGGTTTAGCTTTAATTGCAGTGGGTGAAGATATTGGTCAAGACATGGTATTGCGTCACTTTTCCCATTTAATGCACTATGGTAATTCGTTAATCCGTAGAGCAGTACCATTGGCAATGGGTTTGACATCGACAGCAAACCCTCAAATGAAAGTCTTCGAAACTTTATCGAGATATTCTCACGATCCCGATTTGGAAGTAGCACAAAATGCCATTTACTCCATGGGGTTGGTTGGGTCTGGGACCAATAATGCCAGATTAGCCCAATTGTTGAGACAATTAGCATCCTACTACATCAAATCTCTTGATACCTTATTCATGGTAAGAATTGCTCAGGGGTTGTTGCATTTAGGTAAAGGTACACTCACATTAACTCCATTCAATATCGAAAGAACTATAATATCCAAAGTGTCTTTGGCTTCATTATTGACCATATCAGTGTTATTGTTGAATCCTAAAGACTTCATCTTGAGTGATTCCAACAGTGAAACTACTCATCAATTATTATTCTACTTAACTCCTGCAGTCAAACCAAGAATGTTGGTAACGGTCGATGAGAATTTAAACCCTATCAAAGTCAATGTCAGAGTGGGAGAAGCGGTGGACGTTGTTGGTCAAGCAGGTAAACCAAAAACCATTACTGGATGGGTGACACAATCAACCCCGGTATTGTTGAATTACGGAGAACGAGCAGAATTGGAAAACACGGATGAGTGGATAAGTTTAACCCACTCATTAGAAGGAGTTGTTATATTGAAGAAAAATCCTGATTTCATGGAGGTGGATAATTGAAACTAATGAACATTAGTAGGAAGTAAATAAACTCATAAGTCTGATTAATTATATATATATATGTGTATATATACATTATATGTGTACATATTTTATCTATGGTACTTGTAAATGATAAATGTGAAATGACTTGAGGCCAAATGAAAACTGCTTGATAGTTAGAGACATCACTTAAACTCTCCGGCTTTACCAGCCATCAACAAACCTACAATTAAACCAAATAAACCCAATACTGAACCGAAAATCTCCACCACCAATATCTTAACAAATAATGAAGAATCGGCGGCATCACTAATAGCTGCCGTAGACCCAGTGATCCCCACTGCCACCCCACAAATCAAATTAGAAGCCCCAACCGTGATTCCAGCCCAAAACAACGAATATCCCGTGTACAAGTTCTCCTTCGTGTATAACTGACTACTTGGAACTGACGTCAATTTTGCTGAAAACACAATAGCCATGATTAACCCGTAAATAGCCACCACTTCACAGAAGATAATCGAAATCAAGTTCTTGGTAGTGATTCTAGGAGCTTTGACCCCAGCTCCCAAAATTGTAGAACCAGTAATGAAAATTCCCCAAGCTGCTCCCACCACTGAAAGTCCAATACAAAGAGCGATTCCTATAGTTGCCCACATGTAAGGTGAGGTAGTCTCTAAAAACTGGCCAATATTAAACGCTTCACCCGTACCATTGAAGAGCATGTACCCTCCTACGACGGTAACTGCTGATAATACTAATAATCCACCAACCATGTTGAGATTGTTCGTTGGGATTTGAATGGGTTGAAGACATTACGCGGAATATCGTATGTCGGCAACCTCCGTGCCAGAGCGAGCGCTCTTTAGCGGGAACCTCGAACGAAGGTTTGAGGGAAGGGTGTGGAGAGTAAGGGGAGGGTCAAGGATTTCTAAAAGTACTTTGAAATATTGGGGAGTATCTGTGTAGGGGTCTGTAGAGGAAAGTACTAGAAGGTTGTACTTACCTCACCTGTTCTTTGCGTTCAGACATATTTGTCAGAGACTACCATTCAAAAATCTTCGTATCTACGCAGCAACCACTATCTTTCTTACCGTACGTCTACTGGTGACATAAACCAAGAAAATTTGCTCAGATCTGCGTAGATTATCAACTCGTATCGTACTAGAATCTCCCAATCAAGGCATGTAAAAAAGGATCCACAATTCATTCCCAAATCAACTCATCTTGTCAAACTTTTCAAATCTAAGATAACTAATACTCATCATTTTTGGTGATATACAACTACTTAAATTGCCAATTTAGGCATATGATCATCTCAGTATTCACTTATACTCATTCTGCATTATTTTCCACAATTTTACCAATTACCATTACGACGTCTCCAACTCCTATATCAATATGTCGCGAGACACTATAATCCCCTAATACTCCGGAGTATTTAAACAGTAAAAAGTACCCCAAAATTCAACATGAGTATTAATTGGGGAGTAATTGGTGCAGGGATAATTTCTGCTAGATTTGTAGAGGACATTGCTAGACTTCATCACCACCCTCAAGGTGAAAATAAGCTTATTCACAGTATTAAAGCTATTGGATGTTCCGACCCCGCCAGAGCCCAACAGTTTATTAGCGACCACTTAAAGTCCGACGTAGATCTTCACAATCCCACCATTGGTACCTATGACGAAGTTTTCCAAGATAGTTCTATCGATGCGGTTTATATCGGAGTTCTTCATCCATCTCATAAAGATCTCGCTATCAAGGCGTTGAAAAATGGCAAACATGTTCTCTGTGAAAAACCTGTCACGATCAATGCCAAAGAATTGCAAGAGATCTTAACGGTGGCCAAGTCAGAGGGGAAGTTGTTTCAAGAGGCGATGTGGGTGAGGTTTTTCCCTGCATTCGTTGACCTTCAGCACCAGATTCATCAAAATCACATCATTGGTGACGTCAAAAGAGTCATAGGAAACTTTTCCATTAATGCCGAAGTTGGTCCCGACCATAGAGTTGTCAATAAGAAACTTGGAGGAAGTGCTCTTCTTGACATTGGAATTTACTCTTTAACCTACAACCGATTATTCTTGGACCCCGCTTCTGACCCCTCGCAGTGGAAAGTCGTGTCCCACTTGGTCAAAGACAGCTTTACGGGTAAAGAGGAGGATGAGGTAGATTTTATAGCCACGGTGGTGATAAGCACAGGAAAGCAACAAGGAATAGCCACCAGCTCAATGTTCAATGCTGTGAGTGGAGATATCGTGGTGATCGAAGGACAATTGGGTAAAGTGACGGTGAAAGCCATCGGAGGCACCCCTTCCCCCGGAGGCTATAAGGTAGAGTTGAAAACCGGCGAGTCCTACGAAAAATCCTTCAATTTCGACCCCGGTTTGGAAGATTCTGAAGGTTTTTACCTCCAAGCTGTAGAAGCAGGGGAAAATATAGTCAACGGGAAGATTGAGTCCAGTGTGATTTCCTGGGATGAGAGCTTGGCAATGATGAATCTCATGGACAAGATAAGGTTCGATAACGATTTCTACTTTCCTCAAGATAATTAGTGGTTATTCCATCACCTTTAAATTCCGAAACAAGATCGAATTCCAACACAATTCGTCGGTTTTTACTCTGGTTTTCTGCACTATCGATAAATATGCCAATAAAATTATCCGCCCTAGAGATATATAGTTTTCAACCTCCTGGAATGACATGCAATGATGTGAAACAGACCCTTTCAGATTACTAATGTCTCAATTTTGCGGCTTCGAGCCGCGATTATGCGATTTTGTGATAAAGCCTCAGTGAATTTCACAAAAGATGTGTGAAAACGTAGAAGACCTTGGTGAAGTGGAAGAGATCCCGGACTCTAATGGGAAAGAAGGGAAGGTGGAGAAAAAATTGGCATTGTCAACAAATGAGGAGGAGTTGAGCGAAAAAGACGATTCACCAGAGCGGAATTATCCCGATGGTGGTATAGAGGCGATATCTGTACTTATAGGCTGTTCGTTTGTGGTCACAGGAACTTTGGGACTTTCTCTGTCAAATGGAACTATTGAAAATTACATTTCCAACAATTTGCTTCCAGACCAATCGTCATCCAACGTTTCTTGGATCTTTGCAGTATTCAACTTCACCTCCTTTGCCTTGGGGCTAGTGGTGGGACCCATGTTCAATCAAATAGGAAGCCGGGTCTTTCTCATTGGCAGTGTGTTGTTTGTGGGGGCGGGGATGATGTGCTTTTCCCTCTGTTCATCGCTTTACCAATTCGTTCTCTGCTACTTCGTCACTGGTTTAGGCGTATGCTTTGGATTCAACTGCTCAATAAATGTGGTAAACCACTGGTTTTTCAAATGGCGTTCCACCGCTACAGGCATCAGTTTTGTCGGGACTGGTATCGGTGGTATCATTTACCCTATTCTTCTTAGACGATTGTTTGCTACTGTGGGTTTTGGTTGGGCTATTCGTATCATGGGGTTTCTCTGTATGAGCTTCATCACCGTGGGATTGATCTTGGTTCGGGATCGTAGACACGAACTACAGCTTTCCCGTCGGGAAAAGAACTCCGTACTTATGTCGCTACGACAAATCAGTTTCACTGTGTTGAAGGACCCTGTCTTCTCCACATTGGTGATCAGTTGTATCGGCAACAGTGGGCCCTACTTTCTCACCATGAACTACATGGTGTCATATGCCACTGCTCACGGATGGTCTGCTGATCAAGCTTACAACTTGACTATTACTATGAATGGGGTGTCAATTGTAGGTCGTCTATCAGGGGGCTTTATCGCCGACAAATACGGCCGTTTCAACTTCTTCATCATAACCAGCATTGTTGCATCAATTGCGGTCCTACTTTGTTGGCTTCCGCCTTGGGGTGCTTCGAAACCGGGGCTTTTCGCCTTTTCTGCCTTATTTGGTTATACGTCGGGGAGCTATTTTCAGAGCTCACCTACTTGTGTAGCCCAGATCTGTGGACCGGCCGACTTTGGTTCCAAGTACGGGACATCTAGCTTCCTAATCTCTGCTGTCAATTTCGTATTATTGCCAATAGGAGGGGCAATTATTGGTGGGGCAGGTGAAAAGGCCGAAGGCTTTAATCATATAGTGATTTTCATCTCCGTATTACAGATTGTGGGGTTAGTATTTATTGTAGTCTGTCGATACATATATGGAGGGTGGAACTTGAGTATTTTGTGAACAGTGGCCAGAGTGGAGATAAAGAATAATGTGGGATCCAAAGAGAGTAATGTTAACAGTGGTTTGGAGATAGAGTGAAATCTGATAGGATTTAATGATCATAGAGAAAACTAGGAGACATTAGAAATTAATTTTATAAATTATAGACTTACAAAATAATGTAGATAGAGAGATATAAAAATACAAAAGTTGAACTCTATCCGTTGATTACTGCCATACTCTTGTGAAACCCCACTAGATCACTGCAAGCAATTAAGTTGACCGCTATCAAATTCGGGTGGCCATCCATAATACTTAGTTTCCACGATCCTCTGATGATCTTAAACTCAATTATATCACCTTCAATCTCTCTTTCAAACCTCCGGCGTTTTCTTTTGCCATTTCCAGTCGTCTCCGACCCCGGAGTCAAACTTGGAGAATTCGATTGTTCATTCTTCTTCAAAATCAAATCACTTAACCCTTCGTTGATTTCGTGGTGTTCGGCCTCCAAAATGTCCTCCACCCACGAAAGTTTCATATCCAACCCATTTATCGTGCATTGGCATTCACGGAGGGTAGTGATGAAAAAGATTGTTGGAGAGGTGGGATCAGAATCATCAGTAAGATAATCTTTAGGGGTCAAAAACTCCAGGAATAACTTGTCAATTTTGAAGTAAGCATCTCTTGAAAACTTAGTCGTAACCAATTTCAAGGTTTTGTTCATGTATAGCTTGACATCGTAGCCGTTGAACTCATCAACAGAAAATATCAAATCTCGTTTAGGTTCCTTGGCAAGATAAGGTCGCTGATATTGAATTTCAACCTCTTGTCTGGGCAACAGCTGTGGGATCGATAATCCCCGCTTCACCACATCACCAATGTTTATCATTATCTCCTGGTAGGGAACGTAGGGATTATTTACAATCTTTACCTTCACCAATTCTTGTTCCAACGCTAGAAACCTGTAATATCTGCACTCCTTGATCAACAAATCACGATGATTATCATCCTTAATCACAGATGTGTTCCCTTTCAACAACTCGAGTACATCGTTGAATAGAAAACTCGACCGATGAGGAACAGAAATAGGTCTGGTGGGAGGAGGTCTTATTAGATTGTGCTTAGACACCACCCCGATACTACGAGTAAAGTCACCATTGTTTATCGTGAAGTAATTGGGATGATTTCCCGGCAGATTCAACAACACCAACGGGATATTGAACGATTTATCGCCGATTCTAGCATAAACTCCATAATCGCGATCCAATATCCCGGCCAACTTGGGTAACAGGTAATACACCGCATCCAAAACCATCTGGTTATACAAGTAGTCGGATTCTACATCCACTGCGTACCCCTGGAGGTGACTATAAATTTTTTTAAACACTAAAGGAGACCTATCAATGAATAATGTCTTATCCTCATTGCCGTCTTCGCTGAAGAACTTCGTAAAATACGAAGGCCCATCGGAAGATAATGAAGCTCCGCTGATCTTGAAAAGCTTACTACCAACCTGGATCTGATATACTTTGGAATGAGGAAGCAAATTTGGAATGGCCACTGAGAATTCAGGAGTAGCTGAGTCAATAGGGTTATACATCATAGTTGATAATCGCGCAACTTATGAAGATGGAGATATGTCTCGTTACAACAAAGAAGGAGGAGGAGATGAGATAAAGGGGAGTATGTTAGAATAAATAGAGATCATGCAAAGAACCTCACAAGGAGACCGCTATTCTCCTACTAATCGGCTATCAATATTATCCATGGTAATTTGATCGTTACCCAACTCTCCATCGCCATTGTAATCATTAATACTCATTAAGTTGTTGTTTTGTACGTTCAATCCCATATTGATCCCCATGGGATTCTGTTGGTTGGAATTCAAGTTGGTTATGGGGTTAATTATGTTTGGCAATTGGTTATTCAAATGAGGAATCTGTTGTAAATGAGGCAATGATTGGGGCAAATGTTGTTGGTTGTGGGATGGGGGCATCTGTTGGTGTTGTTGGTGATGGTGTTGTTGCTGGGTAAGTTGTTGTTGGTTGTGGTGTTGTTGGCTGTGGTGGAGTTGTTGATGGTGTTGTTGTTGATGTTGGTTGTGTTGGTGGATGGCAGCGGTGGCAATTCTTTCCGCTTCCTCGAAATTCGAGTTCATATCATCTTCAACATCCTCCAATCCCACTTGGTGTAAACTACTGGCGTTATTCCGTTTACGGAACCGATCATCATTACTAGCATTGTTCATAAAGCCATTTTCCCTCTTCAACTTTCTCTTGTATCCTCTGATCTCATTGTAGATATCTTCTCGCTTGATTAGAATATCGGGATACTGTTCTCTAATTTTTGATTCAATATGACTAGGTTTGGTACCAACCTTATACAAATCAACAATCAACAAGTTTAACTCGGTCGATCGTTTCCTCAACATCGGGTGGTTGGACAACGGGTCCAACTGCGGATGATTGTGTTCATTGCAGGTAGTCTTCAATAACCACGTTTGGTTGTTCTTCCTGAAACTGGCGGTCATAGCGAATGGACATTTCAATTTCTTAGTCTTGGTGTTGGGATCCAACAAATAGTCGTCGCCATTACTATTGTTGCCATTGCCATTACTGTTGCCATTGGCATCATCCAGCTTTTTCTTGTTTTTCTTATCTCTATATTTACCACCCAATTCACATGTGTAGTAGATAGCTTTTTTGTTAGAGTGAGCAATAACCACACCAAAGCCGTTATCTCTAGCGAATTCGGCAATGAAATCATTCAAATCCTTCCGGTCATGGAACGTTTGTTCAGGATAAGGCCTAGTAATCAAATTACCCTCGGCGGTGATGGTGTTTTCCTCCACAGGATAGATTTTTGACTTTGAGTTAATAATGGGATCAGGAATTTGAATATTGTATTCATTATCATCAAAGTTGTTGTTCAAATGATTCAAATTGTTATTGGAATTCAAATTCAAATTCTGGTTCAAGTTTTGATTATTCAAATTTTGATTATTGTTGTATTGATAAGGCAACGATTGGTTTATATAATTATTGTTATTATGTTGTTGATTGACATTAACCTCTTGTTTCACTGCTCTCAACAACTGATCATCAATGTTGTGAGTATAATCTTCTTCGTTGGACATGGTGTTTCTTTAAGTCGTTAATTTTACTATATTTTACAATATTTTACAATATTTTACTGATACTTTACAAGGGGGCGTTACAGGACAACTCCAGGGATTATTCTCGATTTCAATCCGCCACAACAACAGTGGATGTGTCTATCTCTAGTGGACAATGGAGCCTAGGTGGTTAAAATACGGACTTACCAGTAAGAACCTAAGAAATAAAACAATACCTTTACCAGCACCACCAGCAATTAAGGGATGTCTAGAACCTCGAGCACTCACAAGCAACTACAGAAGCACTAATCACGGACTACCAACGATAATTCCACGGCTTCGGCAAATTTATTTATCAAGGTTAATCACGATTATCTTACGCTGGGACTAAATGTTTATAATGTGAACTAACCAATTAATCTTAGTGTAAGTGACGAAAAATTTTCATCAACAAAAAATGAGTCTTGTGGTATTGCGAAAGGGTTACCCGGAGAAGTGGTTACCCGGTACGGTGGGACGGGGGCCGCGGTCGACGGTGGGGCTATGGACCGCCAGTGGTACGACGATGGGGAGAGAATGGGCCCGGCCGATACCGAGTGGCGGTGACCGACTCTGTTCGACCGATACAGAGTAGCGGTGTTCGACCAACACAGAGTAGCGGACGTCTCCGGGTTCTCTTTTATCTGGTACAAGTAGGTAATTTCGAGTGGGAACATTTTATTGGGTAGAGTAATGCCTTTGATATGAGAGATTCCGAGGTAAAATACGGATATTGTGGTGAATTCTATTTCTCTTTTACTGTTCGCCAGATGTAGCCAAAGTCGGTAGAGAGGTAGTTCGTGGCACGTGAAATTGTAATGTGAAGCAAATTGCATTTACGGCACGGCTGGTTGTTGCCATGTTAACTACGGCCATGCGGAGGTTTTGCAAATGACAACGATGTTTCACATACAAGATGACTGCAGAGGGGACTGGAGTGACAGAAGAGTCGACTGCAGATAGGATTAGGATGATACACAACTACAGATGGGACTGGGATACCGGAAGATCCTCGATGGTTTTATAATGCAATAGAGGTGAAATCGATTCAACCAGTATAGCCGCATTGTTCATTACTCTGATACCTTGACACATTGAACGACCTGAAGCCTGATGAGGTGAATTGTGAAGTCTCTGTGTGACCTTCTTCACCTTCTATTATGTTTTGCCCTTTATATTTCTCTGAATTACTGCTTTCTCTCTCCTGGCCGATACAGTAGTCTCAAGAGTAACTTCGAAGATTAATAGCTGCAAGAGAGAAGGTAGGTCGCATCGTATTCAGCATACGTGGTAGTACACTGCCTCAAGCGAGACAAGAAAACTATAGCTACTTGGTATTGCATATCAAATAAGAGAAGAAACCCTTCCAGCTGCCGATTCAGGTTAGTTTTTTCCTAGAGAATTATATCCTAAAGTCCATAATCTTTGTCTTGTTCCTGAAGAACAATAGTAGAGACTGAGACAGAGGAATCCAATATTAGTCTAATGTGTTAATCTATTTATCTAGGTTCCCTTCGTTCAGTTGAGGAAGTTGTCGGCCCAAGTCGGTAATACAAATGCACTTTCATGGATTTTTGAACTGTAATACTTGAACCATTTTTCCTCCTCCTCTACCGTTCTCAAAGGGACTGTCAAGTCATAATCACCATTACTGGCGATGATTAACCCTAATTGTCCCCCCGTATAACTGGGCATGTAACATTGGCCGTACTGTAAGTTCTTGAACACCGTTTTCCCTTTTTCCATCAAATTCCGAATGTAGTTCAAATTCAACCAGATGTTTTCACTGCTTTGCATGATCACAATACCGTCAGGCGATAAGCTGTTCTGGAGTAATTTGAAGTAGTTGACCTGGAAAAACTCCTCCGCTGGCCCTTCAGGATCAGACGAGTCAGTGATGATGACGTCGAATTTCTCTTTGTTGTTTTTCAAATACTTAAACCCATCATCAATGATAATCTCCACCAGAGGATGGTCACATTGCTTTGACATTTGCGGCAAGTACTGCTTCAGCAAATTGATCACCATATCGTCGATCTCCACCAATTTGATCTGCTCCACCGATCCCATCTCCACGTGCTTTACAAGCTCTCTGACAACTCCGCAATCGCCTCCTCCAATCACCAACACTCGTCTGGGTTTGGGGTGGGACATAATTGGTAAGTTGGTGATGAGCTCCTGATAGACAAATTCGTCTCGCTCGGTACATTGAATTATGCCGTTCAATATGAGCACATTGCCGTAATCAGTACTCTCAATCACCAATATGTCCTGAAACGGTGACTGTGCATGGTGCAATACCTTGGAGATCCTCAACCCAAATGCCTGTCCAGGAAACAGAGAAGATTTTTCATAGAACCAATATTCCCCATTTACTTCGTTCACACCGCTGTGTTTGAACTGCTTCAAGTCTATGCCATCACTCATCGTTATATACGTCTTGCTGAAACCTTCGTGCTTTAATGTCTCGAGATAATCCCTACGATATCCCCACTAATGATAGGTCTCTAGCTGAATTGGTACCGAACGTATGCCGCGAGAAATTCAAGTGGGGTTATTGGCATTATGTTCGTATTCCCTGCCTTTGACAAGAATTACAACCAGCGTAAGCGGACGTATAAGTGCTGTAGAACATGTCGTTCCAAGAGAGTCAAGTGTGTAATTACCACAACCAACTACGATGAGGAAGGGTGTCAGAACTGCAAAGACAAAGGCATAGTGTGTGACTTTATAAATCAGAAAAAACTGGTTTCATCCCATACTGCTCCCACGTCTTTACTGTCGTACCAGGCCTCACCCACGTCGCTGTCTCTGTCAAATCATTTGCCACCGCCGTCCACGAAAAAACTGCCCCAAGATTTCGATAACTTGGTTCCAAGGCAAGGTCAAGAACTCCGACAATCCACCCTTGTGTCCACTGCTATTCCTACTTCGATCTCGCTGCAGCCATCCACTCCGGCAACTTTGGCCCATAACAGCCCTGACAAATTGGGTCCGGTAGAACACTATCTTCTGCAGCTCAAGGATCAGTTTCACGATAATTATCACTTCTCCGCAATGCAGCTGCCCACGGCATCGTACCGGGGCTCGCCAATGACGAATCTTCCGTTTATGAATGGTAATCGAATAGGCATAATGCTGACAATGGGGTCGCTGCAGACGAACTTACCCCCGACGATTAACTCCGCTGACAGTCGGTTGGCTATTGATAACCCCCAGTCCCTTCGATCCAAGAGAGCAGCGGGGCGGAAGCGTCTGGCTCGTGACTCGGAATTAGATGCAGAGGCATTTGATGTGGAATCGGCACCCAACGAACCTATCACTGCACTGTATCTCTATCGCCGCTACAGGTTTTGTGTCCCCTTCCTCGAGCCGTCATTCAATTACTTATATGTTTCCACAAAGGAAAACGACTCCGACCGCTATCGTAGGGGTCCCCGTCGCCTAGGCTCCCCTACGATAGAAGTTCAAAAACCTGAAGCTGCTTTCAAACTGCGGTTGACTTATGACCACTTGAAGGCAATTCATGCTTTCACTCTATCTGGACCAGACCCTTACCTGTTCTCTCTGGGAGAAGAAAGACGATTGCTTCGAGTGTATTTCTTCAAGATCAATTCGGTGTTACCGATAGTGTATGAAAGTGAGTTTTGGGGTCGATACAATGAAGGGACAGTTAATTCGGTTCTCATATATGCCATGGTTTTGGCGGTGGTACGAGACGGATTATCGGGAGTACCTGTGGATTTTCTGTATCATCTAGAGTTGAAGATCCGCCAATTACTTTTGTACTTGCCCGAATTAGGAGACAACGATAAACTTACAAGGGTCGCTGTGTTGATTTTGTTATCGTTAAATTTCGGTAATTATAAGGATGCTAACGAGCAAAGTTCCGCTGACTTGTTGAGTGCAGCTTCAACGTGTTTCTCTCTCTTGATCCATTGGCAGAAAACACACAACAAATTCATTAGTGAAGGAAAATTCAAGAAGAGCATGGCATTGAAAAAACTTTGGTGGCTGATATTTGTCCTCGACCGATTCAATGCTGTGATTAGTTCCAAAGCGTTTTTCATCAAACGGACAGATTTCGATATCGATGACAAAACTGACGATGAAGAATTCAATTTCTTGATTTCACAAGTCACCAAATTAGAGGAAATGGTGCTAATGATGTACCAACCATCTACCACTATAGTATCAAGGGAGTCGGAGTATGTACAATATGCTCTAAACCAGTTGTCTATGCTTGAAAAGCCATCGATAATTCAATTGAAAACGTTGGATGCAATCGAATTGCTGCAGTATAAAAAAGTCTACAAGTATGTGCTAGGAACCCTTATATTGAAATTGATGTTAATGATGTTGAATCTGGCAAACATGGTTGTCACTGATAGGTACCATGAGATCAGCGATGATATGTTGAACTTATGTCGTGATGTTGCCGACTTGTTTGAACTTATTGCCTACGAAACCCCTGAAGGTATAAATGATAAACTAATACTTCACATTCCATTCATTCCCAGTTTATTCTGTCTTTTCATGTCGATATCGATCAAGTACAAGGTGAAAATGACATACATACTCAAATTGGGTAAATTGGATCAAAGACATGATTTCAAAGGGAGGGTAGATCTGATCAACAAAGTATTTACTAAATTTAACAAGAATACTAGGTTATTTTCCAATTGGTGGTTTATTAACGAAATTTATGAAAACTTCAATTTCTTCATGAAAAAAATTGAAAAATCAATGAACGTTAAAACCAATATAAAACTTAGGGGATCAACCCAGGAAAAGAGTAGAGTACCTAAACCCAAAGTAAAACCCAGTCAGAAACACAACAGAAATTCTATGATGAACATCCGGTCCTTGGTGACTGATATAAGTCCCATTGTTAGTCTTGCGTCCCCTTCGCTTTATAGTGTCGAAAACTTAGAGTCTGGTCTTACCGATCATGGCATGGAGAAACTAACAGAGACGAAAGAAACATTAGAATTGCCCGAAAATGGCCTGCATCAACAACCAGAGGCAGAAATACTGAGTAACACCTCCAGCAGTGGTAGTTATCAAACCGTTGACCACACTATTGATGATGATGACATCAGAGACTTGATCAACCAAGAGAACAACTTCCTCTTGTCAATGATCAATAATGCCTTCATGGACGACGTAAGTGGATTTGTTACTCAGGATCCTACATTGAAAGACTTTTTTAGTATTTAGGTGGATATCAACTCCCCACCATCCAACCCCAATCACAACCCAAATTATGATAATGAACGTTTATGAACAAAAAATTACTCATCTAAGCCTCATCATGAGCCTCATACACAATAAATATACAGAGTTTTCGGGATGGTCTACTCAATAAATACCACATTCGCTCTATCAGTAAATATGTGCTGGTTTCCGTCATTGGCGATATTAGGAGAGTCATATTTTTGGATGTAGTTGAGCAGAATGGTTGTCATAGAATCACAGATACTATTACATTCATGGTGAAGGAGGAGCAAAATTAGAGTGCCACTACAAAATCGACGCAAATGCTGGGACAATAGGGCTGAATTGTAGTCAGTGTAATCCCGGTCCACTGAATGCAGTTAACTCTCTTTCAGCTCCAAAAATGTGTTGTAGCAATTCAGAGTATGTACTTGAGAAACGATTCTGATCATCATTAAGTGTTATCACTTCCGATACTTTTTCGTCATGCATCTTAGATAGCGCAGATAAACTTCCAGAATTGAAAGGGTATCGATGGCAACGTTCATTTTCTACCGGTGGGTAAACTATCCTGAAAATAATGCTATATTTTACCCGAAAGGGCCTCATTCTATTGTATCAGAAAACCACCACAACAATAATAACCCACACCAGTTCCCCTCGAGTCTGGCTACAATTCCTACTGCACTCTCAGCTACACTCTAACCTTCACTCTCTCCCCACACTCACCACCTCCACACCCTCCCACCATGGTGCCTCCCGTAAAATGCCCCTAAACCGACTCCTATGGCATCTCCCTTAAGTAAGTTCTTACGTAATCGATTTAAGGCGATTCCCCGTATCTTTGTCATAGCCACGACTCAAAATCCCTCGTCAACTGGTGACCCAAAGATCTCAAGATAAAATTTTTCTAAGCTGCTGATAGTGTGTTTTTGAATTAAAGGAGTGTTTTGACTGGATAAATTTGTCAAGAGCAGTAGAGTAGTTTGGAACTATGAACAAGTACGTGCAAGCTATTATTAGCCACCCCTTAGTATTATGGGTTCTCCAAGTATTCCAGGTTTTACGGTGGGTTTTGGTGCCGGTAAAGTACATCGACTCAGCACTGCCAGGTTCAAGTAAATCGAGTCCTAAGATTATCGGAGGCGGTTTCAAGGATATCGATGCAGTCTACGAAGATCAGGAGTCTGTTACTGAGACGATAAGTGATGTCGATGACAAAGATAATGGTAAGTTGTTCCCTAATATAGAAAACGTCAACCCATTACCTTCATCAGTGAAGGCATGTTCTACCGGTGTGAGTAATAAATTCACTCCAGTGAAGAACGAATTGGGAGAAATCGAATGGACATTCACTGAGGATTTCGATAGCGCATCTATTCACAGTGAATTTGCCTTTTACGATCAGCAGCAGCAACAACAGTCCCAGCCTGTTGCCTATCACCAACCACAGTTTCATCCGTACCCCCAATATCCCATCCGGCAACAATCAGAGTACCCACCTCAGCCTTATCAACAGTACCAACAATCGTACCCTTCTATTGGGGAAATGGATAAGGTTAGTCCCATCACTTCTAATTCATCCACCAACTCATTTGAGAGTAAAACCCCATTACCCACTCCTTCTCCTTCGGCAGAAGAGAAGAATCATCAATGTCCTCACTGTGAGGCTACCTTCAAGTTGAGAGGGTACTTAACTCGCCATTTGAAGAAACATTCAGTCAAAAAGGCTTATTCCTGTCCTTTCCACAAATTCCTGACCTATATTGACGATAACAACATTACTCATAAGTGTCACCCCACAGGAGGGTTTTCAAGAAGAGACACCTACAAGACTCATTTGAAGTCGAGACATTTCAAGTATCCAAAAGGCACTGTTACCAAAGAACGGTCAAAGACCGCAGGCAACTGTTCAATGTGTGGAGAGTTCTTCCCCAATAGTGAAATTTGGTGTGAAATTCACATTGAAGGTGGCGAGTGTAAATTCTTACCAAAAGGCTTCAAAGGCAAGAGTAGAATCAAAAACAAGTTGAGGAAAGAGTTGAAGAAAAAAGGCTTGAATGAAGACGAATTTTTTAATAAGTTAAATAACTTGTCGCCTCAATCACAAAGTGGTGACTTGACTGATTTTCAACAATTAGCTCAACATAGACAACGACACAACTCGCCGGAAGCTCAAGCAAATTCTGATCAACTATTCCCAGTATCGATTAAAGAAGAATCGGTGAATTCGCTATCGATCAAAGAAGAATCGGTGAATTCGCTACCTACGACCTCCACTTCCAGCTCATTGCCAAACTCATTGCAAAACTCGACGTTTTCAACTGCCGAGTCGGTCAACTTTGAGTCATCCAATTTAGAGTCGTCTCCCTACTTCTCATCATCCCAGTCAACTCCAGTCAATCAAGTAAAGCCGCCATTATCAGTAAATGATGTAGATCCCTTTTTCAACTTATTAGATTACGATGATGAATTTTGCTTAGACATGGATCAGAGACCAACTTCAGTGCAGCCAATAGCTTATCCACAGATGTCTCAACCTCAGATGTCTCAGTCTCAGTATCCACCTCCCAACCCACCCCAACCTCATGCAGTTCACAACGGTCCATCGCAGCAAATGATGCAAAATGGTGTGTACAATCATTTACAATTAAACCAGTACCAAATGAACCTAATGAACAACCAAATCCCATTGAATTTAAACTCATCTCATCACCATCACCCACGAAGCTACTTTGACGGTGAAGACCAGTTCTACGCTCAAATGGTTCATAATTAACTTGGTTCATAATGATTATTACGTCGCATTTTACTTCATCATTGTATATTATATTAAATGTGTTTTTACTCCTTCCCTATTTACCCAAATAGCCTGTCTATTTCTGTTTTCTTTTTCTTTTTCTTTTTGAATATATCATTAATTGATCTGTTAGCTTTTGCTTTGTGTTTTCCTGTTTTGACTTTGTTGGACTTTGTTTCAACTGGAATCAGTTGTTCCATCAACTGACCTGAAGCTACTTTCGGGTCCAGGTGTGTGTTTTCAGTCAATTCTACTTCGTCCATTATCCCTAAATCTGAATTCGTCTCTAACTGTGTATGTTGCTGCTCTAATGCTTCGCCTATATCTTCTCCCCAATCTATAGTTTGTAGGTTGTCAGTTGTCAGTATCTTTACCAATCTCTCTCCTGAGGGTCTGGTCCGGTTATATTCGTCAGTCAAAATCACCCCCGCTTTACTGACACATCCTACCAATACAAGTCCGAGGTTAATGAACTGTCCAAGAGCGATAATCCCATGGAACTCTCGAAAACACTTATCTAGAATCTTCTTCTTCACGATCTTTTCCACGGTTGTACGCCCTACAACGAGATTTTTCAAGTTCCCAAGTAACATGGAAAAGTACCGCCACCATTTCTGGTTACGGTGCTGGTTTTTGTTCCTGTGATATATCAAATGCATCAACTGTGTTTCTTCAACTAGTTCCTGCCATCTCTCCATCTTTGCTTGAGCCAAGTCATCGCGAAAACCAAAAGATATGGTGGTAGAACTGGTTAGAGAATTACTAGATAACCACCAACCTGAGGAGGCACTCAGCCTATTAACCCCGGAAATACCCAAGTATCAGCAAGATGTGGAGTTTTTGCAAATTTTGGGAGAGACATTGCTTGAGGTTAATGAGCTAGAACAGGCTTATGAAGTTTTAATGAAAAGTGTGGAATTAGATCCAGAAGGAGAAAAAGGAGTGGAAAAGTTCATGTATTTGGGTCAAATCGTTGGTGGAGAGGATGGGATAAGTTTTCTTGACGTAGCATTGAGAAAGCTTCATGGAGTTGAAGCTAAAGATGATAAAATCATAAAAAAGTTGAATGAAGGTATATTCGCTAAGATAGAGATCTGGATGACAGACTTGTGTATGGAGCCCCAAGCAGAGAGTCAATGTGATGATCTAATCAACTACTCGCTATCCTTAGACAGCACTAATCCCGAAACCTACAGTTTGTTGTCATCAATCAGAATATCGCAGCAGAAGAATCCAGCTGCTATCGATGCTGTCGACCAATCATGGAAGTTGTTTCAGAGCCGTATCGACCTCTCAACTCATGACATTGTCGACCTTATTCAACCCCTCATAACATTATCCAAGTACGCCATCGAATTGCAATTATTTGACACGGCGTTGGAAATTTTAAATTATATCTACGACTTGAACGATTCCATCTTAGAAGTATCGTACTTGATAACAATTTCCTTGCTTTTCAGGTATAAGCACATTCAGAACATCGCTTCCGATGAAGAGGTATTCCCCCAACAATTGGACGAGGACACATTGACAGAAATCAAATCTTCTTTAACAAACGGATTTAAAATCATCCAATCTCAGACGGAGTTAGACCCCGATTTAGTACAGGAGATGAATCAGTTACTCGACAGATTTGGAGGTCCAGTGATGAGTGAGTTAATGCCAGAGAAGATTAGCCAGGAGGATATCAACCAAGTCGATGAAATAGACTCCGATGAGGATTAGAATAAATACGCAGCTATCTAAGCTCTTGTATAGTTTCATAAGGAATTTACTCAAAATCGCACCTCTACTTTATGTCTACAAATCATAGACCAAGACTAGAGACGAAGAAAGGGCTAAAACGCTCTGTTCAGGGGTCCATAGCCCATTCCAGAGAGTTACCTCAACAGATGAACCTTAAATATCGTCAGGACCAGCCTTATTCGCTTGAACAAACAACGGCATCTCAAGAAGATAAAGAAATACTCGAACAAATTAAGAACCTACCAAATGGCAGTCAGAACGAAAATCATAGCAAAAGCCGGTCTGAAGATCAGTCTACGGAAGAAACAAACCCCAGTACTAGTGATGCCGATAGTGATGACGAAAGTGATGACGAAAGCGAAGAATTACTAAAAGAATTATCTCGTCTACAATCTCAGAAATCTACTAAAAGTTCCGAAATATCTGTTAAAGTTGAAGAATCTAACCCCGAGCTATCTAACAAAGACCTCTCGTCAGAGAGGCAGCTTCTGGCGAAGCAACAACCCGAGAAGAAATCATGGAGAAAATCCAAATTTAAAAAACCTAAAACCACCACTAACTATACTAATAACTCAATTGATTCTCAGTTCCATCAAGACTTCTTGAATAGATTCATTAAATAGTAGACCACCACGACGAAATGATACATATATTAATACACGAAAACGTACTGTTGTTTGAAAATAGGTTTAACCTGTAAACTGGCCCATTAGATTACATCGTCAACTTAAACTGCAACCCCAATCTAAAGCAAGTCATCGTGGCTCAATCGAGCATCTAAGTTGGCAATGTCTTCTTTCAAACTTGCTTCCTCTACCGTTTTAACTAATTCTTTGGTACATTTGGCAATGTCAAATGAGATCCCTGCCAATCGTTGTTTAAATGATCTATCAGCAAATTCCAGATCGTTTTTATCCTGAGATGGTTTACACAAGATATTCATACGGTGATAGCAATCGCCTAATGATTTCACCACCCAACTACCATGCTCTTTCAATTGGGCATTTCTGGATTGGTTCATCGACGTGTTGGTAGCTTCAGTCATTTGCGAAATAACTTCAGTAATGGCTTTGGATTTTTCTCTTAGATCACCCCTGGTAGCATTGTTCTTTTTGATTGTAGATAATAACATTTGAATGGTGGAAATAACTTCTACTGTTTGATGCTCCAAGTATAACAACACTTGAGTTAATGTGTTATCGGGGTCATCGACATCGAACAAATCGACATTGAAGGTAGCTGCTGCCATAGATTTGCGGTATTCTTGTCTTTGTCTGGCTTTAGCCGTTTGGATGTCTTCTTCATGTCTCTCTGATTCTTCATCTTCGTCTTTGGCTGGTACAGTCTTACTATTTCCAGTTTCAACTTTCGCTTGTTTGGAGTTAACCATCTCAACAGGAGTTCGACCGGTTCTAAGTGAATCAGTCCGTATTGGCTCAGCTCCAGCGTGGTCATGTTTAGCTGGTCCAACGTTTGTAGTCTCAACCTGACCTGCTCTACCTTCGGGGTCGTCTGAATCATCAGCCTTGCTGTTACCCAAGACCTCCGAGGCTCCACTATCTCCATCACGGGAATCTTGCAACCTGCCATCAATGCTGTCTTCAATACTCTCATCATTGTTTGAAAAGTTCACCTTCTTCGATTTGGACTTACTTAGTAAACTTTTTGAATGGGCAATCACTTCTCTTGATTCGTTAATAGACTCCCTTGATTTAGCAATGATTTCTCTACTCTCCCTCCTTTCTTTGCTTTCCACCTCAGAGCCTTTTGCTTCTTCAAACTGATCAATCGTAGCATCAGATGTGGTTGAGGCTGCTCTTTCCACTCCGTTGAAGGGTTTTAATGGTTTACTGGGACTGTCTAGACTGTCATCGACGCTTTCTTTGGAAGGGGTGGTTTCTGCCGTGGAATTGAGATTGTCATTGGAAGTATCAGGTTTGCCATCAGAATCATCTTCACCGTTGAATTTATCCCGTATACTCTGAAAAATGCCTTTTTTGGATCCACCGGAGGTGTCAGGGGTGTTGCCTTTATTGGCAACTGCTGCTCCCACGCCCACCACGCTAGCTGCTGCCACTGCTTTAGATGCGTTGGTCAATGATTTGTCTCCACTGTCATCGGCCACAGAATTCGATTTTTTTATCTCCAACGAGGATCTGTTCAAAAGGAAACTACTAGACGTGTCACTGTCAGGAGGGCTGCTGAATTTCTTCTTTCCGTAATCTTCTGGTGGAGGACTCTCAAACTGTTTGACTCTATCTAAGATGTTGTTCCTTTTGGGTGTCGTTTTGGGTGACGATGTTGAGATTCTATCATTGGAGACGTTTATGTCGTCTGACAGAGTGTTAAATTTTGATGTTGACTTAGTTGTTTTAGGAACTTCCGAAGAATTATTTTGATAGCTCAAATCCTTCGTACTATGGAAACTATCAACAGATGTATTCGAGGCATTGATTCTCAATTTGTTGGCCATTCTTAGCGGTCTAACGCCAATGGAAGTATTGTCATCCTTATCATTACCATTCAAATTAACATTAGACGAATTCGACAGAAAGTTATTGCCATTTATCAAACTGCCTGTGCTACCGTTACCAAGATGAGCATTAGAACTTGAAGCTGAATTATGGCCATAAGGGATGCTATTCAAAGCTTTATTGATCAACTCCCCATCATTATCATTGATTTTGGAAGAACCCACTAATTCACAAATAGAAAAAATCAATTCATTGACGGACCTTTCGATGATGAATTTGGGAATCAAATTGCTGTAAACGGTGTAGTATCTTGTGACGGTCAATAGGTGGCTTACAACATCCCTGACATTGATTGAATAATTAGTTCTATTAAGTTGATTTCCTTCTGATTGGTTGGCAATAGTATTGGAGACAATTGAAATCTGAGACACTTTTTCAAAAATAACATCGCTATTAGAATCCTTGTCATCTATCAACATCAAAAACGTTTCAATTAATGATTGAAATTGACTAACCAACTGAAGTGAAATCAATCCGTCAGGAGCAACCAACGACTTAATTTGGTTGTCAGATAAGGCACTAACCTTTGAGAAGCTTGAGTAGTTCTTTTGAGATTTTAAATCTTCATACTTTTTCTGCCATTTGACAACTTCATTCCGTAATTGGATAAATGACGACCGTTTTTCACTTGGGGGCTTGTCTAGATTAGACAACTTCTCCAAGACCAAGTTCAATTCCGAGGTTTTAGCATCACGAGCTGGGGTGGTGGTAAAGGATTTGTTTTCTTCTGAATCTTGTAATTCTTTGGAGATTGACCCACTAGTAGTTCGCTTGTGTTCTTTCAAGCTGGCATTCTTCAATGACTGATTTTCCAATCTTAACTGAGCATTGCTTGATTTTAAATTTTCGAAGTCATTCAATAGTGTATCATAGTTAGACTTGTATTTGGAAATTTCATCTTGATGTAATTGTCTGTCGCTATTCAAAGAATTATGATCCTGGAGTAGTTGCTTATTCTTCGATATCTGGGTATCCAATTCTGACTGAGTTTGTTCAAGTTTGGAAGACAATTGCATATTTTCTTCAATTTTCAACTGGATTTGCTTTTGCAAGTCTTCAATTAAAGAATTATCTGGTTGCGGCTGAGCTAAAGACTTGTTTTGGGGAATATTAGACAACTCTGTTTCCAGATCTTGGTCTTCAACTTCTTCAATTCCATTATCCTCTTCCTCGCTGGACCACGTGAGGTTGGCTTTGGTAGGAACTACGGTTTTACTGGAAATTCCGATGGTTTGGTTGGCCAATTCATTAGACGTTTGGGAATTATTCACTTCTTGAGTATCCTTGTCGATTGAATCAGTTATGGAGTTTTTCACCGAAGTAGGTGATAGTTTATGAATCTCTTCGGGGTATTGTTCGATAGGCTGTTCTGGTTCTGGTACAATATGTAAATTCCTTCTTTCGATTTCATAACTGACATCACTAACTAATCCCTTAAACCTATTCTGGGGTAAGGACGATAATTTTTCTCTTGCTTGATTTCTTTTGGGATGAAATGAAGCTTCTGGTAACAAATAACCAGGATCTCTTCTGGATTCATCAATTCTTCTTCTCAACTCATCAAAAACATCAGTACTCAATTCTCTGAATTGAGCTTCCGACAAATTCAAAAGCTTTTCCCTGGCTCTAGCTGCTCTAGCTGATAATGGCTTATCTCTGGAATTAGCGTCATCAGAAACGTCCAAAAACTGTTTCAACACCTTGTAGTGGTGATCCAAATATCTATTCGACATGGCCGATGATAATATCAATCACGATTGACTTATATTTCACGTCAAATCAATACTTATAGTATGCAATTAACTCAAGGTAATATCTTAACCAACCACAATAAAACCTCACTAGTTTTGCGCCAGTTCGTGATTATCACTTTAGTCAATATAGTCTGCTCAAAAGACCCTGTTCAATGTGTACTTTGAAGTAGTTTCGAACTAACGATGCCAACTCCACCGAAGTATTTGGTGTCTTTAAAAAATTTTTGTGGATTTTATTTCAATACAAACGCGCTTTTTCCACTTGTTTTGATCATCACCACAGGACGGGTCAATTGTTTTTAAAACGAGCTACAGTTCGCGTGTGGATTTGCTCTTGGCCGGTGTGAGTCTCTAGGGTGAAGAATAGTGGTTGAAGGAGCTACAGAGGTGATGTTGGTGTGATTTCGACAGGAAATTATAGATCTGTGTGTACGTGTAGAAGTCAATGGAGAAAAGTGACTTGGTGGAGATAAAGTGACTTAGGTGGAGATAATATGATTTAGGTGGTGAAGGTGTGTTTGGGTGGAAAAAAGTGACTTGGGTGGTGAGGGTTGTGAATTAGGCGGTGAAAGAGTGATTGAGTGGTGGTTTGACTCTCGTGGGGATCGTAGAGTGGCTGAAGATAAGTAGAATGTTTGAGGTGGTGAAGAACCATTTCCTATACGGAATGCAGCTTGCGTAACAGAAAGGACCTTGATGTTGTTATCTTCGAGTCGATGCATGATCAGTAAGACTCTGTTATAGGAGAGATTTTGGCACCGTCAAAAGAGCCAATTGTATTAAACCGATTGGAAGTTGCAAAGTCAACCTCAAATTTAACTAACAGACTCTGAAACATCTTAGGCATGAAAATCCATGTCAACTATGTCGTCGATTCAAATCCTCCAATCCACTACAGATATATACCAAAGCACTCAAGGTTCTATGCTATTACTATCTACATCTATATACATTAAGTCTCCTTGGATTGGGATTCGGAATCGTATGATTGTTGGGATTCGAAAATCTTCCTGGTTATGTCCTCGATCGAAGGTAATATCTTTTCTTTGATGAAGTCTTCAGCTACTACTTTGCCATGAGTAAAGTTCACTGCCCCAATTAAGGCGTAAACCAAGTTAGCACTTACTTTTAATTCTCCACTGCTCTCAAAATTTAATCCTTGTACGTAAGAATTCCAAAACATTATGGTATTTAATTTTTCCATCTTGGCAAAAATCCCCAAACTCAATCTACCACTCAACTCTCTCGAGAATGGCTGCCCCAACACATCTAAGTTTTTATCATTGATGGCCAACTCGTTGGTGGTTTCGGCACTGGTAACATATTTGACTAAAAATAAATTCAACTGTCTCGACCCCATTGCTGCTAGTTTTTCGTTGTGAGGTTTTATCCCATTAGCGAACGACTTATGAGTTATAACTTGTAATGCTAACTTGTCATCAATAGGATACTTGGAAGTTAAGAACTTTTGCACATACTGGATATTGTCATTTATGTTTTCATATTTCGACCCGCTGTTATTAGTGAATACCTCTTGAGGGTCTCTTTTCAATCCACTTATCCTGGGTCCTCGATGTAGATAGATACTCCTTTGAAATCCCTTATTAAAACTTCGTGATATAAAGCTCATCATTTCCCTGGGGTACCTTTCCTATAAGTAGAGGTTTTCAATATTTTTTTAGTTTAATATAAAACTTTGTCCACAAAGACCAAGAACAGCTGGTTATAACCCTTGAGATAACGATGTTATTGATTCTGTAATGGTTCTAATCCCTCCAGTTGACTGTCAATGAAAATTCTCACTGAAAGATGAAAAATTTTACGCGACATCAGAAAATATATTTTACAAAGGTTCCGCAGAGAAGAGAAGACCTATCTGATAATATCTGAAGAACCATGGATATCTTCAGGATTTTGAGTCGGGGGGCTAACGTCAACAAGAAGAAGCAAGTAACTACTGATTACGCTTTACCCAGTGTAGCACAAAACCAAAAAGCGTTGCAAAAGGAAGAAATACTAAAGCATCAGATTGATAGAGAGACTGATTTCTTCAATACCAAGAAGGCCGCCTCAACACATCATTCCCAACCTTCACAAGTAGACGATGAAGTTTCTCAGTTAGGTGATGACCCTATATTGAAGATAGCCAATGAAGAAGATGCAAGTAAATTCAGGAAATTAAACAAGTCCAAAGTCACTGGTGAAGACATCCCATTTCCCATCGGAAGCTTCCAGGACTTGGTTACTAGATTTAAATTTGATTCACGACTTCTAACCAACTTAATAAATTCCGAGTTTGTCGAACCTACGACAATTCAATGTGAATCAATACCCATAATGCTAAATGGCCATGATCTAATAGCATGTGCTCCTACCGGTTCAGGTAAAACCTTAGCATATTTGATTCCTATCCTTCAAAAACTCATTTCACATCCGACAAAAAACTATGGCATCAGGAGTTTGATTATCTCCCCCACTAATGAATTAGCGTCACAAATCTTCCAAAACTTGGATGTCCTTAGCAAAGGGAAGAATTTGAAGATTGCCATATTGTCAAAACAGTTGGCTAACAAATTGTCCAATAAAGAAGTCAATAGCAACAAATACGATGTCATAGTAACTACCCCGTTGAGGTTAATTGATTTGTTAAAAAAGGAAAGCATAGATTTATCCAAAGTGGAAAACTTGGTCCTTGATGAAGCTGATAAATTGTTCGATCAGGGATTCTTGAGTCAAACTGATCAAATATTGGCGAACTTGACCAACAAAAAGCTTATCAAGTCGATGTTTTCTGCAACCATTCCTAGTGGTGTGGAAGAAATTGCTTCGTCGATAATGGTGGACCCCATTAGAGTTATCATTGGCCATAAAGAATCAGCAAATAGTCAAATTGAGCAAAAGCTAGTGTTCACCGGTAACGAAGAAGGGAAATTACTAGCCATAAGGCAACTCATACAAGAAGGACAATTCAAACCTCCTGTCATAATTTTCTTGCAAAGTATCATTAGGGCCAAAGCTCTATTCCATGAATTATTGTATGATAAGTTAAATGTCGATGTGATTCACGCAGAAAGAACTCCCAGACAACGAGATGATGTAATCAAACGATTTAAGAATGGTGACGTCTGGGTGTTAATCACTACCGATGTTATTGCCAGAGGGATTGATTTCAAGGGGGTGAACCTAGTCATCAATTATGATGTACCACAAACCGCTCAGGCTTACGTTCATAGGATTGGTAGAACTGGTAGAGGGGGTAAAACTGGAAAAGCTATCACATTTTTCACCAAGGAAGACAATAAATCCATCAAGCCAGTCATAAATGTCATGAAGCAATCTGGGTCGAAAGAAGGGTATGGCGAATGGATGGAAAATATCGACAAATTGACAAAAAACGAAAGGAAACATATCAAAAATAATGAAATCAAGAGAACTAAAATTTCTACCGTGCCTTCAGTGGTAAGTAAGAAAAGAAAGCAAAAACAGCAAATAATTGAAGCGTCGAAAAAGAGAAAGTCATTGGCCGAGGAAGAACTTTAAAGAACTCGGTGTGTGTATTGAGGATTTGTAGGTCTAGTAATTCATGAATATCTATATTCTATCTACAACAACTTTTCATTAATGATGGTGTTCACCTTCGGGAGTAGGATATCCAGTGAGATTTCTTCTACCTATAGCTTCACCAACAGAAAAGAATGCTAGTAATTGAAGACCATAGAATCCATATTTGACGGCATTCTCCTTATTTGGTTGAATCTTACGGACATCTTGAATGAATTGTTTTTGCAACGATGGTGTTTGAACAAATTTAAACGCATTGTTGTAAACGATCTTGAATTGATCCGCAGTAGGAGGTTTGAATTCCTTCTTGTAGACGATTTTGGCCACTTCTAACCCGACTTTCCCCCAGTAAACTGCTTGGTTGGCAACGTAATTGATGGTAGCAGACATAGTAACCGTTGAAAACTTTTCAGCTTTCGCATTCTCTGAACCAATAGAATCCCATTTCTCGATATCCCAATGCGGCATTTAGAGTTTACTCTTTTCAGAATAGCTAACGCGGTGCTTTGGTACGGGTTTTTGTATGGGTGTACGGAAATTTGCTATTGTCGATGTATGATGAGAGGGTACTTAGTATTGGGATTTTGGTAACTAGCAAACTATCGAAGACTACTATGTATGTAATTTCAACTCAGACTTAATTCTGTTCATCGCCAGTTTGGTGTAAGCAATTTTAGACCATGAGTTATCAATGAAGCAAGTGGTAGTCAGAATTTTATTAGCTAGGGTGTCAATAATAGCAATGAAACATGGTTTGGAATTACGCAAACTGAAATTTTCTACCTTGAAATCTCTTATCCAAAATGGCAAGCGTGATATTGAACAATTATCGATTATAAGAAGTTTTAAATTCAAAAATTCAAAATTTGGCACATGCATAGGAGTCAAGATGTCGAGGATTGGAGATAATCGTAGCCTCGAGATGTACCGTTGTGATATAACGATATTGAAGATGAGTGAAATATCAATATTGGACAATTCAATTAACTGCAAGTTTATTCTCAACCCGTTTAGAATTTTATAAAGAATCAACCCGAATAGATGTATTCCGTAATTTAGTCGGTTTTTAACCCTTTGTAATGCCTTAATCACCTTTGAATTGAAATAATTTGTAATGTTGAGGTGCAATAGAACACACATTAAAGTATTTATCTTGGAAAACAAAATAGCCTTGTTGGACTTGATGATGAGATACCTCAAGTTATTGTTCGGTATATCAATGTTGTTGTTTATTTCAGTCAATGGCTTGACTTTATTGAAAAGTCGTTGATTGAATTTTATCAATATCGTTAGCTTCATCAAAGTCATTGGTAAGAAGTTGAACAATTTCAAAAATGTAACATCATCCACTTTTACCGTCATATATTGTATTCGTGATAATAATGGTAACAACCCAATGTTTGTTGTGGGCTTATGAATCAAGTTTAACGATATTAAATTATCTAAAACGACTGAATTTTGAGGAACCGCATATGTTGTCAAAGATACAAGTCGACATTTAACATTGTTATAGTCTTGATATAGTAACCTACAGGTGTATTGTAGCAGTGAGTCATTGGGGCTGGATTCTATGAGATAATAGATGATTTTCCATCGAATTTCTGAAGGTAATTCAATCATTTGCAGCCAATTTCCCTGCTACTATTTTACACACTCTTTGTATCTGTAATTATAAATTTTCTAGTTCCTCGAATTTCTAAAGTATACTCTAGTTCTCTCTAGTCTCTAGCAACACAATCACCAACTATAACCCTGGATTGATTAGATTCTTTGGAATCACAATAGCAGTCTTTGTGAATTATTTTGCAACTAGTGCGCGCACTAAAGGAGAAATTAACCAATGAGACCATCAAGTAGAATATTGAAACACATCCCCTTGATCAAATTTGTAGGGGGCCCCCACAAGTTAAGCAGTATGTATTGTCGTATTTGTGTGTATTCGTGGACATGGTGATGGAAATAAGAATTTTAGCGTTGAAATGTGATCAACCGAAAATCCCCGAAGACCCGGACATAATTATGAATCAGACAATAATGTCCCAGACTATGGACAATTGGTACTAACATGTAGATTCTCCTGTCGGCGTCCACCCTTTGGCTCCAAATGGCTTAAGACCAACAGCCCCTGCCTATTCCTCCCCAAGTTCTGTCGAACCCAAAGAGGGTGAATATTTCAGCAGAGTTCAGTTACCTTTGAGATTTAGATATAAGGTGCCTAAAGATGATGAAGCTGAAAATATAATTAGCGGTGGTGCTGCGGTCATTTTTTAAATGCATATTATTAATATCTCTTCTGCCCTCTTCCTTTCACCTCTGGGTGCAATCAAATGAAATGTACATAGCTGAAATCATGCCGTACAGCAGTACACCCATACCTAAGGAAAAGATATTGTTGAGAGTGCGAATCTTGAAGAGAACGCCACCATGAACCACGATCCATTCTCATGGGGGAGACCCAACGACCAGGTCTATGGGAGCTACAATCAATCCATTGCACAAGCCAACAACTCTGAACTCAATGCATTTCCCAAGATGAACACCCAACAGCCAATCATCACCGGGACTTCGGTTTTGGGGATCAAATTCAAAGGAGGTATAATAATGGCTGCCGATAATTTAGGATCTTACGGTTCATTGTTGAGATTCAACAATGTAGAAAGATTGATCAGGGTTGGGAAAGAGACCATTGTGGGAGTTTCGGGAGATATTTCTGATTTTCAACGATTAGAAAGGCTTTTGGAGGAGTTGGTCATTACTGAAGAAAACTATGATAATCAAGGAGAAAATAACTTGAGAGCATCTCATGTCCATGAGTACTTGAGTAAAGTATTGTATAACAGAAGAAGCAAGATGGATCCGTTGTGGAACTCTGTCATTGTTGGAGGTTTTAATGAAGACAGGACACCATTCTTAAAGTATATCGACCTATTAGGTGTTACTTATGGTTCCTCGACGTTAGCCACGGGATTTGGGTCTTACTTGGCCATCCCATTGTTGAGAAGGTTGATCCCTGATGATAAAGATTATATAAATGTTGAAGAAGAAGATGCCAGAAAAGTTATCCAGGAGTGTATGAGGGTGTTGTTTTATAGAGATGCGAGGTCAGGGGAAAGTTTCTCTTTAGTTACAGTGACTGATGATGGGGTGAAGTTTGAAAAGAACGTTGCAATTACCAACCAAAGCTGGGAATTCGCCAAAAACTTGACTGGTTATGGAAGTAAGCAATTATAGTTTATATAAATAAAGAAGAGTAATTGGACCGCAAGATGAGACTGGCAACATGAAACAGTCAATTCAGCCCTGCTTCTACTTGCGTCATAGACGAAAAGTCCAAAATAAGACTTTGTCCTCGCTCTCTTCGTCTACGACAGTTGATGTCGATAGTGTGATAATTTCTCCCAATATATTCATACATTTTGCCGAGTGCCTTAATCTCCTCATGCTGTGATTCTTATCTGGGGTAACCCAAGCAACCTTCACTCCTCAATCACAAGGAATGTCACAGAAATGGATCTTCATATTTCCTTCTGTTGCCGAATTTAACCTTAAAAGTTGCAAATACGAAATCCCATTGGTTAGTCGCTTATCGTATTCACTACCCGCATATGTCCTTCATAGTGTGGCCATCCTGTGGACAACTACCCCTATAATCGCACCCCTCACCTCTCAGCCAATCGCAGTCCTCCGTCAAGGCAGCAGTGTATCATTTTTGTGTGGTTATATTTCTTTTTGAACGCTTCCATTTGTCTTTTGACGGCTTCCATTAAATCTCACAGGTTTCTAGAATCTTGCAAGCTATGGCTGTTGGACCGACGGTCCAATATAAGGGCCCTTTTTTCAACTCCGATGCAACATCTCTAACCCCTTTGTCAAACCTTCGTAAGCGTTCGCTCCAGTAGTAAAACTGATCACGTAATAATAAAAAAAGCGAGAGATCAATGGGACAATTCATCGTGTCAAAGTACTTAAGATGTTCGATGCGCAAAATCTATTTCTTTTGAAGTTGAGGATTAGTTGAGGATTAGTTCCCCGGGATTGGAGACTGGGAGGATTAGTAATTCACCATTGGCAGGAGTCTTAGTTCACTTTCTATTGTTTTGACCGTATCGACAGCTTTTGGTGAAAATTGGGGTTGCAATTCTGGCTATTTAGCTCAATTTTTACTTCGTTTTGGCACTTCGTCAATACTGGGTTCTTGAAGAGATTAGGAGATTTGTTGGTAATTGCTCGGTTTCCATTGTTATCATAAGTCTTATTACTGTTAAATGTTTGATATAACGTTTCTAGGGAGCTCAGGGGGGCCGATAGAAGGGACTAACTGTTGTATCTTGGTCAAATCTTCTGATAAGTCCTACAAAGAGATTGTTGATAATCATTTGTCTGATGAATTATTATGTATTGATGCCGGGTCAGGGATTAATGGTTTAGCGGAAATCATATATAATGAAGCAAATGATATACAAAATAATCGGCTTTTGTCGTTGTATAACGATAGTACCCCTTTGGAAGAGTATTATCACGCTGATTTGGATATCATCAAGCCATTCAAGTGTTTGACAGTCAACAATCGACACACTCCAATAAATTTATCGATGGAGGTATTCAATAATGTCAAAAATTATCTTATATCCCATCCTCATTTGGATCATATCAATTCATTAGTATTGAATTCTGCCCATTTTTCCAACGAAAACTCGAAGAATGTAATTGCCTCATCTAATACCATTGACTCCTTAGACAAATACATATTCAATGGTATTATTTGGCCCAATATGCAAGAATTCAAAATATTACAATTTAACAAAATCGATTATTATGAAGATTTCACGTTGAAAAACTTCAACATCAAAATGTTCAAACTAAGTCATGGCAAATTATACAGCTCACTCAAACGGCATAATTCAATTTCCATCATTGAGAACTATCAATTGAATCAAAAACAAAAGGATGATTACAATCAGGACTCGGTGCCTTATTTATCTTCTGCTTTCTTAATCAATACTTCTGTGCATAATGATAACATATTGATTTTTGGTGATTTCGAGAGTGATTCAGTATCAGGCTTGAATTTTAATCACGTCATTTGGCAAGAAATTTCCCCCTTAATCATTTCCCAAAAGCTAAAAATTATCATTATCGAGTGTTCCAATTCCAATTTAACTACTTCTGACCTATACGGTCACTTAAACCCAGTGTATTTATTTCAAGAGCTATCCATTCTCAATAGTATTTGCAAGCAACTTACTGATAATCCCCATCCTTTGGAGAACTTGAATATCGTCGTAAACCATATTAAAGAATCTAGTAGTAGCAATCCCCGATTTAAAATTTTGAAAATTTTAAACGATTATAATATTCGCCATGATTTGAAGATTAAATTTTCAATTGCATTGTCAGGAGTTTCGATTTCCATTTAGTTCAATTCTTCCATTCCGTATTCTTACGTCTCGTTTTGTAGAGTTTCATATACAACCTTCGATTTTATTTAGTGCTGAACTATATATCTATTCAATTATGAAATCTGATAATTTTCGCTAACCAAATTGCAGTGCAAATCAAATGGTAATGATTCCTCATCGTGATTAACTACATCAATAACTTGGATTTTCCCAAAACAGTTATCAGAATCATTATAAGTATCATAATTAACGTCAAATTTGACATTCATTGGGAACAACGAATCTTCGTCATATCCTTGAGCCTGAAATTCAAACGAACCTTGTGGATCGTCGATGGATATGGAATCAATATTAAAAACTGCCCCCACTTCAGTGACTTCAAAACTTATGTTCTCGTATTCTTCCTTTAACGAGACATCCATTGAGGGTACTAACACTTTGACATTATTAATAGTGGTGTTCGAAACATTATTACTGATGAAATTGGAAGTTAATTCATACTCTAATGTGATGTCAGCAACATCGTCATTAATATTAACCCACGCAGTGAATAATATTGGGATAAACGAATCGTCGTCTTTATTTCCAACACACCTCCATCTCAAGACTCCCAAACTTTGGTCATTACTAGGGAATCCCTGTGATGCAGTCTTTAATCCAATAATAGAATTTTCCTGGAACAAATTACGGTCGACTTTAGGATGGGTTTTGAACTGAACTACTTTAGGATCAGAATTGGATTTCAAAAGAATCTTACAATTACTCAATTCAGCATTATTGATTCTTAATTGTAAGTCCCCTTTAACTTCACTCGATGCAATCGATCCGTCTCGGTTTATATCCGCATTGAATTTTTCATTGATAGTAACCAAAATCCCATTATTGTGAACCTTAGGAGCAGCAGGTTGTGGAGTTGACTGTTTAGTGCTGAATTCACTTGCATTATGCGATTGGGGTTGTTGTTGGGGCTGTGAATGGTGAAAAACTGGTTGGTTTTGGGATAATAGTGGCTGAGAGGACTCCCTTGCGTTCTTTTTGCCCAACTGTAATCCCCCAACTCTTGGAACTTGCGGTTGATATGATTGTGGTTCGGGGTTTATATTTTGACCAGAAGTATTGATACCATTAATGTTAAAATTTCCAACAGATTGAGTGTTGATGGGAGTTGGATTGAATCCACCCGGTCCTCCAATGCCACTGCCTCCTCCATATTGATGTTCCAAGTTCTTTCTAGCCAACTCCTTTCTCTGGATTTCTTTCGCTTTTCTTTTCCTTTCTTCGATAGCTTCCATTTCTTTGTTCTTTTCAATAATCTCTTGGATTTTTTCTTCATGGGAGTCCATGTCCAAGAATGTTTCAACCTGTTGTAAAGTCAAGTTCTCTTTGTATCCACTATTTATGATTTCATCAAAGGAACTTATAATCTCAAAGGCTTTATCAAAGATTTCTCGTTCATCGACACTCCTCAACAACCGGCCAATAGTCAACTGAAACAAGTGTAACGTATCAATATCCTGTAAGATGTTTGACTGCTTATTGGTGATTAAGACAATATAAAACTCTTCCAACGGTTGATAAACGTATCTGACATTCTCACTTTCCACCGTGGTGTGCTGATTGGAACTGGAGATTAAACTAGGAAAGTTGGCTAATAACTGTGTGATTTTATCCTTGCTCAAGTCTCGGAATTGTCTCGACAACAATGGCTTCCCGCCTCGAGTACAAATTGAAGACGCTAAAACGACCATAATACCACTCGAGTCTCGTTGATTTTTCGTTGATCTTCGTGTCAACAAGTTGAGAATTGAGGTTTAGTGTGCGAATCGTTTTCTACACTATGAAGACTCTAGATTCAGGTCATTTGATAGTCACTTAGCGATTTCGGAGGTGCACGAAGGAATGTGGCGACCCGGGTAGCATGACTGACTGGGTCTAAAATCTTTTGCAATATTTTTATTATTTAATTAATTTTTGGAAATTTTCATTGGCTGCAAAAATCGCAAGTTGATTTGAATTCGAAGAGAGAATACATATTTGTTGAGTTTAGTGAATTAGCAGTAATCTGACACTCACATACATTAAGGTTCCTTGAAGTTGTTGAGAACAAAGTACAGGTATTCAGCTTGAAAAAACTTTTTGGAGCTTTGTACGAATCTCAAATCAAATGAGGTTCCATAAACTCGTGGAATCTGTAAATGAAGCCCGAATAAACCGACTATCTTGGTGAAGTCATGGAAAAAGTAACACCGAACTAATTCCTTGTGCTGCTTGAGTTGTTGTAAGTGCTTACATCAATGAAAGAATCATTCAACGATAAAAAAGAATTGACACGGACAGGAATCGAACCTGCAACCCTTTGATTTGGAATCAAAAGCTCTGCCATTGAGCCACCGCATCTTTTATAACAGTCTCACGACCTGTGATATTTATACAGTTCTTGAAAAGGTAGACTAAAACAAAATAGGACAGTCATACTGGGATTATGGCCCAAATATTACGCATAGTAATCTCAATTCAACTACTACTGTCCAAGCTCTTTAGACGTGAGGGAAAACTTCCGGCGGGGTTGTTCGCGGAAGCTGATTCATGATTAACAAGTTTTGGAAGATATTGCTAGGTATATATGCTCTTAGCAGCATCAAGACGTTGCCATTGGCATACGTTATTAGATTTTATTACTCTCTTTTAAAGAAAATCGTTTTTCCCAGGTCTAAATATTACAAATTAGGAAAGAAGAACACCTTCGGCATTACTACTGAGAGTAAAGGGGATTTGGCCGTTTTCACCCCTGTAAGTTACAGCACCTATGTGAGTCCTTTGGAATATGATATGTTCTTACACAAGTCAAATGCCACTTACTTCAGTGACTTAGATTTGGCTAGAACTCAATTGATCTGTCAAGTGTTACAAAAAGCTTTTTACAGTTACTTGGATAATGAGTATAACGATTTCAAGACCAAACTGATTTTCAATGCCCCATTTATCCCTGTGGCCAGAGTGGAATGTACATTCAAGAAGGAATTGAAGCTTTTTGAACAGTATGATGTGGTCTCAAGAATCGGAGCTTGGGATGATAAGTGGTTATATGTGATTTCCAAATTCGTTAAGAAGAACGGCAAAAGAGTGGTCTGTATTGGAATCACTAGATACATCTTCAAATTGGGAAGAGTTACCATTCCTCCAAAAACTATGGTGGAAAGAAGTGGCTTATTAACCGAGGAAGCCGAATTGAAAAACAAGGAGTATTTGAAATTATTTGAACACTACGCTTCAACTGATCAATATGAGGAATTGGTAGAAACTTTTTAACTTAGATCTTATCTTACTTAGACCATAGACTTAAACCTTTTGCGAAATTATATTATAAATTAAGTTACAGATTTACAATCCTAATGATTTCTATGTAAATCAATCTCGTGGAACAACTCCTGAGGATTAACAGCATCCATCATCTCCCTTTCTCCAATTCTCTCTTTGGTTTCATCATCCCGCTTCCTGAAAAGTAAAAAGTATGGGATAACGTATAGCAAACTCAATACTGTCACCGAACCTAAAGCGCAGGCTAAGGATATCCCGACAACTTTTCCTGAGGACAATACTGATTTCTTTGATCTGATGTCGTCCGATGAAAGTAAACGATACTCATCTCTGAGAAGAATCGAATTAATCGAGCCCAAGACCCCTGGCAGTGAAGTGGAGTACACCCAAGGAAACCATTTGGCTCCATCGTAAATTGCCAAATTGATTACCCCGTAGTCACTAAGGCTATACTGTCCTGATACTAATAAAACACTATTACTGTCGAAAAACTTGCTACCACCCGATTTCTCACTTGAGACCAACTTAACGTCGGTTAATTTAGCGTCATCATTGCTGATTCCATCTACAGACGACCAACTCGAGCCATCGTAGCCAATGATAAAGTTGGATCCATAGGCAATCAACTTTCCTTTTAAATCGCCTATATTGTCATTATTATCATCACTAATGACAATATTGGAAATGATACCTGTGTTGGAGGGAAGTCTATTCAATGAGTCACTTACTGTGTCGAAAGAATTCTTTTTGATGTCGTAAGTAACGAAATTCACGTTATTACCATTATACGACAAATCACCAACAATCAACACCTGCGTAGACTTGATGAACTTGATGTCATTCACAGACCCACTTAATCCTGAAGTAGGCGATTCCCAGCGAGTGTTATCTATGTCGTAAATACACATGCTCGAACAGTCCAATGATCCAGCATTATCAAAATTGCCTCCAACCAACAACTTGTTGCCGTCATTATATAGAACAATACTGGAGATCTGTAAGTCGTCAGACGAGGAGGTTGATAATTCTGCCGGTTGGAAGTCAGACACAGTGTTGTTCTTCAAGTCATAGATAACTACCCCTCCTCTCAATTCGTTGGAATTGATTGTTACTGAACCATTATATCCTACAATCAAGTAGTTGTCGTTGGAATCAACATATAACGATTGTATCAAGGTGTCGTTGTTGAAACCAATTCCCTCAACTGACGTCAAGCTATTATTAGTGAGGAAGGCTAAATCCGAATTGGAATTCAGCGATTCATTGAATGTGAATCTGCCTCCTATGACACTAACGGTATTATTTATGTAGAAGGACTGCAAGATCTCACCGTCTAATTGGTAGTCGTTATCAGTGAAGTTACTGGTGCTATTGATGTATGCGATATTATCAATGGAGATGTCAGCGATTTCAAATGATGCCCCCGATATGATTTGTTGGTTTCCAGGCAATGCAAGAACTTGAGTGATATTCAACTGGTTATTGGGGTCTGTGATAAACTTTTTGTTGGTGTTGTCCCATGTGATGGAATATCCGGTAGAAGATGCCGAGAATACGAAGTATTCTACCGATTTGATAGTAATATTGGTAAAGGAGTCAAAGTCCTCATCGATATAATCATTGCCAAAGGAGTATAGTTTGGAGTCTCGATAAAGCACGTAATTACTAGCCGACGAAACGGAATTGTTATCTGATAGATCCACCATGTCATTTGATGTCAATTCGAATTTCCCCAATAAAATCCGAGAGCCGTTATAAGTAGCAATGGTGGTGATGGAATCGTTGAAATCACCCCCGAATAATTCTTCTCGCTTGCTGATGATGTCATGGTCAAGGTGGAAATCAAATTCTCTCCTGGATAAGCTTACCACAGAGGAGTTTGACGTGGTGTTATATTGGTCAATGTGTAAGTTAAGGACATTGGAATTCAGTAAGGTCATGTTAGAGTCCGAGGCAATATCGAAGGTCCCCAACATCAACAACGAACCGTTGTCCAAGTTAAACTGGTTGATATTAACATCATTTAGTTGGGAACTCAATACATTGATCGAGGAGTTTCCCACGAAGGTGTTTGAGTCTAGAATCACTTTATCACCACCACTTTCATTATACACCTTGGACAACTCAAAATTGGAGAAGTTCGATAATGAGTATTCAAATAATCCATTTAACTTGATTTCGGTGATGATATCGTCACTAGAATTGAAAGTTCGACTATGATTGGAGGAATTTCGATGGTAGTAATCATCAAGTTCAACAATATTTGCCTTGATTTTATCGATCACCATCCATTGTTCTGAACTATCTTCGTTTATGGGGGAATCAAATTCAATTTCCACTCGATTTTGTCCTTCTGACAAGGTAGAACCCTCCAAATGACCGTAGAACAAGTAGTCAAATTTATTGTAGTCATTGTTTTGCCATATTTGACTCGTGGCCAAAATATTGGACTCAGTGTCGAGAACAGTAACATTGACAATCGATCTGGAACCACAGGAGTTGTCTTGAATACATCCAGGAGTCAACATAATGAGGGAATAAGTCCCCGAGTAGGTAATATTGGGATACATTATTATTTTACCCCCACTAGTAGACACCAGATATCCCGTGGATACAGATGGGTCAATATCGGAGATGTCCTTGAAGTCGCCAGAAGCAATTTCTACCAAATTATTATTATCACGGTTGTTTTCTTCGTCACAATTAGGCTCATTCAATGTCTCATTTCCATAGACGACAATGGAGTTCAGATACAACTCTAACCCACCCAATGCACCTTTGGACCCATGCCAAGAGATCACGGTTAAACCGATTTTATCGATTTGTACTTCATTTTCGAAAGCAAACTCTTGATAGTGGTTTGCGTAACCTAGAGTTTTGGACTGGGTGACATCATCATAATAAGTGGAGTAGGAGCCGTCCTGTTCATCGACGAAAATATCTATATCGTTTTCGTCTAAATCCATTAGATCATCAATATTGTCGAGATTCAGCTCTGTGGCGTCCTTCAAGCTACTAAGTGTAGACAACGGACACCAGGCGTCACAGTATTTGATTTCATTGGTGGTAGGATCAATGTAAGTAAGATTCATGATACCGTTATTGGGATAGGAATATATACGGAATAAGTTGATGGCATTGGATCCTTCTGGAACGTAAAGTCGAACCTTTGTAGGGGTAAGACCTTTCATCTGGTTAGGCAATTCTACCAACCATTGACCGCCAGAGTTGTCGTTGGGGGCCCATTGAGGGGAGGTGGACGGACATATTAGTTTAGAAGGATTTGACCCGTCTCCACTTATATCGGTGAAAATCCCATGTTTCAAAGAAAGGACCTGTTCAGCAGTGATGAGGGAAGTGTTAGTGGAATTTGTACGATTTGTTGAGTTGGAAGAATCCGATATATTCCGTAGTAGCAATTCAGGTATACCCAAAGAATCGAATTGACCCCCAAAAATTATCGACCCTGGGTTGGTTTCATTATCTTCGAACACCTTTGTTATAGCATTGACCACAGCATTACTACCGAAACCCTTGAAAGGGGTTTCAATTATGGATTTAGACGTCTGGTTGTAGATTAGTACGCCTGAGGAGTTTTTGTAGGTGAAGTTTCCACCCAAATAGATTAAGTCTCCATCGATGAAAGTTGTTTTAACTTCGCCATTCAACTGAGGCAAAGAATCATCACGCCTAGCGTGGGAATGGTGATCTCGTTTTGCATTAGCTTCTGAGGGTTCGGAAAAGGAAAAGATATTCGATATCTCTTCACTTGTGATATTATAGATGATGGGGGGTTGACACGATTGGTTGTTGAATTGAGTGAAGTTCCCTCCTATTAATATCGTGTCGTTATTAAGTAACTGAAGATCGGATATTTGACCGTCAGTGGTAGCGAATAGTCTAGCATGATTGGAATCTCGAATGAATAGCTTATTACTTTCACCTGAGTCACTATTGCTCACATTTGTACCACTTAGAGACAATCCACTGGTGTCATTAACGTTGGTATAGAAAGATAATGATTCAAAGTCACCCAATATCCCCAATTTATTACCGAAATCATTGAATTTCAACGACGGAACATGGATATCACCCATTATAGCCTTCAATAGCGAAAGCAATACCCAAACTTTCAATATTAGCCTCATATTTTGTTATATTGTTGTCCTTATGCCTTGTCTATAAATAAATTTAGCGAAAGTAAGCGGTTCTCACAACCGTTCAAAGGAGTATCTCAACGACGTATTCACTGCCTGCAAAAAGTAGAGTAGCAACGAAGTCAAGTTGTTGAAACTGGAGGATGTTTCCAACAAGAAGTAAAAGTGTGGTAAAAAAAAAGTTAACAGCTAAACTGTTGATTGTTTTGTTCGCACAATTTGACGATTTTTAAGAGGGAATGAGGATTTAAAAGTTGCAAAAAGTACAACAACTTGGTTTTATGGGAGATTGAGGTACAATTTTGGGGTAAGTAGTGTACTGTAAACAAATGCAGAGTGTATGTTTGGGGTGGGTTGGTTTTTTTTGGCATTTTATTGAGTCTCCAGGGATATTTCGTGAGGTTCTGATTATGTAATTGAACGGCACGAGAGATGAGGTTGATGTTGGAACCGTAGACAAAATATCGTAAATCACTGACTCTTGCTGAGCGCAGTATGTATTGGATACACCGTGTTTACATTGGAAGGTAGAGCCAGCGTTGTTTAATCTGTATTTGACCTGGTTGTCTTGTGTTATGAATTGTTCTCGATTAGGAAATATTATTGATCCAAGAATTTGCAGCCATTAGGGGTATAAGGCTTCGTTTGTTGAAGCTTCGTGGTGTGGGTGGTGGAGCACTCTTGGTGCTTTCCTGTTGTTAGAGCATTGTTCTGCGGGTATGACGGTGAAACTACCTTGGAATGACGAGAAATAGGATTTGAGTCTGCATTCAGTTGCAATACTCGGTTAACTGAGGCACATATTTGCATGAGTTCAAGACGCCGTTGTTTTTTACACACACGTTTAGAATAGTGTAGTATCGGTTGTGGTAGTATGCTTTACCTGTTACGTTTCTGTAGGCAATTTCTGTGGGCCATTTCTGTAGACCTATTACGTTTTTGAGAAGACACTGTTACTTTTGATGCAAATGTATTATTTGATAATGGCTGTGTTTGATATCTTTATAAAGTTACTTATTTTTTGCAGTAAAAGCTAATTAAAAGTACAAAGCTGCATCAAAGTAAATACTCCTAAATATGTATACACTAGGTGACAACATGGGAAATCGTTGAGGATTGATTCCAGACTACGTAAGATATTGTGCTCCCACAATTCATTATCTCAACCCATCAAGATGTTGAAAATAACAACGTTATTGGGGTAGCAGTCCACCGGAGATTTTTCACATTGTCAAACGGAGAGTTTGGCATCTATCAGTACCTTTCATCGACCGTCCCTTTCACCCATCTCCGTTGGCAAAACTACTCTTAACTTCGCCGATAAAACTCAAATCAAATCCCTGCAAGAGTACTAATCAAGACATTAAGCTCATCGGTTGAGATCTTCAGTTGTAAAGACAAAATTCCCCTCAAACAAGCTCCCTATTAGGAGAATTTGATCAAATAAAGTCGATCCTGCTTCAGCTCCCTTTATCTACTATTCACAAAATGAGTATCCAAATCACCATTTAAAATGAAAACCTTAGTTCAGTGTGATACTCTATTCGTTTGAAACCAATAACGGCCTTAAACTCGTACTTGAGATGTTCTACCATGTGACATAGCCATCATCAACTAACGACATTATCTTCTTAAATCTACGTGAGTTATGCGACCGATTTGTACATCGCAGATTGAAGCTTATTCTTCTTTCTACAGGCCGGCTACTAACCAACCCATTCTTAGACCGAAGCTGCAGTTTCTCTACACGCAGATAGTTCACACATGAATCTTCTAAGGTTCTTAGCTCTTTATCAACTCCTTAAGTATGTTCACATTTGGTGCGAAGTTTGGCAGAAATCTACCTTGGACTATGGATTACCCCAAGGGATCAGACCCTTATACTGCGAGGCAGTATCTCCTTCATCACATGTATTCTCCATTGATTTCGGTGGAGTCTTCACCTAGCGCCGATATCAGCATGCAATCGATTTTAAATGATGAAGATGTTTCGTTACTATCGATTTTGAAGCCGTATGGGAATAACGTAAAGTATGGAATTCCCAACCAGTTCTTCAGGTTAACGAATAATCAGCTAATAACTAAAAACTACCCCAGTTTTCCCATACGATTTGAACCGTCGTTACCTGACTTGCTATCTATCAGTAACTCAGAGAACAATAAGAAGTCAGCCAACAACTTACATCAACTATTCAGCATTTCTTCATTAGAGCTATTACTTAAAAAAATCACTCATTTACAAGCTAAGGTTGCACCCTCCGAAAATGAAGATTTGTATCTACAATTTTTCAATAAGATTATGACGTCTAATCTAATCACTCCGTTTGAGACATTTAACCATCCTATATCCCAGATATTTGTTATCAACTATAATAGTGATTCAATCGATTTTCTACGCAATAAAATCGTTCAATTCAGAAACTACAACTTCCCCAAGTATTTCCAGATTGATGACTTGCTAATTCATGTCTTTGTATTGTATGATAACTCTATTACTGACGATGAAGAGATATTGGAGTTTCAGAACTTGATAAGGAAGAACCTATCGATTAACTCATCAGTATTTCCAATTTCCGATACTCAGAAACCTAAGAAGTACGTGGAAGTACTTAAAAATGAAAATTCTACCATCGACGAGGAGCTCCAAAGAATTTCGTTGCAAAAGGATAAACCGTTTGACAAGTACTTCAAGGTTCCCGAAAACATCGACTACCAGTTCCGCTTGAAAGTGTACGAGTTTGTATCGCAGATGTTAATACCTCACATGGAGAAGTATATAAGGATATGGGATGACCAGATCTTGTCCCCACGAAGATCCATTGCCTCACGGTTCTTTTCAGCGTCTCGCAAGCTATTCAACAACAACAACCACAACAACGACAGTGTCGGCTCCCGCTTCAATAGCCAGGAAAACTATTATCATAAAACCTCACCAGAGCAAATAATCAGGAAATTAGCTGATTGGAGCTTAATCCTAAAAGATTTCAAATACAGTTATTCTGTTTATGATTTCATCAAGAAGGACTATGCCAACGATAAAGCATGGGCTTATGTGGCGTCGACGCAGGAAATGTCCATGGTTTCATTACTATTGGTTCATACCCAGTTACCCAACCCCTTGAATCCCCAATCAACCGTTCCTGATATGAATACTTTGAGGAAAATTAGACACGATATTGTCGAGCCCAATTTGTATGAGTTGTCGTACACTTATCGGTCACGGTTGAGTTTGAAAGCCTATGGGTTGAGAGCCCATCTCGTAGTGATAGAACTCCTATTGTGTATGAGCATGACTTACAACATGTCTTGGTGGTGGCAGGATCTCATTGAAAAGTACTTATTGAAGATTATCAGTGAATTCAGTTATCATTTGTTAAGCTACAACCAGCAGCCGCAACTGATCATACAAGCAATTTTGTTAGAGAGACTAGGATACAGTTTCGCCAAGTTTCAGTCCACCGATCATTACATCAACTACGATCAGCTACTTCAGTCCCAAATCCAGAACGACAAGGTCAAGCACGAAAAGGATGACCCAGAAACACCCGAAACATCAGAAATTAGCCTATTTTCCAACCCCTATAAACTCCGGCCAAAACTCGATGCCAACAGTTTTGGCTTCAATCGTTATAGAAAATCTTCATTGTGGTACTTGTTGTCGATGAAAGAATGGATAGAAGTTGGTTATTCCTACCGAGATTTGGACACCCTCAAGCATGTTGAGTCGCTATTGTCCAATATCGGTCAGACATACGACTTGACCTCTGACTATAACTGGTATGACAATCCTAGACTCCTTTTAGGATCTATAAAGCATAGAGTAAGTAAATAGAAAATCGCACCCATCTCATCTCGAAACTTCCCTATATGTCCTTTAGAAAGAGAGGTGAAGTTATCGGAGGACCTCTTCCTAACAGAGCCCCCGGAGTTTCTGGAAGAACGGGACATATTGCAGAATCACATAGAACGCCTCTAAATACTAGAGTAACTAGTGGCGGGCAAATTGGGGCAAGAACAAAGCAAAACAGCCAAGGCGATTTTTTGTCCAACCCTGGTATTCGTTCTTCCTTGATCACATCTCAGCCTACGATTTCTACCGGTACAGCTGATTTGGACAAACTTCTAGCTCACCAAGGGTTGCCCTTGGGAACATCGTTGTTGTTGCAAGAGAGTGGAACCACCGATTTTGCTTCGGTATTGCTTCGAGTGTTTGTTTCTCAAGGTATTCTCCATAATAGAATCGACAAGACGTTGAACTGCCACGTTATCGTGGTGGGATTAGGCTCGTCGTGGTGCAAGGAATTACCGGGGGTATATAGAGGGTCTTCTAAAGAGAAGAAAAGTGCTGCAATTAAAGAGAAGGAGTCTGCTATTAGCGTGTCTAACTTATCTCATCAGCAGTCCATGAGGGACCAGGATTTGAGGATTGCCTGGAGGTACGGGTTGAATAACAAAAAGACGAAGGACGAATCCACAGACGAAGTGAATGAAAACTATAGCCACCAATTTGACATCACCGAACGAATAAAGCCAGTGCCTGATAATGCCGAAATCAGTTTTGTTCCCGTGACAGACTTTGCAACAATGATATCACAAATCACAAGTACCATAAAGATGCAATTATCCAAGAATAAAGCGAAAACTATAAGGCTTGTTATTCCCAATTTTCTTGTTCCGTCGATATATCCTCCAAGTTTTTCCGAATCTTGTAGCGTTATCCCCTTCATTCATTGCTTAAGGTCTCTTCTAAAACAGAACCCCAACAATTTGTCACTAATGTATTCACTACCCCTTGACTTGTATCCCAAGACCACCACCTTGGTGTCTATGATTGAACAATTGTCCGATGGGGTTGTCCATTTGCAACCGTTCCACCAGACCTTACTGGAGTTCATCGAAAAAGCCTACAGGAATGAGCCGTCAAAGGTGCAGCACGGATTTGTTAACATCTTGAAACTTCCAGTATTGAGTGAAAGGGGGCTAATGACGGTCCATAATAACGAATATGCGTTCAAAAACGGTCGTAAACGATTCGAAATTGAGCCTTGGGGTATCCCGGTTGAAGCTGAAGGGTCTGACTCCAAGCAGGATGACCAAAACCACCAGTCGACCAAAAGCATCGAATTCTAATTTATAGACACGAAATTAACGATCATCCAACTTCCGAAGTATGTAGTCCAATTTTTCTAGAATGGTGTTTTGTGTGTTCCTCAAGTGGTCAATCTCCTGACTCAACAGCTCGAGTGTAGGACCACTTTCGCAGTACTCCACATCGTTGTTAAAGTGTACCGTTTTGGGATTTTTACCTTCTATATCAACCAGTGACCCCGTAGATTCCGTAGGAGCCAGAATTTCATCATTATTAGAGTCATTATGGAGTCTCCTCATCTTTTTAGCGTGTTCCAATTCGATTTCGTGGATCTTTGCTCTTCTAACTGGTGAACCACTGCGTCTGATTGGGGAAAATCCAGAACTTCCGAGTTGTCTTTTATTAGGACTCAAGGATACTCTTCGGTTTAGCCTACTAGCACTACTGGGCCGCAACAGTGTTACCGGTATCGTTGTGTTTTCAGGTCCGTCAGTCATTATTCAATCAATAAAAACAAACAATTCCGCGATTTTGTGTTTCTAAATACTGGAGATTCTATTCCTTATATAGAACGTGTTGACAGTTTCGAAACTCTTGATTCCATTCCATTGTTTCAGAAATATTCCGACGCCTTGCGATGGTGTTTTGAAGGTGTTTCATAAAATGATTTATCACTATAAGTTGGTAATACTTCTAGTACCATGTTCACGCCGCACAATAAGAACTGGTCCGATGTTGAAGCTAGTCTCTTCCAGTCGGAGTGCAAGACCTCCCCTACAACAAGCAATCTCATGAGGTGGGGTCACGACATAGAAGGAATCGATCTCGTCCCTTGTACTTTCCTTTTGCAAAACCTGTACCCCCCTGCGACCTGTCACAACCCAAAGAGTTGCCGCTTTTGCAGTCAATATCTATCACATTTTCTACAAATACCTTTCACATATCCACTTTTGTGTTCAACATATTATTGTCTCAACTATTCAAAACATGAATTTTAATGATTACATGAGGGAATTAGTCCAACTTGCCATTAACAGCAATCAGTTGGTATTGGATGTTTCTTCTATTGGAAGATGGGAAATTTTGCTGGTAGCCGAAATTGAAGAAGTTAAGGATACAATGGACCAAATTATTGTAAATTCGAAAAAATGCCTTAAGCGTAATACCCTGCTTTCAGCTATGTTACCAATTTTATTCCCTATTGTTGTTGATGAAGATGGCATATGGGAGTTTCTTATGTCGTACTATCAACTACATTACAGTCTTCCTTTCAAATTTGGTTTCGAGTTTCCAATTGGAGCTACATCTGGTGGAAATGGAAACAAGGAATGGAATGAATTATATGATATTGAACCAAAATTCACTGAGGAAATCAGTGATTTATGGTTCCAAGAAATTTTTGAACAAATGCAACAAGTGTTCAGTGGTGTCGAAATCGACTTAAAGCTATTAGAAGACTTGCTGAGCGCTTCCTCGCTGTATTTGAACGTTCCTCTGTATAAAACTACAGAGGAAGGAGTGGTGAAAAATTTTACCCAATATATTCTTGATCCAAACATTACGATTTTACGTTCTGCCAAGTTAGAGATCAGTTTGGAGGAGAATAAAGTCCGTACCTTGACTGGACTAAAACTGGCCGCTTCAACCACGGAATTCACTGCACCCTCGGCAGATTCTTCAATCACGGGAGCCTCAGAAACCACGGGAGGTGTTTCATTTCCTGCTAGCACCATTTCAAGCTTCACCGAAATCGACACAAGTGTCGAGCCCAATATCGTTGTCTATAATGGAAGGAGACAAATTTTAGTAGTTCAGCTTAAACCATATGGTTTGACACTTGATATTTCCGCCAAAGAGCAGCCAGAACATATCAGAAGTATATTCAAGCAGGCTACCAACTACATCATAAAAAGGAATTTGGACACCTTTATCGTCAGCGATATGAAGGTGATGATGGTTTTTATGCTAGACCCCGAAGGCTTGTCTGGTAACAGTTTCCAAGAGGGTGTGTCATTGGAGGAGCGCCAGATGCAGCAAAATGAAATTTACAACACTCTAGGTGCCGACTTTTTGAAAACAGACATTCCTACGTCTCATCAACCAGCTAAAGACAAAAGGAGTTACCCTCGTGTACCAGTACGTTTTAAGTATAGGATCATCCACTTAGAAGATACAGATCTCACACCAAATGCTGTGATGGGAGCTGTCATTTACCACCAATTGAAAAAAGATCCTATTGAGCAGGGGCGTATTAGTAAGGAAACATCGAAACGAATCAGGATACCAGAGATGGTGGTCTCTGCCGTCACCCAGTCGAGATTAGAAATTTGGAGTGATACAGTACTCCAATTTGGTGATTCCATACTTTTAAATGATTCCAAACGCTTAGACATTTCTAATGAAGATATGATGAGTGATGGAATATTCTCTCCCATTCAATCAGGAACTGACCATATTGCCCAAGTCGTAGTGATGAGAATGGCTGACTTTAGTCGTTTAACCAATGAGAGATTTGAAGGTGAACGACATATTGTCGTCAAGGCTTACGATGTCAATGCTATGTATCACTACTATAAAGCGGACCAAGAAGATATGTATTTGGGCTCCTGGGACGAGTGGAAGATCGAAATCGCCAAAAGATATTGGAACGAAGTGAAAGCGTATTTAAAGATTTCCCTGTCTAAAGTCCCCTTGTGTGTTCCCCAATTCATAAGTTTCGGTAAGATCAGAGTAGCATTTCTGAGTGGGAAAAATATTCTTTCTGGTTGGTACATTGCCACAGAGTATATTGTACCTCAAATACCTTTGGACAGAGGTTTGTTTGACACGGGATTTTACAAGCAGGGCCAAACTCTCGTAAATCAATTACATAAGTTGGACATTAATCATAACGATATTGCTACCAGAAATATTGTAATCAGTGGAAACAGGATCCACTTGGTGGATTTTGGGCATTCTGAACCCGAAAAGGAGAGCCGAAGGAGAGGAGAAGATGAAGAGAGAAATATGAAAATTGCTTTAGATGAAATCAAACTGAGAATTTGAAAGAAATAAAAAGCCATTCGTACTTAGTATTTGTATGGTATATGTGAATAAAAAACTGATGTAACTCATAACCCCATCCATTATTGTGGTTGTACTTCTTGGCTACGTTTTACGCTGACGTACAAATTTCTTGCAACATATCGGAATATAACAAGAAGCAGTGTTTTCACCATGGAGAGTTTGAAAATTGGGAATAGTAATTCGACCTTGTGGATAAAACACGGAAGAAAACGTCGCTCAATAGCATATTTGCTCCAGCATTGACGGTAGTGGGGTCATAGGTGGTCGACAGAAGGAGGTTTGGCGTGTTGGTGGAATGCGTTATGCAGTTGAGAGAATTCTTATCTTAAATAACAACTAGAGCCATTGGCACGATGTTTTCGAAGTAGTTCCACTACTAACTATGATTTGAGAGTAGTTCCACCGATGAACATGATGAAAATCATAATTGATATACTTTGAATTTATACTGAAGGGAGTTACAAAGTTGAATCACTGCTTTGGTATTTGTGACGGCTCATCAATCAATATTTAAGTAACAGTGTCCCATTACTTTATTCTTCAGAGTTCAATCGTCAACATCAAAAACATCTCGTCAGCATGTGCTAACGACATCTTAACAGAATCTTATCAACACCATCTCGGAATCTGTCTCTTATAATGTCTTGAATCTTCTCTGGTCGTGTATCCATCCATTAATTAATCCCCTTTGGGATATTTAATTGAGACGCGTCCTCGTCTTTTTCAAAAATTGTTAATACAATTCTTACTTTATAAATCAAAGTTTACGTTTCCAGTAACAATTGCTTACACCCTTCCGTGGAACACGAATAATGTCATCATCACCTTTGGGGAACACAGGCTCAGGAAGTGGTCCTAGAGACTCCCAGTCTCAGTCACAGTCACAAACTCAAGATCCGGTGCCATCATCACCATTATTCTTTCATTCATCTTCATCTCAGATCCATTCCGATAGCCAAGCTCCTCATGGTTCACAAGGAGCTAATAGAAGCAATTTACCCGGGTCGCAAATAAGGAGTAGTCAAATTGGCGAAGATTCTTCTCCGTTGCATTACTCTTCTTCCTCCGGCCATCACACTTCGGATAATCGAATTACCAGTGATGTCGACAGAATCGTCAGAAGACACCACAGAAGTGACATACAAGACAACGTGTCTTCTCCCATGCGTAGACGCACGTTTCTTGAATCAGGGGTTGAAGTCGCCAGAAACCCTTCCAATGATAACCCTTCATCTGATCCCTCGTCTCATCCCAATTCAGATGTTTTGAATAACGATGACGAGCCAGTGAGAGTTATATGGGGTACCAATGTCTCGATCCAAGATTGTTCCAACACATTTAGAACGTTTATCATGTCTTTCAAGTTGAAATATAGGAAACTTCACGAAAATTTACCCATCGACGAAGATTCCGACAACAAACTCTACTATGTTCTGCAATTGAACAATATGAGGGAACTAGGCTTGACCAATTTGAACTTGGATGCCAAAAACTTATTAGCTTATTCGGCTACAAAGAAGCTATACTACCAATTACTTAACTATCCTCAGGAAGTTATCCCTATTATGGATCAGACTATCAAAGATTGTATGGTGTCGTTGGTTATGGATGATAACGAGTTTGATACTACTGGAACCAATATTGACGACATTGAAACAAATATTTACACTGTTAGACCCTATAACATTAATATTGTTGAAAAGGGTATGAGAGAGCTAAATCCCAACGATATCGATAAATTGGTTAGTGTCAAAGGGTTAGTGTTAAGAGGTACTGCGGTAATTCCCGATATGAAAGTGGCGTTTTTCAAGTGTAATGCTTGTGATCATACTATTGCGGTTGAGATAGATCGAGGCGTTATTTCTGAGCCTTCCAAATGTCCTAGGCAGGTCTGTGGACAACCCAACTCGATGGCAATCATTCATAATCGGTCTTCGTTTGCTGATAAGCAAGTTATAAAGCTTCAGGAAACACCTGATTTGGTGCCTGACGGCCAGACTCCTCATTCTATCAATTTGTGTGTGTACGATGATTTGGTCGATTGTTGCAGAGCTGGGGATAGAATTGAAGTCTGTGGAATTTTCAGGTCCTTACCTGTCCGACAAAATTCTCGTATGAGGGCTGTTAAAAACTTGTACAAAACTTACTTAGATGTGGTTCACGTGAAGAAAATCGACAAGAGAAGATTGGGTACAGATACATCAACGTTGTTACAAGAAGCCACTGAGAAAGAGCAAGAAGTTGAACAAGTCAGAAAGATTTCCATCCAAGATATCGAGAAAATCAAAGAAATAAGTGAACGGGATGACTTATACGAGGTATTGGCACGCTCGTTGGCTCCGTCGATATACGAGATGGACGATGTGAAGAAGGGTGTGTTATTACAATTGTTTGGAGGCACCAACAAAACTTTTAAAAAGGGTGGAAGATACAGAGGAGATATCAATATTTTGTTGTGTGGAGATCCCTCAACCTCCAAATCTCAATTGTTACAGTATGTCCATAGAATAGCCCCCCGAGGGATCTATACCTCGGGTAAAGGGTCGTCAGCTGTGGGTTTAACTGCGTATATCACCCGAGATATTGATACAAAACAGTTGGTGTTAGAGAGTGGAGCATTGGTGTTATCTGACGGGGGTATTTGTTGTATTGATGAATTTGATAAAATGTCCGATGCCACACGATCGGTGTTGCATGAAGTTATGGAACAACAGACGATTTCTGTGGCCAAAGCTGGGATTATTACCACTTTGAACGCCAGAACTTCAATTTTAGCCTCTGCTAATCCTATCAATTCGAGATACGATCCTAATTTACCCGTCACTGCTAATATTGATCTTCCTCCACCATTGTTATCCAGATTCGACTTGGTTTATTTGATGTTGGATAAAGTGGACGAACGAATCGACAGACAATTGGCTAGACATTTAACTGATATGTATTTAGAAGACGTTCCTGAAAAAGTTACGTCCAATTTTGTTCTTCCTGTGGAATTTTTGACATTATACATCCAATACGCCAAAGAGAACATCCACCCTGTGATGACTGAAGAAGGAAAGAGTGAATTAGTGAAAAGTTATGTCGAAATGAGAAAATTGGGTGACGACAGTAGAACGTCAGAAAGACGGGTTACTGCAACAACCAGACAGTTGGAAAGTATGATTCGATTATCGGAAGCGCATGCTAAGATGAGATTATCTCCAACAGTTGAATTAATCGACGTCAAAGAAGCGGTAAGATTAATCAAATCGGCAATCAAAGATTATGCCACCGATCCGATCACTGGTAGAATTGATATGGATATGATTCAAACTGGTACAACGTCAGCACAAAGAAGGCTTCAGGAAGACTTAAACATTCAGTTACTAGCAATTCTAGAGGAGAATAATAATGTGATAAGATTCAATGACTTGGCAGTGAAAGTGAATGAAAGATCCTCCGTAAGAGTGGAGAACAATGACATTCACGAGGCTTTGAAGAGACTACAACAGGAGGGAAAGGTTGTAGAGACTGGTGATAGTCATAGAAAGACTATTAGAAAAGTCGCTATACTATGAGGAAATTGAGGATTTGAAGGTCAGAAGTTTTTGGGTTCCTCTGGGTATTGCATGTAAAGTAACTATATGATTGTATTTTGAGATGTAGATATCATATAACAGCTACTGTGCGATATTAATTAATGGGTGTGTAGTAATTAAGCATTCAAGATGTAAATTTAGAGATAGATATTGTAGGTATCGAAAACGTAAATCTATTCAACACATATAAAACTCATTCTGACTATAAATAAGTACTCTTACCTGGATTTTCCTCTTCACCGACCTCCACAACTGGCTCCTCTGCCAATTGAAAAAACTCATTCAACTTTTCATCTATATTTATTTCAGCTTCCTTCACTCCCGGTATTCTTGATAGTAACCTCAATTCCTGTTGCAAATCTACCTTTTCCCCTTTTTCTAACCTAATTAATACATCCCTTAATAAATTCATCTTAGTCTCATGTCCTTCTTTTAGCTGCTGGAGGCTCTTGCGTTTCTCCGTCATGTTAGCCACCACAGTAGTTAGCACTAGTACTAAAAATATGGATTTTGTAGGAGACGATTTAAATAAGTCTCTTATTGAGGAAGGACTTTTCCTACCGCTACCAACCAAATGAGCACCACGAGAAACGGTCGACTGCAACCGTATAAATCCACGAAAACCCCTCATGAGACTACTATTGTATTATTTCAGATATTGTGAATAGTCTCGAGAATTTCGCATCTTTCTGTTAATAATGAAAGTACCTAAAGTCACCAGTATATTCTTGGTGACATTGACGTCAATATCGATACTTAACTTCCTATTGAAATACTATACGTACTTTGTGCTAATGGTTTCGTCATCCAAAAACACGGCCCATGATGTCAATAATATTGCTGAAGAAACTGGTGAAGTTCCTCACCCACATGAATTATACGTGCCACTATTAACGTTCATCCCCACGAAATCGCCTGTAATTTCTCGACCATGGGTCTTGGTAACAAGCAGCTTTGTCGAAGAAAATTTTATCAGCTTATGCATCAGCTTCATTACCTTCTTTTATCTTGGTAAGTACTTGGAGAATATGTGGGGAGCCAAAGACTTCACTCGATTTTTGTTGGCAAATATCGTCATTGGGAACTTTGCCATTTACATATATTTTACAACGTTATCATTCCTCATAGAATTAAAAGAGGTGCCTCCAGTGGTGGAGACACCAACGGCAATTATTATGGGGTTGTTTGTTGCTTTGAAACAACGAATTCCACAGCATTATTTCTTATTATTCAGAGGATATCTACGAATTAAAGTTAACTACATTCCATTCATAACCTCCACGATTTTGTTCGTATTGCAGTTGATCAGCGAAGAGTTTAGAATCTCATTTGTGTTGTCGGTGTATGGATTTGTAATCAGTTGGGTTTACCTTCGATTTTTCAAAGAAGGTACCAATGAAAGGCAATCTTATTTATTGCCGTTTTCACTTAATCGAAAGAGATCGAACAAAGTCAAGCAAAAAATCAAACGTACGCCCACACAACCCCCCAAAATCGATTCTCACCCTTCCACTGCCAACTCCAGTCAGATAGATTTATCACAGACTAACTCTGCGAGCTTGCATATAGAAACTACCACCATCAAGGGAGACAGAAGTGAGCAATTTGCATTACATACATTTTTTCCCTCTCCACTATCATTTGTGGTGAGAGTCATTTCCAACTCAATTTTCGCCATAGCTTGTAAATACAAGTTGTTGGATCATAAGGACTTCCTCACCGAGGACATCGACGACAATTTCATGTTTGAAGACATGGACAATTTACAGTCAAAATTGTTTGACGTATCTACGTTAAATGGGGCGGAGAACGTCTCACCAATCGCCCACACTGACTCGAAATTGAAGGTGATTTGGAGCTGGTTGCTTAGGAAAGGCAGCCACCCTAACGACATAAAGTCGACCATGGACAAACGAAGGAAACAAGCATTGAAGCAATTTGAATAGATTTTTTTATAGTTCAACACGGCACATATGATGGAGACACGACTTTTTAAAACATGATTTTTCTTAAATTCAAACAGGAGAGAATGGTGGATTTGTGGTATTGGCATAGGTTGTATGGTTTATATGTCCTCCGAGTAGCCGTATATCAACATCTTGAGGTCACTGACTTACTCAACCTCCATCATTCTATTAACATTCCCTGAAACGATGTCGCGACTCTAATTGTAAGTTTTATCAGTTAGTAAGGGTAGATTATCAATCAGAAAGGAAATGGGTGCACTTATATCGTTGCCGGTTGCAGGGACAACTGCGTTGATATCTTCTATTAGTTCATGTGTTGGAGCAGCTGCGTGTTCAGCGTTTTGTTCGTCGATTGGTGGAACATTTCAGTCATCTATAATGACGAGAATCACATATGCAATATTATTATTGTTTAATAGTTTGATTTCCTGGGTGGCTCTATCACCCTTTATAGTGAGGAAGTTGGAGAAAGCTACGTTTGGATTCATCAACAGCAACTGTGGAGACGGAGGTAATTGTGTAAGTTTCGCTTCCGTTCACAGAATCAATTTTGCCTTGGGAGTATTTCATTTGATATTGGCAGGACTTTTGGTAAATGTGAAATCTACTGCTAATCCAAGGGCAGCTTTCCAAAATGGCTGGTGGAAGTTCAAGATCTTTGTCTACGTAATATTATTGGTAGTCAACTTTTTATTGATTCCTGATGGATTTTTCGTATTTTATGGAAATCATATATCGATTATATTTTCTACGGTGTTCATAGGAATCGGATTAGTGTTGTTGGTTGATTTTGCTCATGCATGGGCCGAAACTTGTCTTGAGAAGATCGAGTTGGAAGAATTGACCGGTGATAGTGAATATAATGCTGGATTTTGGAAGAAATTGTTAATTGGGGGCACTTTGACTATGTACATATCCAGTTTGGTGTTGACTATTGCCATGTATGTGCTTTTTGCTGGAAAAGGATGTGGGATGAACAAATCTGCCATTACGATAAATTTGATATTTTCGATTATTATCTCGGGAATGTCGATTAATCAGACAATCCAGGAGTCCAATCCTCATGCTGGGTTAGCCCAGAGCTCTATGGTTGTATTGTATTGTACTTATTTGATAATGAGTGCAGTAGCTTCTGAACCTGATGATAAATTCTGTAATCCTTTGGTTAGATCTAAAGGCACTAGAACTGCCAGTATCGTATTGGGGGCAATTTTCACGTTTATTGCCGTAGCCTATACCACAACCAGAGCAGCTGCAAATTCTGCATTCTACGATGAACATGACAGCACGGAACTTAACTCCACTACGGGGTTTATCAGTTCTCAGTCAGACATATCCCGTAATGAAATGAGATATCAAGCTATTAAGCAGGCAGTGGATGAAGGGTCGTTGCCTGAGAGTGCGTTGAACCAGTTAAGTTTATACGACGAAGAAAACAACGTCAACGATGAAGAAAGGTCAAGTGTGAAATATAACTACTCATTATTTCACGTTATATTCTTTTTGGCTACTCAGTATGTCGCCACGTTATTGACAATGAATGTCCAACCGGACGAGGTAGGGGACTTTGTTCCGGTGGGGAGAACCTACTTCTCCAGCTGGGTGAAAATTATAAGCTCCTGGGTGTGTTTTGTTCTTTACGGATGGAGTTTATTAGCTCCAGTCTTATGGCCCGATAGATTTGGGGTACTGTTGTAGGAGTAATGTCAGGATTAGTGGTTAATGTAGATTACGGAAATATAAAAGTTAACTTTGAGATGTTAAAAATTAGTGATTTCTGCTCAAACCAATATAAACCCATTCACGGTGCGGTGAAATATTTATACCGAAACCATATGATATCAACACATATATACGAACAGCATGGCATAACTGTAAATTTGAAAACCCATTTATTCCTCTTCAACTCTCCTCCCGAAGAATAAACCCATCTATCACGCGAATGGCTCAATGCGAAACTTCCAATATGAGTGACAAAGTAAGCGATAAGTTAGCTCGTACGATTGCTAGATTCCAAGCTAAAATCAACAATGGCGAGTTCTACGAAGCCCATCAAACGTTAAGAACGATCACCAACCGTTATGTCAAGTCTCACAGCTTTCCCGAAGCTGTTAACTTATTGTACCAAGGATCAATAATCTTGAGTGAAAATACTCAGTACAGTAGTTCGAGTGACTTGATCTTGTATTTGATCCAAATTTTGAACGACCAGCCTGATGAGTACACCAAAGAAGTCAAGTTGAAGCTTATCGAAATGGTAAGTAAGTTGCCCAACAGCGAGCCCAGTTTGATTGAACTATCGAAAAAGATGGTGAATTTATCGAAAGTTGTAGACAATTCCAATTTCGGTGACTATGAAATCCACAACTTGTTTGGCAGCAAATTTTTACAGCAATGTCAAGTAGAACATACGACAGATAGGGAGAAAATTTTCCAATTGGGAGAATTGCACTTGGTGCTAGGAAATATGGTGTCGTTGCAACAATATGTGGAATTCTTATTCAAGTGGTACAGCACGTCCAAAGGAACCGATGCTGGATTGTTCCTCTCTAGAGCGGTGATAAACTACTGTTACTTGAAAAATCATCAATACGTTCAACAGTCATTGAAGATTTTCATAACGGAGTTGATTAAGGTCGATAATGACTTCGAAGTTTTATCTGAAGGAGATGATCAGATTTGTTTCTTCAAAAACCACAAATTGATGAACTTTTTACAGTTGTTGGTGGTGACCTTATCTAAAAATGAAAACGGTAACAAGTTCCTCAAGTTGTACGATCATTATAAACCAACGTTGACCGACTATGAATTAGTCGGGTCGGTGGAATATTTGGGACGTTTCTACTACAAATTGAAGTTAGGTAACCCCAACAATCAGAACATGTTGGCCAATTTAATGAATGGGTTTTTTAAGTGAAACATAGAGTCGTCAAATCATATATCTAATACAAGTCCTCATTAATGGCTTCATCCTTAATCATACTGCAGCTGTTCAAAGCCTCGATTAACTCAGGTCGGTTGGATCTGACCAACTCATGTTTGGCTTCAGAATAACTACACCATTTACGCTGTCTGGTAGAAGCTTCCGGCCAGTCAGTATTCAAGTGGTCAATGATCATTTCGTAGAAATGAAACTCTGTTTTTGGAATCACCCCACCACCCTCAAAGTCTCCCTTAATAACCGGAGGATTGTTCCGTTTATCATATACCACCGGCAACTTCTGGGTGATTTTTCCCTCGATTCCCGCCTCTTCCCATGTCTCTCTCACCGCGCTGACAACAAAGTCCTCTCCTTCATCCAACTCAATACCACCTTTAGGAAACACCCATTTGTCACGATGTTTCGACGACAGAACCATAATTGCCTTATCTTTGGTCTCGTTCAAGCAGATACAGCCCGCTACCATCCGAGCTCCCGATTCCGCATACCTCTGGTTCGAACGCCCTACCCTACTGGAAAGTTTCTTGTCCACTAAGTTAGGAATCATAAGTATGGGGTTAATTTTCCAGTGCGAATATTATGAAGTGGTACTGGTTGTTGACGGTAATACCAGCGGTGACTTCCCACGAGGCGAAGGCTAGACCGCGAGATATGTCGTGGCAGGACTGGCATATGTTGGAGGAGCACCAGGTCGACGATTACGACGCCATCACGTTTTTTAAGCTTCATGATCTCGACGGGAAATCGAAATGGAATGATCAGGATATCTTGAATTTATATGGGTTGGCAAGAGATACGATTGTAGGGGACGGTTCGGGGATGGGGGATCATGAGCATGGCCATGAAGCTGTTAGTGCTGAGGCAAAACATCAGGTACTCACCACAATAAAAAAGTTAATTGATAGTGACAACGACGGTGAAATATCGGCACAAGAGTTTGTGGACTACATAGCGCTGGGGAAAGTGTTGCCTGATTTTGGCTACGGCCAGGGACACCATCTTGATTTTGAAAGCGAGTACGAGGAGCATCACTGGAATAAGTATCATAAGGATCAAGACCCCGAGGTGTTGGTCAAGCATAAGGAAGATATTGAGCATGAGATGTTACATCACGAACATGAGATAGAACAGTCTCATAGTTTGTCACCAAATATTCGAGAGATCACTAAGGATTACCAGTCGCCTATTAGATTAGACAACGTCCCGCATAAGTATAGGAGCTAGTGAAGTTAGAATTGAGATTTTTAGTTTCTGTTTATAGTGACCAATGATAAATCTAACTTGGAGTGCCCAATCACAGAATTGGGATTATCGTATATTTTATACTCTGGGATTATATGGATTGTTTTCTTGATGTGGACATCTAATAAGCTGCGGCAAAGAAAGGGCGGACACTGTATCAAGTATAATGTGATTTATATTTTAGTGATGCTTATGACTTCCAAATGAAGCAGTGAGTGCATCCACTTGCATAACATATAGCGTTTGATCACCAAAAACCCCTTTGGAGATTCAAAGGGAAATTTGCTGCTTTCTACGTTACGAGTTACAGAACTCTTGATTTGATCAATTTATTCATAGGGCTTATCGAAAACTGTGATATCTTTAGTCTTAAGGAACAGTAAGACAATATTTGCAGAATTGGAGAGAGATGACATCCTGTCATAGACAACCACAATCTGATACATTGCCTTTTCTAGCTCCAAAGGTATATTCCTAGACTTCAAGCAAACGAACGGCGACAGTGAACTGGGCAGTTTAAAGATTGAAGAGATCAAATCTGCTCTAAAACCCAAGTAATTTCGATGAAAATCTCTCCATGGGGATTCCCATTCCACCAAGAAAGTAATTATCTCCACGATATCTAATATTGAATTCCTTATCAGTAATAATTCACAATTCTATATATTGAATATGCTCTATCGTAAAGTCTCTATGTGATAAGACATAAACTCAAATATATACATTTAAGTCCATTCCTCTCCCCTCATTTTAGCGTCCCCATAGCACAATCTCTGAGCTCCTGTAGATCTTGCTGACATCCTTTGGCCGACTTTTTGATCTTCAAACAACCCTCATATGCCTGTAACTTCCCAGCACATATACCTTGAATCTTCTGAAACGATGGCACTTCAGTCTTTATACATCTGGCAAGTTCCAATTGCTCCTGCTGACAGGGATTTTGTGGATCACTGAGACACTGGTGGAACTTAAGGAACTGATTAGGGCAATAAGCGGCGATATCGTCTAATAGAAGCTGATCCAATATTCCACTCATTAGTAAAAGATGCGATTTCTCAAAACTTTAACAGTGATGAATGTGTTGAAACCGGTGTTAGAAACAATAACCTGGATCCCTGTAGTGTACACGTTCACACAGCATGTGTATCAGCCGTATTATATCCAGGGGATGTCAATGACACCGACTTTTAACCCCGGAACCTCGTCACTATCCAACGATATAACATTAGTACAAAAGTTCGGGGTCAAAACTAGTGGGGGTGTGAAAAGAGGAGATATTGTGATGTTTCGATCACCCAATAATCCCGAGAAATTGCTTACAAAGAGAGTAGTGGGGGTTCAGGGCGACACCATCAAGTGTACAAAGAAATATCCTAAACCTACGGCAGTCATACCTCGAAACCATTTATGGGTCGAGGGAGATAATGAGTTCCATTCCATCGATTCTAACACTTTTGGGCCAATTAGTCAGGGTCTTGTGGTGGGGAAAGTGGTGGGGATAATATGGCCATTATATAGGATTGGAGCGGATCTTTCCAAAGAAGGTAGAGATGCAATAATGAATTAACGTAGTAATGAATTAGTGTACATAGATATATACAAATTGTCATGTTGGGTGACATATCTCTAGAATAAGGTTTAGGTGTTTTGAATGAGGCACTATTCAGCCCATTTAGCTCAATATCAGGATCGTTAATTCAAGATTAAATCTTGCTCAATATTGTTAATTCAAGATTAGATCTTGTTATATCGATTTTTAGTCAATTCCATCAATGCTGCTTTCTCGTAGAACCCATTTCCGCTAGAATTCATTGCAATCCAACTCACGTAGTGCAAGGGTCTCCAACTGCAGCACTGGACTACGATGTCCCACTAGCTTGTCTCGTCAACTGCGACACAATGGCTGTTCCTGTTGCGATGAGGGCAGATGAACCATTGTTTCAGATGACGACACAAGATAAACAAATAGCAACCGCAAAGACACTATCAGTGCAATGGGCAGCCAATCCCATCACTGTATGGCTTTGATTAGTTGAATGGCACTCAAATGCAATTTGATGAAGATTTGGCTGTCGCCCGATAACTCAATGAGGGATTTAGGCTTAACTAGCGATCTTCGAAGATAATTGTCGTGATTATTTCGAGATTTATTGGTTTTTTCCACAATTCGGTCCACCTTGTGTTGTAGCGAGTTTATAATCTCGTTCAAATAAGTGGATATGCGAGCCCAATTTTTGATGATGGCTATTTCTTCATCACTGATGACCATTAAACAATACTTTCTCTCGCCACCTCTAGCATTGCTGTCCTTGATCTTGAAAATCTTCGTGAGAGTGTAGCCGTTCAAGTTATCTCCCAAAAATATTGGCTTAGTGATGTCGGAAGTAGTCTCCACAGATAGTATTTTCAATAGTAGCTTGGTAAGTGAGGCAAATCGAGCCTGATTTCCAGGATATTGCGTCGAAATGAAGTATTTGCCCTTAGCCTTGGTTATGGCGTTGTTGGCATCATCAGGAAGCTGAAACTTGCATGACAAACAAGTTTGAAGTTTGGAGGTCAAAGTCAATCCCGCCTTAGATTTGCATCCATCGGTAGATAATATCGAACACGGCCCATGGACCTCACAGAAGTGTCCTAAACAAACAGATATCCTCGCCATGTTAAATCATCAACTGCCACGGCCTCAAATATAGTTTCCAATCCCAATCCCCGGCGATTTTTGTCTTTGCAGTTTAATCGGGTTTATATTCTTTATATGTGTACGTAATTTTCGTTGCGACTGAGGCCCGGTGAAGCTTAAGAACAATCGCATTAAATCGTCTGCCTCTGACACTTTGGGCAGATTGCATTGCATGGTCTGAGACGCTAGAGAAGACCCATTGGTGAATCTCGAGACTAATTAGATCGAGAGACGATAATAACAAGACTGCTGCGGTGATACAAAGGCAATGTCAGATCCTGCTGGGGAGATTTACGGCGAAAGAACTGGTGACATCTCCGGGACGCCTCAATCACAGTTCCCCGATATACCGTACAATGATAAGAAGATCCGAAATATTCTGCTTGTCAGTCTACGAAACCTATACTTCAAGACCAACGATAACAGTGGCGCCATCGGGAAGGTGAAGCCTCGGAAGAGTACCATTTTCCAGACCATTGACTACTCAGATAACTATTCGGCTTTATCTCAACGCAATGAGAAGCAGTTACTTACAAGTTTTATTAGTTTGCATTATTTGAATGAAGACTTGATCTACGTTAGTGAGATCAAGACGTTCAGTCTGAACCCCAATTTCAATCAATTCACACTACCGAATGTCTCAAAGAACAAATTTCATGGATTGATAATAAAGGTGTGGGTGAAGTGGGAAAACAGATGGAGGTTGTTGGTGAAATGGAACTGTGACTTGAAGCAACTTCACTTTATTGATTACAATATTGACAACGTTGAATTCCATAAAGACAATACCGTGATTTTACGACTAAATGATCGGTACTATACCAGAGCAAGCTATATTAATTCTACCAAATCTCCATCTTCAGCAAACCACCAATTGCCTAGTTATAGTTTTGACATGATACGATCTATAAACAATTTGGATAAGTCCCTCAAGGAGCTTAGCTCCTCGAAACGGAAAATCAGTAAGGGGATAACCAATCTAACGTCCACAACTCGTGAGGTAAGGACCACAGAAACAGTGTATGATGAAATATTCAAGTTGCAGCTCACCATTAGCGACTTATCAAATAAAATATCCTCCCAAAAGTCGTTGAATGACGAAATTCTATCGAACTTGATCAAGTTTAAAATATTCAACAGCAAAATCACCAATATTAACCAAGAGACTAATTTACAGTATATTCATAATATCAATAATGAGGTTGAGTTTATAAAGAACCAGCTACCTATCACTTCCCAGTCTCTTGAAGACACAAAAAATTCAATCAGAAGTCATTTCAAACAATTCAGTCTTGTGTTGAATGAACTACTACCTATAAAGCAGACCAGCTTGTACAATTTGAGCATAGGAGATATAGAGTTCCCTTGCAACGTGAAAAAATTGTTGGATGTCTTGTATTACAACGAAGAACTACCTACAAGCGATTACCAGTACCACGATGAACATAAACTTAGGGTGGTGCTAATCAACACTGTTCTCAATTATATCGTCCAGTTAATGATAATGCTAATCAACATCACCAAATTAACAGTTCACTATCCCATGACTTTCAAAGGCAACTATTCCATCATCAGTGATTTCAAAAATAACCACTTCCCGTTGTTTTATGAAAGTGTGCTTACCAAGAAGAAAACCCAATTCGCCAACGGACGGAATGAAGTCATCTTGAAGAATGAGTTGTTTGAAATGGGCTTAAATTTATTGAATAAGAATTTGTTATTGATCGTAAAGGATTTGAACGAATTCTATAACCAAGACTTGTTAAATAAAGTCCCTGTTGATTGTCTAGATAATTTTCTATGGATATTACAATACTTGATATTGTTTATGAGTGCCGACGAAAATGATAGAGAGTGATAGAGAATAACGCAGGAAATTAAATCAAACATTTATCAAAATGATACTAAGACAACAATTGCAAGAAATTTTCACCAAAACTACAATAAAGCGATAGCAGCTAATCCTAATAAAGCACCAACACCCAATTTGTCCACACCATTTTGAGAAGATGAAGATGCTGAGGTTGAAGACGAGGTAGATGAGGTTCCGCTGGAAGACCCACTAGTATCATCATCGGTAACATTACCGTCATCGTCGTTGTCGTTATCATCATTGTTGTCGTCGTCGTTGTCGTCGTCGTTGTTGTCGTCGTTGTTGTCATCGTTATCGTCGTTGTTGTCGTCGTCGTCGATTCTGGAGTACCATGGTAATTCAGTAGCAAAAGCTCTCAAGGACGATACGTTGATATCACTGTTAGCCAACAACGTGGTGTAGGAGTCATCAGTGTAAGTCGCAACTTGGACAGCCAAAGATGTCAATGCGGCAGGAACAGACAGAGCAGTTCTGATGAAATCAAGGTAGTCTCCAGTATGACTTCTGTAATCGTGGACCAACTCAGTCAAAAATTCGACATTATCGTCATTGTCATTATCGTCGGCTTTAGCCAACAAAGCAGCAGTTAAGATAAATAAGTGTTTCAATTGCATTTTTATTCAAGTAGTAAATATATTTCAATAATGAGTTTCTGAAGTCTTCGTGCGAGACTTTATATAGTTGCCGGATTAGGCCAAGATGACAAGTCGTGGAAGGACCACCTACCCCAAATTTCTTATGGCTGTGATTCGCTTCGCCTATTCCCGATGAGCCTCTGTATTGTACCTTCCGTTTTGATCCACGGGCATGGTGGGGCGCATCGGCTGCGTGTGACGGCAGGAGATGGCCGGCGACACTAAGCCTCAGTTTTTATCTGCCAAGCGAAGTATCAACAATGCAAACGTTCTCTAAACACATAAAAAGTTCTATATAAAGAACGAGAAGATCTATAATTAAACCAGGATACCGACGAGTATAAACAAAACTAAGGCGCATCGAAGGATCTAGGGGAGAAATTAGCCAAGACGGCTTTATTGTTCAGGAGGGCTAGTGCTTAGCCAACTCTTACTCTAGCTTACCAAGAGGACAAGCCAATAATAGACTCTTTCTATAATTAGAGATCTCAGAATATTTTGATAATACATTATTGTACACTGGGGTCATCCCAAGAATGGTCCACCCGCAAGACACAAGTTTCTTCTAGTGAAGTGGACTTTGAAAACTGGGGTTTTCTTTGTAAAGTACGCTGTCATATGATCCGACGATGCAACGATTTCTCGCTTACTGCCTTTGGATTTAGCGGCTGATGACGAGTTGGCGGTGGTTTCTGTATCATCGGCGTCGAAACTGAAGGTTTCAGGTTCAGGACCCGAGTCGTTGGTGTTTTTCCTCACATCCCATACTCTTACGGTGTTATCAGCCCCACCACTGACCAAAACTCCGTTATCTTTAGAGAATTCTAAGGAGTAGATTGATGATCTTCCATGGCCCCTCATGGTTTTTAGTTTTCTGCCACTCCCACAATCCCAGATGTTGACCACACTATCTTCACCAGCGGACGCTAACCACCGTCCATCGGGGGATACTGCTACGCAGTTAATTGGTCCTGTATGGCCGACAAACACCCTCACCGTATTACCACTATTGACGTCCCACATCCTACATGTTTTGTCAGAAGACCCCGTAAACACGTAGTTCGAGTTGGGATGGAACTGCACGCAGTCCACATCGTTGATGTGACCAGCAAAGATTCTCAAGGGGTAAATGTGGTCGGTAGCCCATAACCTAGCGGTTTGATCATGGGAAGCGGTTGCAAAGTAATGGCCCAATGGGGAGAATTTGACATCCCATACCGGCTGATTGTGTCCTTTGTAAGACACTAATGCGGTATAAGTATCCAAAGACCACAATCTCACAGTTTTATCTTCACTGCCACTGAGTAAGAACTTATTGTCGGGAGAGAACGACGTGGAATACACCGGTCCACTGTGTCCAACTAATCTTCGAGTATTGTCGCTGTTATTTTTATCTTTTTTGAAGATCGATTTCAACGGTTTCCCGTCAATGCTCCATAGTTTGATATAGCTGTCTTGGAACCCTCCGGCTACAATGGTAGAGTCCTGATTGAATTCGAGACTAGTCAAGTCTCCATTAGAATTGTGAAAAGTATACATGCAAACTGATGGAGCAGTTGCTTGTATGTCATTTAATTTGATTTTCAACCGAGAGTCTTCCACCAGTTTGATATATCTTTTGATATCACTATAGTCTTTTAGTGGCAACGGTAATGAGTCTTTTTCGGGACTGTCTTCATCAGGGGCTTGCATTTCCTTGAATTCTTCCACCAAAGTTTTAAGAGGTTTGTCATCGTCATTTTCAGCAGATTGTTCATCTTTTAATTTCAATTCCGCTTCAATTTCGTTAGATATTTCGGGATCTAATGGCAATTTACCTAATGCAACCGACGTCGCTTCGTTGAATCTTTCAATCTCGTTGCTGGTTTCATTCAACGCTAATCCTTCCTCGGGGTTGGCGTCACCCGTCAACTGTAATTTATCGGGTTGAGTGATTTTAATTATTGGATTCAAGTATTGATTTATGATTCTAATCAAAATTGCACCCCCAATGGCTTCATTCTCATGTAAAAAGTATAACAACAAGTCCATCGAAGTCTTGGATATTATGATTCGATACTTGTGACTCCTGAACCTTTTGGCCAATTCATTTTCATCCAAATGTTCCGGTAATGAAATTCCACTCAACGCACCGATTTCCAGACCATGCAAAATTTCATGGTCAAATTTAAATCTATCATAGAATGATTTTGCCTGGGTTGGCATATTGTTATAGATCAATTCAAGATAACAATGGATGAAAATGGGATACAAGATTTTCGACAATTCGGGCTTATATAAATCCAACGAGTTTTCCACCCAGATCTTCAACGCATTATACACCACAGCGTATATGTCGGGGTCGAATTCTCGTTTTTTGTTTTCTTCAAAGTCCTTGAGTTCTCGTAACTCCTTTTCCTTCGCCAATCTGAACTCCCGGTCCTTCGAATCCTTCAACTCTTGTTCGATCCTGTACTGTTTGTCTCTTAAGTCCTTTAACTCTTTTGTAACCCGTTCTCTTTCCACCCTATTCAACTCGCTAGGATTGGCAAGGAGAGTAGTCGCAGCACTAGGGAGTCCGGTAGCCGGAGTTGGTGTGTTAGTGCTCTCTAATCTAAGCATATTTTCTGTTTTGTGGTATCCTTTCTTGTTAAGATACTCCAAAACAATCCGGTTCAAATCAGCCTGACTAAATTGGTTTTGTTGATTTCTTGACGATTGTGCCTGGGAAGTCTGTGACCTCGTCACCGGCTGTTGCCGGGATTGCTGTCCTGAAGGGTTACCACTGGAGTTGTTCTCGGCCATATTCAACAATCACAACTGACAGAAGTTTTCACTTTCCGCGCGCTGAAAAATTCAATCGCTACACTTTATATATCTATTCTACACTTATACAACACCTGTAAGAGTTACGATCGGATGACGGGCCTCGCAATATCCCAGGGACCCAGTAGCACGTTCTTATACCTCTGTAACGACAAAAAGTAACCGGGCAACACCAAAACAATGAACAATTGTATTGTTAGCCATAATATAATGACATTTGCGTTAGACAACTGCCAGAAAAGATAATCAACAACTGCTGTGACAAAGGCAAATAGCACGTAGTGACCGGAGGCGGAGGTGCGACGTAGACTAAAGTCAAATAGGGGCATAAAAATGTTCGCTTGAATGGCCAATAGTATGAAACAAAACACCTGCCAGGTAGTATTCAACCTTGATGCTAACACTAGGGCATTAGATAGCGAAAGATTGGTGGATAAGATGGGTTTATAAAAGGGCAATTGGGTGTTTATGGCGTAATCGTGAGTGAGCAAATTCGATAGTGTTAGTAGCAATGATATCGACCATATGGAATCGGAAGCTGTAGATCTAGTTAACGACTTAAGCACTGGCGAGAGCATCAATAACATGAAAATCACCATAATAATTGATTTGAGCTTGAATAGTTTGGAATTGGCAGTATTTAATTTAAACTCCCAAATTATGAACCCCACGAGCGATGCGACGGAACTCGTTTCAACGATAACGGTGGCGTCCCAGTTGAATTTGTATATGGCGATAAATAAGAGTAATACTAATGCCAAGTTGGTCAAATGGAATAGTATGAGCGAAAAGTCGTTAACCAACTCCCAGTAGTTGTACTGGGTTACCGTTTGGTTTCTCTTTAGTTGGGACAAGAAAGACCCGTCAGTGTAATTATCTGGGAACTCTTGGTGCTGGTAGAGAAGTTTCTTCCAGGTATTGCCTGATTTTCGTTTCTTCATCAAAAGGGTTCTACTCATAATTAATTAAAAGTGCGGACGACTTATGAGACCAAGGAACCATTCCCGAAATCATTCGACCAATTCCAGCAGGTTTTCGAGCTTCCACAGGGCCAACCCTGACAGGATATCGCGTACCACCACTAACACTGAACAGAACTATGACAACCAGAGTTTACGAACGGTGGATCACATTCCCAGTGTCAAACCAAGCATCACTTATCTGGATAAGTTGTGGACACAAATCGATGTGTTGGACGACGTGAAGACCATGAGTCACCAAGTGAAAGAGAAAGGGTCGTTTTTCAACGATAAGTTCAACAGTGACTTGAATAAATTGAAACACCTGCAAGAAAAGTTGATTGAAGTGATGGCAGATGACAGTTTTACTAATAGCGATACCTTTAAACGACAACGAGAGCGATACAAGAGCAATACCGAGCCCGATGACAAATTGGCTGGCTCCAAACTAGACTCGAGGCTCGGCAGGCGAGATAAGGCGAAGATAGACAACTTGAGAAATGAACAGAAGAAGTTTCAAGAGGTGAATAATTATGTGAATGAGGTGAAGGACAATTTGGATAAGGTAGGGGAGTCCATGAAGAACTTCGAAGACACCACGAGAGATTTGTGGTGAGGATTGATAGAGAAATTTGGTTCTACAGCCACGTAATGTGGTGGTAGCAAAGCACTAGTGCTATGAGGGAACGAAACAGACGAAGGAGAAGGCTCCTGGACACGAGTAACGGATGGTTATAAGTGCATGATTGAGAAATATGGAATGGTGTTTAGTGCCTTTTAGTGTTCAGTGCCTTTTAGTGTTCAGCGCCTTTTAGTGTTGAGTACCTTTTTAGTGTTCAGTGCCTTTCAGTGTTCAGTACCTTTTTAGTGTTCAACATTGAAAGTTTTAGAGCAAGAACAGCCAAGAGAACCAATATGGACTGTTCAAACAGCATGCTCTGTACTTTTTTCACAGATCATTGTGAAAATTTCGGTGATAGTTTTACAAATCCGATATCGAATTCTACCCTAAACAGCTTTTCTATTACACATTCCAGAACTCCTAACTCTTAGCGGCTCCAGTATCCACCTACCTACTATACGCTCAATAACATCCAACCGTGCTCATCACGTAATTAACCCAAAATCTCCTGATCTGCCCCTAATCACTCCATACGTCAGTCCTGCAACATAATATGCACCACTCCATGCCAACTCCATGGCTGCTCCATATTCCAACCCCTATATGACGGATTCTCGGGACAACGTTGTTCCTCGACCAATAATCGCCCATTCGTGTCTGCCACCATCGGAAAAACCTGCAGCCCTCCCCTCCAACAAGAGAATATGGCCATCCAGGTTATTCCTAGCACAAATCCACAGTCAACAGATTGCAAAGTTCTAGAATCCTAAGTCTAAATTCCCTATTACCCTCCTATAGATTATTGGTCGGGGAACACCATTTTATGGGGTAATGTTGCCCGATAAATCGGATTAATATAATCTAAGGAAAGAAGTCCGACGAGCGTCGCAGAAAAAAAACCGTCGCCCGTTCACAAACCATCATCTGACCGAAAGGAATATATAAACGGTGAAATTCTCGATTTCCTGAGCCCCAGACAAATAAAATATAAACATTTAACACTAAAGATGGTTCATTTAGGTCCTAAGCGCCCTCAACATAGAAAGGGTACGTTTACTGATGTTCCCGAAGAATGGATGGAAGAGTTGCACGAAGTGGAGGAGCAGTTGACGATTTCGGCCAGCAAATTGAAAGAAATCACCAGTCATTTTGTTAGCGAATTGGACAAAGGGTTGAGCAAAGCTGGGGGGAACATTCCTATGATCCCTGCTTGGGTCATGGAAGCTCCCACTGGGAAAGAGACCGGAGACTATTTGGCTATTGACTTGGGAGGCACTAATTTAAGAGTGGTTTTGGTGAAATTAAATGGGGATACCACTTTTGATACTACCCAATCGAAGTATGCATTACCTGGCTCCATGAGAACTGGTTCGGCAGAGCAGTTGTTTGACTTCATCGCTGAATGCTTGAGAAAGTTTGTGGAGGAATTCTTCCCTCTGGGGTGTAGAGAGCCTTTGCCTTTAGGGTTTACCTTTTCCTATCCTGCCTCACAGTCGAAAATAAACTCGGGGGTGTTACAGAGATGGACTAAGGGGTTTGACATTGATAACGTCGAAGGTCATGATGTGGTGCCAATGTTACAAGCCTCGATCAGGAAATTCGAAGTCCCAATTAATGTCGTTGCCTTGATTAACGATACCACCGGGACGTTGGTTGCATCTATGTACGCCGATCCTGAAGCCAAAATGGGATTGATTTTTGGTACAGGATGTAACGGGGCTTACTACGATGTGGTGAAAGATATCCCCAAGTTGGAAGGTAAAATGCCTAAAGATATTCCTCAGGATTCATTGATGGCAATCAATTGTGAGTACGGGGCGTTCGATAACGAGCACCAAATCTTACCAAGAACCAAATACGACATCCAGATTGACGCTGAGTCCCCCAGACAGGGCCAACAAGCTTTTGAAAAGATGATCTCCGGATACTATTTGGGAGAAGTATTGAGATTGATCTTGGTGGACTTGACCGAAAACAAGAAGATGTTTTTCAAAAACCAAGACTTGACCAGATTAAAGCAACCTTTCATAATGGATACTTCATTCCCTGCCAGAATTGAAGAAGACCCCTACGAAAACTTGTCGGACGTGCAAGAATTATTTGAAGAAGTCTTGGGCCTTCAAATTAGTTTGCCCGAAAGAAAAGTCGTAAGAAGATTGGCCGAGTTGATTGGAGAAAGATCGGCTAGGTTATCCATTTGTGGGATTGCCGCCATCTGTAAGAAGAGAGGATATACCACAGCTCATTGTGCTGCTGATGGGTCCGTTTATAACAAGTACCCCAGCTTCAAGGAAAGAGCTGCTAAGGGGTTGAGAGATATTTTTGATTGGACAGAAAAGGAGGACCCTATCGTGATCATCCCTGCTGAAGATGGGTCTGGTGTTGGTGCAGCTGTTATTGCTGCGTTGACAGAGAAGAGAATCTCCAAGGGATTGTCTGTTGGGTTGGAAGATGCTTAAACCGCAATATTTACGTTATAGATTTATTAAGACCGGGGCAAAATGCCTATATAATATATAGCAAACGTCTTAGAAGTTATGTTCATTTCTGTTGTCGTAGATGCCTCTCTTTGTTCTAAAATGGGTCCTTTCTTCTGTTATACGTCGTAGAAGTCGAATCGTGCGAAAAATAGCTTTAACTTATGTCCTTTACTCGTGAGGTTTTGTCTACACCCCCCAACGAGACAGTTGATGAGGACGACTTCGATGTCCCAAGGTTGCAACAGGAGAATGATTTAATTGTGTTGACCAATCAGATTTCCCCCGATGCGCTAATCAATACCGAAGATATACTAACAACAGAAGAATTAATCGAACAGAGCAGACAAGAACAGCAACTTTCCCGGGAAGAATACAGGTTTAGCTTTAGTATATGGGATATCCTCAAGAAGGGAGCCATCAACTTGATTTTACCTTTCATCAACGGGATGATGTTGGGATTTGGGGAGATCTTGGCCCATGAAATAGGATTCAAATATGGATGGTCAGGTGCAAGAGTGGTACCTCAGACCAGAATGGTGAGACAGCTGCCACCGTCAAAGTATCTATAGAGAATATATCTACTACATGAATGCAATATAAATCACGTCACTTGGTTCTTGTCGCAGAATAACTCGTACGATCGGTCTCTGCCCACCGGGAATCTTTTCTGGGTTTGACAACTACTACATCTGTACACTAACACATCATTTTGGGGGGTTTTGGCTTTAGACGCATTTTCTAGCTTGATTTCCATGGTAAGTCCAGGAATCTGTATAGTATTACACCTTTTACAGCAGGTTCGCTTCAAATGGGGCGAGAGCTTTAGCACTGCTTTCTTCGCTACAATATCACCGTTTCTACTATATCCTCGTGATAATTGTTGTAACTTTGAATTTTTTAACGCCACCACTCCTAATTGGTACAATAATGATATTCGCTCGTATTCATCTTGTTTCGGTACCACTTTCGGTATTCCTCCTTGATTGCCTTTCTTCAGCTTCTTCTCTTTTGCCATTTTATCTGCAACCGTTTTCGCGGTTCAGAGGCAAAAAGTTCAACTTAAACTGTTGATAATGAGTGGTTACGACAGTGCTTTATCGATTTTTTCGTATGTATATCTATCCGTAAGACTTCCAGCTAGTGAATTAAGGGCCAAGATAGTTCCGTTGAATGTTGGACGCCAATTGGAAGGCAAAATTTGTTATATCGTTGTTTTACTAACCACATAGACCTGATGGACATGTTTTCCGTATGTTTCGATTTCGAGGCTCTTTGGCCAGAAATAACCTCGTGGTGCATATACTAACCATATATAGAAGTGGAGTATGCCTCAGAAGCAGTCAAGCGAGGAACTTGCGCAGTAGGAGTCAAAGGCAAAGATTCAGTAGTATTGGGGTGTGAAAAGAGAACTACATTAAAATTACAAGATCCCCGTATTACCCCCTCCAAAATATGTAAAGTTGATAAACATGCAGTTTTAGCATTTGCTGGATTGAATGCCGACGCTAGAATTTTGGTAGATAAAGCTAGAGTTGAAGCTCAGTCTCATAGATTGAATTTAGAAGATTCCGTCACCATAGAGTATTTGACCAAATATATTGCTGGAGTTCAACAGAAATACACCCAGTCCGGAGGAGTGCGGCCATTTGGAATTGCCACCATAATCGCAGGATTTGATTCCAACGACGAAACCCCAAGATTGTACCAGACTGAACCTTCGGGGGTTTATAATGCCTGGAAAGCCCATGCCATTGGTAGATCGTCGAAAACTGTCAAGGAGTTTTTAGAGAAGAATTACGAAGAAGAAATGTCTGATAAACAAACAATTAAGTTAACAGTAAAATCGTTGTTGGAAGTGGTGCAAACTGGAGCCAAAAATATCGAAATCTCGGTGTTGAGATCAGGCGATAGAATTCAACAATTGACGGTGGATGAGATCAAAACTTATGTCGACGAAATTGAAGCTGAAAAGGCCGCTGAGGCTGAAAAGAAGAAATCCAAATCGAGAGAGTAGTATATAAATCTCACTATATAGGTATGTTACATTGCAGCCTATTTTTTGGCTTTCTTCTTCCCTGGCTTTTCGTCTTTTTGTTTTCTCTTTTTATCATCATTAGCTTTGGGTACCACTTTGAAGAACCCGTCTAATCTCCCCTGAACACCGGTCTTCAATCCCTTTTTCAACTTTTCAACCCCACTTTTGATTCTTTCTTCACTGAAGCCCTTTTCTTGCACCATGAACTGAAGTAAACCGTCCAAGTCGGGTTCTTTCCATTTGAAAGATACGTCTCCTGCAGGGATGACATCTGGGTTTAAGAACAATTGTCGAGCTTCATCAAATGGCCACACTTCCGGCAATTTGTATTTAGTTTTTTCGGGGTTTTCTTCGATAAATTTAACAATATTATCGATTGATCCATGTTCCTTGATTAATTTAAATGCGGTGACGGGGCCCACACCCTTTATAGTCTCACAATAGTCACATCCCAACAATATACACAAATCCACAAACGTTTGTTTATCCATTTCAAACCCTTCAATCGCTAATTTGCAATCTATCTGATCAATAGGGATCTTCCTCGCCTCAGAGAATGTCAAGTGTCTTAAAAGGTACGGAGGTGAGTAGCAAATGGTGTCCATATCCTCCGACGCGGCAGCAAAAACCTTACCACCTCTGGCCAATTCAGCACACTGGGCTTCAGCTTCACAAGGAGCATTTATATAGGGAATTCCCATTAACTCCAACAATTTCTTTGCTTCGTCGTTATGCTCTTTGGACACTCTTACCATTCTTTTTTCGTATTTCAACATCTCTTCGGCGGTTCCAGTATCTTTAATATCCTCCATCTTCTTGATCGCTTCCTCTTTCTTGAGATACCGCTTTTCTAATTCTCCTCCTTTCAAAACTGGAGGTCGACCGTCGAACACATAAACTGGTTTAATTCCATTTTCCACCAACCTAAGAGTTCTGTAGTACATTCCCAGTAGATGAGAAGTGATTTCTCCATTTTCATTGGTCAAATTGCTCCCGTCTTGTTGTCTAACAGCAATCAAGTATTGATACAAACACATTGATGCATCAATAGCCACTTTTCTTCCAAACAAATTCTTCAATTGGAACTCCTTAATCGCATTAGGGGAATGCTCTTTAATCAACTGGTTAAGACCTAACTGGTTAGTACTAGATGACTTTATCCCAATGTTCCATTGTATATATCTTTTACAAACCTTTGACACCCATCTTGAGATGAAAAACGCGTAAGAAACAGATGAGACGAGCACTAAAATATATTACTTAAGGTGATTTGAGCTCAAAGAGAGTCTATTTCAAAGGTCCAATCACCGGTTTCGGCCTCGTAGCTTATGAATTTGCCAGGCAACTCTTTTAATTTGTTGATGTGACGTTTGACCACCTCGTTCTTGGGGTCTAGTATGGGCAATTTGTCCTTTCTATTAATGGGATAACATCCTTGTAAGGTAATCTTGCAGGGCAAATTCAACCCTTCGCCTGCTCTAGGTTTATCATCAGGATAAATCACACAGTTTTTGGGTTTGAAAACCACTACGCCACCAGCAATATCGTCCAAATTCAATAAACTCGACAAATCCACCGGTTTCAAAAACTCTACTTTCCCATAGTGTTTTCGCCCAATTTTAAAGCTATCAACAGCATGTAATTGTGATAATGACATTTTCTTCAACTTCGATAAGGGAGGTGACGTCCAGTAGCCATCTTCATCGGTTTCTGAATCTTCCGCCTCAGGTTGGGCCTCTATAGTTGCAGTGGGTACTCTGTTGGATTTGCTTGGTTCGACACTTGCTTTTCCATTGGCACTGAAATCTACTTGCTTGGAACTACCGTTGATGTCCGGCACTGATTTGGTGTTGCCGTTTGACTTGTCCAAAATCAACTTTCTCACTGACTCTTTAGGAGCAAATATATCCGATGCAAGAATGGCATCGTCAAGAGTCTTACCCAAAACCGATGTGGAAGGAACAACAGACGATACTGACGTAGTGGGGGTTAATATGTTTGCATCTTTCAAAATCGTATCGGATTTGGTCGAGGATGGCCGGCTCTGGAATAATGGAGCGATTCGGCGGACTCTATTCAAACTCACAGGCTTTTTAACATCCTTGTTGGATGACTCAACCAATGTGGCTAAAGGTGCAGAATTGTTTGGTCGTTGGCTGGGTACCGAAAGACTCTTGAACAACGGGTTGTCCCCGTAAGGATTCAACAGGCTGACATTCACGCTGTTCTGGTTTTGGGTCTGGTTGTTAGACTGGCCAAAGAGTGATGTCCCGGGGTTGTTATTATTGGTGTTATTATTGCTATTGTTACCGAATAATCCTCCAGTATTACTACTTCCAAACAACCCACCCCCAGTGTTGTTGTTGTTTGAGGTGGAGGAATTACCAAACAATCCCCCAGAATTTCCTGGCTTATTACCGAAAAGACCTCCTCCAGAGTTATTGGCATTGTTATTGCCAAATAAACCTCCACCAGTAGTATTGGCGGTATTGTTGTTATTGGTAGCTCCAAACAAGCCACCACTCGTGTTGTTTGCGGTGTTATTATTTCCCAATAATCCTCCCGACGTTCCAGCAGGTTTGGCACCAAAAAGACCACCGCTGGAATTATTCAGCGAGCCAAATGCGTTGGTGTTGTTGTTGTTTGCACCGAAGAGACCACCGCTGGCGGGCTTTTGGGCATTATTACCAAATAATCCCCCAGAAGTGGTGGTGTTTTGGTTGTTATTTCCAAACAACCCTCCTCCAGTGTTGGCGGAGTTGTTACTATTACCAAAAAGACCGCCACCAGTAGTTCCAGCAGGTTTTTGACCAAATAAGCCTCCACTATTATTATTGGTGTTGTTATTATTCGCCCCAAAAAGGCCCCCGGAGGTATTGGTGGTATTGTTATTGGCTCCAAAAAGACCTCCACCGGAGCTGTTGTTATTGTTGGACCCGAATAGACCCCCTGACTGGGTGTTATTTTGCGCCCCAAATCCCGTGGACGTATTATTATTGGACGAACCAAACAATCCACCACCAGCAGGTTTGTTGAATGCATTGGTTGAAGTGTTACCGAAACCGAATCCAGAACTTGCTGGTTTATTTGCTCCGAAAGCATTGTTATTGTTGTTATTGGAACCAAATAATCCCCCTCCTGTAGTATTATTGTTGCCGAAGCCAGTGCTGGTATTGCTGTTCACACCAAAACCCCCAGAAGCATTGTTAGCCCCAAATGGCGATGCGTTATTGTTATTTCCACCAAAAGCCGTGTTGTTGTTGGTGGCTCCAAAAGGAGAGGAACTGGCATTGTTGTTATTCAAACCAGATCCAAAAAGCCCTCCACCGGTATTGGCGTTATTGGTGTTAGCATTGTTATTATTATTACCAAAACCTCCACCAAAACCCGAGGTAGTTGACCCTCCGAAGGTATTATTGTTGTTATTAGCTCCGAAGCCAGAAGAAGTGGTGTTGGCACCAAATCCACCAGAAGTACCAAATGCTGACCCGGTATTCAATCCAAAGCCTGTGTTGGTGTTGGCACCAAAAGGAGAGTTGGAGGTATTGGCACCGAACCCCGAAGTGGCAGTCCCTGCGCCAAAGGGGGAATTGTTATTATTGATACCACCAAAAGACGAGGTGTTGTTAGCAGTACTTGCACCGAACCCAAATCCCGTGGTACCAGTACCAGCGCCAGTAGCGTTTCCAAACCTCCTGTTTTGCTCGTAATCCTTCAATCTCAACTCCTCGAACGAAAAGTTCTTATACTCCGGCATTGAACAGATATTCTGGAAGATATTAGTTCCAGAAGAATCCTTTTCTTCAAATGCTGCAAACGGCTTACCACCAGTTCCATTATTTACGTTTGGATCATTGGAGTTAAATCCGGTATTATTGGTACCAAAAGGTGAGGAATTATTATTTGGCGTTCCGAAACCACCAAAGGTCGGTTTGTTGGCCGAGGAACCAAATATTCCTCCTCCAGGATTTGATGATCCAAATGCAGCAGTACCACTATTGGCGGTTCCAAATCCACTATTTGCATTGGCGGAAAACGGAGAAGATGTGGTATTGGACGAGCCAAAAACCGATCCGGTGTTATTATTTCCACCGAATGCTGACCCGGTGTTGGCATTGGCCGTTCCAAAGCCACCAGCACTTCCAGAGCCAAAACCTCCGCCAGAGTTGTTACTGCTTCCGAAAACACCCCCTGTATTGGTGTTGGCACCCCCGAAAGGCGACGACGCGTTGTTGTTGGTCGTGGTTGAGCTGAAAGGCGACCCTGAGGTTGTTCGATTGCCAAATCCTCCAAAACCTGAAGAAGTCCTGCCAAACATCTTTGTGCTGAACTCTATTCGATGATGCTCGCTCCTGAAAATTTCCTCTCACAATGTTGTCAAAATTAAGTATGGGTGCACGGATGCGAAAACTAGAGATAATGAGGTGTTAATTACTATATTGTCGGTGAAGTTACTGTGGTTCCGAGACCTTGACCATTTTGGTGACTAAGGCGTCGATGGAGCCTTTTTTACGTTTTCCGGTGGTTTCTGACTTTGCAGCGGCCTTTTTTGTCTTGGTTTCAAACTTCTTCAAGTGTTCTGCTCTTTCCTTGGCCCCTTTACTGGCCAATTTCTCCAGTTTAGCGATGAACTCTTCGTCTGTAGAAGGTTTATCTTGTAGCCATTCAAGAAGTTTGATTTCCTCCCCATAAATTGAATCGTCGTCTTGTTCGGGTGTTTCGAGAATAATAGGGAGGTTTTGTAGTTTGTCATTGTTGGCAATGATTCTGAAGGTTTCAAGGCCCAAAAATCCCAAACCCAAATTCTGGTGTAAGTCTCGGTTAGCACCCAAAGGAGCCTTGGAATCGTTGAGATGAATGGCACTCAAGTATTCCCATCCAATGATGGTTTCGAATTGTTTCCAAAATTCACTGAACAATTCCACATTGCTGATATCGTATCCGGCTGCAAACGTATGACATGTATCAATGCAAACACCCACTCTTTCCTTGTTATCGACCATATCGATAACATCTCGAATGTCCTGCAAATTAGAGCCTATCAAGTTACCGTGGCCGGCCATATTCTCAATGACAATCTTGACGAATTTTGTCTCTGCTATTGCTTTGTTGATGTTTTTCGCTAACTGTTGGAGGGCTAATTTATGATCACCATCTAAACTTGACCCGGGATGGAAATTGTATAATCCAATATTCAACTTTTCACATCGTTTCAAATCATCTAAAAATGAATCGTAGGCTTTTTCTTCCTTCTCTTTGTCGGGATTAGCCAAGTTGATGAAATATGATCCGTGTGGTAGGATGTCAGTTCTGGGGTTGTACCCATATTCAGTGCATAACTCAAGAAACTTCTGAGCTTCCTCATCCTTGATTGGAGGAGAAACCCATTTCCTAGGAGATTTGAGGAATATCGCAAAACTATTGGCTCCGATATCCATGGCATTGGTAATTGACTTGGATATCCCTCCTGCGGTGGAAACGTGAGCTCCAAACTTGAACTTACAGTCATTCACTCTAGTGTATTTAAACGTGGGGGGTTTTGATTTCTTCACCACTTTGGACGTGGTTTTTATTGTCTTTTCCCTATTTAGTTAGTACTCAGGGTCTGGTTGATATGTCTACCTATTCTATATTCTCTATGTACATACATTTCAGGAGCCATCTTTATTACGAGAACGCGACTTTTGTGATGTATCGTATTTCCAAAGGAGAGGTAGGTTTGTCCGAAAAGGAAATAGACCTTCTTATAAGACTCGAGAATAAGACGTCAATGTCTTATCTCTGTATGAGCTTCTGTATCGTTTGAGATTTTTAGAATCTTCTGTTTCTTATGTCTTTTCTCGTATATGGATTCTTGATTATGCTTTTTCTCCTACTTCCCCCTCCTTCAGTAGTTCTACTTCGTCGATATCCCCACTTCCAGTGTTCTTCATCATTTGGCCCCAGATATATTCATGGGCGGACTTAACTGAAGGGGGCCGAACAAGATCAGCACGATCTGAAAACTTGTAATGTTGGGCTTCACTCTTGCTCAACCCTTCGTTATCCTGGAAGATATCCAACTGTCTATTGATTCTTACTTCAGGATCACACAATGCGAATACAGCTAGTAAGGTAAAGTAGGCATCGTTTCCGGCATTATGGAGATATCCATGAGGGATATCTAGAAACTTGAGCATCCCTCGAAGCGTGCCACCTCTTTTTCTGGTTAATGTGTGAAGCTGATAAGTGTCAACAGTTTTAACATTATCGGGGATATCTACTCCCATTTTCTGTAACCATCGTATGTCGCCAGCAATATTGTGACCAACAAATCCTCCGTTTCGCTTGATTATGTATGTTTCAAACAACTGTTGCATGATTTTTTTCGAGTCCTTAATGGTGGCAAGGTATGAAACACCTCCCAGATATAGCCTCTTGTTGTTAGGGACAAAACTTCTGTTGTTCAAACTGAAATGCTCCTTTACAATGATATGTCCCAGGAAGATATGAGGAACGATGGAGTTTTTCAGAAGTTCAGGGTCATAGACGGAAAACCCAATTTCTGTGACCTTCAGTAAGCTCCGCTCGTACGCTTCCACATCGAAGGAAATTAATGGGACTTTTCGTAGATATACTAGTTCCATGGCCGCTCGAAGTATCTTCAAGTTTTCTTCCTGGTTTCCTGGTTTTAGAAGGAACTGGCTAGTCTCAAAATACTCTTGTAATACCTCCTCATGTCTTGAGCTATAGCGACTAATCGTTCCCAATTTAGTTGAGCTGAATCGCCTGAAAATGTGATGAAATCCGATGAGCTTCATCTATCAATTTCGCAGTTTCTCCATTATGGCAGAAGGTAGTGAAAGGTTCACCAAGATCCTAAAGCTGGACCCTGACTCCAAGACTTTGGAGTCGACATTACGGAGTATAGATGAACTGCAATTAAATGGTGCTCATAAGCTACGAGTTGTGATGACATTGCTTGAATTTACAGTCCCACAGATTTATGCAATTGCCCTGGATTCAGTTAAGAATTCGATTGTGAAGGTCTTTCAGTCAGTGGTGGGCATCAGTGGGATTATAGGAAAGCTTAAACGTGGAATTGAGTTATCTAGCGATGGTGAAGGGGCTAGAGTTTATTTGAGTTTGTTGGTTGATGTTTTCAACCAGAATCTTTTGAAAAATATAGCTTCAGATAAAATGTTGGAGATTAACGAGATCAATAAGTATTTATTTAAGGGCCAATGCTTTTCTGTTTTCAACGAAGTAACTCAGACTGTGAATATTGACTTTGTAGGGAATTTTGTCAACGCCGATCGCTACTGTAGTTATTTAACGGGCCAGCTTCTACAAGAAAGTCTAACTGATGAAGCGTTCAACAAGTATTTGCTTTCATTAATCACACTCAATGATTCTTGTAAGATGGCGATATTCGATAAGCTTTTCAACAGACCGAACTGGGAAAAATTGACGAAGCACCAAACAACCATGAAACAGTTCCAAAAGCACTCACTCGCTTTATTTATAATCCAATGTGTTTCCCAAAGATTTCAGAAATTGGATAAAGTAGGTCCTATGGTTCCCATAGTAAAACCATTCATAAATAAGCAAATGATAACCTCCCTGTTCCTCGAAACTATTCTGGCATTACAGAACAATTTTGTATCGGCATTGATAGTGGTGATGCTTGACCACCTCAACTTCATAAATGATGCTTTTGAACAGTTATTGACGACATGGGGGGACAGTGTATCGATCAAGACGGAGCCAATAGTTCTACAACGGTATAGGACCTATATGCTCATTCTGATGTTGTATTATAGCGGGAGTGAATTATGTGGTAATCTTTTGAATAATCCTAGTTTTATTGATGCCATTTCCAACCGATTGTCTTCTTACTCCAGCACAGTGAAGCTATTAGCGATCGTGTTAACTGACAAAGTGTGTGAGTTGGCGAAGAAGGAAAAAATATTCCTGCTTACTGATTTAGAAGATCTTGGTTATTTGTTGGATGATGCTGCTTATTATCATGGCAATGAGATTATGACTTCAGATGATGCCTGGAGTGAATTAGCAATGCCCATTGTAGAAGAGCCCGAGGATTACAATATCAAAGACCTTTCCATATCTGATACCCTCAAAGATTCGGATGATGAGTCTTCTGAGTCCTCAGATGATGATGATCCTTCAGTAGCAAGACGAATCAAGTTGCCCTCCCCGATATATATCAAAGAGTTAATCAGATATATTCAAGTGGATACCAATCATCAGCAAGCATATGATATGAGAAAACTCGCCTTGACAAAGGGACCAACCTTGATCAGACAAAAGGCTCAATTTGGGATCGAGTTAAGCTCTCGTGCCTTTGAGTTACTTCAGGCTCTAATAGGTATGTCCAACCATTACGGGGAAGCAGATTTTGAAGAATGGAAATTGAATAACATAATTGCATTATTAGTCTCCCATCCTCAGAGTGGCCTAGATATCATAAAACTCCTAGATACGGGGGATTTCTCCATCCAACAAAGAATGGTAATACTTACATCATTGTCATTAGCTGCCAGAGACATAAGAGGGTTCAAAGATGATGTGGTGACAAAGTCTTACAAGACTAAGGAGTTTGTTAGTAAAATGTTACCACCTCATTTACACCAAATGTATCTTCAAACGGAAGGCAGTGATGATTTGAGGTTGAGTAACAGCGCATTCCAGTCAGCTTACTTGTCAATACAGGACTCATTGATGGCCGAGCAATCAGAGGAAGCTAAAGATCAAATTGCTGGAGGTAAGATTCTTAGAATATCTAGAAGACTACAGAAACCTTCCAACCAAGACCAACTACAGCCGAGATATAAAGACTATTCCAGCATAATTCTGAAGAATTTCTATTTTCCTTTGATCTACTTATGGCATGAAGTAGGAGGGATAGATATCGGACACTATTCTGCAATCTTCATTGGCCATTATATTAAAACATTGGCATTATTACTCCATTGCTCCGTTAGTGCTGTAAACAATACTGGTATGATAAGGGAGTTTCTAATCATTGTCAGCGATATGATAGCCACCGTACTGGCCGACCAATTACAAATCATCGAAGGCATAGTTACAGGGCTTTTGGTTATATGCGATATCTATGACGAACAGCATTTGATCGTCAATTTTGGCGACGTTATAGTGAGGATCCACGAGCATATCACCAACATTTGGGATGGTATCATCGACAATCAAATCAAAAGCTTGTGTGCTGGGTTCTTACTCCGATGCACAAACATCATGGAAAAATACCAAGGGAATTTACTTGATCAAATGAACAGTATATATTAGGAATTCACCGGACTATAGACTCCGATTTTCTGTACCACTTCGGCTGGGTCTACTACCACGACCTCTGGGCACTTATTCTTCACTCTCTTTTGATATTCAATATCCAAAGGAAAGTCCTTATGATCGTCAAGGCCATATATTTTTCTGGTCTCAGGATCACACAACTTCAACGCCAATACTAGAGTGTAGTAAGCATCATTACCAGCATTATGTAGAAATGCATGAGGGATTCCAACTATCGCTAACGATTTCGATAAACTTCTCTTTTGCTGAGTGGAGTAGCTCATTAATAGCTGGGTGTCCACAGTAATCACTCCTGAAGGAAACGTAACCCCCATGGATTTTAGCCATTTAATGTCACCTTTCAAGTCGTGGCCGACCAAACAGCATGGTATACTATGATCGATGAAGTATTTCGTAACCAAATTTTGAATGAAAGTAGAAGAATGGTTCATTGTCATAACATATGTAGTGCTTCCTGAGAAGTTGTCCACATGGTCAGGGACATAACGACCGTTTTTATGGTGGTAGTTCTCCCTTGGTCTGATATGATAGGTGTGAAATGAGGGGACTATAGCATTAGTTTGTTCCAAAGGATCATAAATACATATTCCGATCTCAGTAATCCTATTTTTGTCTCTTTCCCACGCCTCTATGTCAATACAAAACAAGGCATTCTTTCTCCCATAAATGTTCCTGACACAATACTGCAACACACTAAACAGTCCGGGATCCCTTAATCTAGGATGCTGTTTGAAAGACTTACTCAAGTAGTCTTCTATCACTTCCTCGGTACCCATATAATCCACTGAAGCCGCTACTTGTTGTAAAATATGTGTCTTCTGCTGCTGCTAAAGAATAAATTGATGTTTTACTGCGAATTGACATAAAGAGGGATCAGAGATGGATTTGTCATTATCAACGGCAAGGGTTTATGTATGTCTCAAGTAAGATATAAACTTCTATAACGCTGTGAAACAGGCAGCGATACCTAACATTGAGGTGATGAGAATAGCTTTTTTCACAGTGAAATCTTTTTCCGGAACGTAGAAAGGAATGTTTCTAGCAGCAGAGGAGGAGCTGTTCTTGACTGTATGAGTGGAGTGGGAGGCAGAATCAGAGGAATCTGCGGAGGATTGAGGAGCCTTCCAAACAGATTGGCTTCCGGTGAAACCCCATTGGTTGAAACTTCCTGTTTTGGAGGATTTGCTGTCGGACTTTGTTTCGGATTTTCCAGATTTGGTGGTGGCGGTGGTTGTGGCGGTGTTTGTAGTGGGGGTTTCTGTTGTGACAGTTGTGGGAGTCCACCATTGGGTAGTTCCCGTGGTAGCGGTGTTGGCGGTATTGGCAGCAGTATTGGCAGTATTTGTAGCGGTATTTGTAGCAGTATTTGTATTAGCCGTGTTGGCAGTATTCGTATTGGCAGTATTGGTATTGGCAGTGTTGGTATTGGCAGTATTTGTATCGGCCCCAGCTTGAGCACCGTTTTCTACTTCCGCCCCATTTCCTTCGCCGTTGGGACTTTCATCAAGGCTCCCTGATGCTGCATCCACGGCATTCATAAATATCAGCACCAAGGACACTCCTACTACGGGTCGTAAACTCAAACTCATCACTAGAAAGATTTTCGATCTAAAACTTTAATCTAATTTAGTCCGGAATGTGGCGGTTTTAAATCATTCCTTAGGGGTCTTTCATGCCAATGATGCTCATTACTCCTATTGTTATACGTCATATAAGTCCTGTTCATTTATTTCCTTAGTTTGGCAAAAGGTAAACATCACAATTTTCGCAGCCAACGGTTTTTCCATATACTCGATCCAGATGTGTAATAGTTGATGTTTACTTTTGACCCGGATGAGGTTTCGTCTTTAAATCGAACATAGATTGTTTTTGAGTCTATTAGTGTATATGATCTATAAACACAAATTCTTTTGCTGTGCCGTTTACACTAACCAGTTAGTGAAATCTTTGCAAGCTATTCTAGCTCTGTAGTGGTCAGAGTCAAAAATCTCTAACAATGACGACAACTCAAGTATTAGGGAGTCGATATAAGTTGTGATATTCACATGACGAGATGATATATCGAAATCTCTGTGTTTGATGCACACAGGGAGACGTGTGTTGGAGTTGACAACGTCATTGGTTCTGATGATACACAACTTTGTAGAATTATCATCACTGATGTCGTTTCTTCCGATATCGTTTTTGGCATCGATTATGAATGCAATTAGGCTTTTGATAGTAGAATAACTGTTAAAGTATTGACCATTGACTAAGGCTCTTAAGCTTTTAATGATTTCTATTTCAATCTCTTTTTTCACAAATTTCTTGTTCTTGCTTTGGTTTTTACTAAAGTAGCTGTCTGGTCCTTCATCATTGGTTGGAGGGGTTAAACTTCCGTCCAAAAATGAAGTGAAGTTTCCTGCTGGACGATCTTGGTAGATTTTAGTGTTCAACACCTTGTAATCATCGGTTTCGTTGATCCAGCCCGTCATATATGATAACAATGGCAACTCAATGTATTTCTCCGATTCATTATTATCTATGAGGTTGTTGTCAAACTTGAAATTTGATAAATCCAAGTTCAAATTTAACATGATGTTCTTTTCATCATTGACCATAATGTTGTTCATGATGATCTTTAAATTAGAAAAGTTATTGATTTCAATCAACTTGCCATTGACTTCAATTTTGAAAAAGCTAACGATATCCCTCGTACCAATGATTTTCAGTATATCTAAACTGATATTGGACAAAACAACTTGTTGGTAACATTGGTTCAATATGGAGATGAATTGCAATGAAAATACCTCCAAGTTGTCGAATCTAAGCAATCTGCACCCGTAGGGAATCTTCAATACATCATTATTGACTTTTGGCTGTAACACACATTTCAATCCGAATTCTAGCTCCGGTGTATAGTTCTCTCCAATCCTGAAGAAATCGATCGATAAGTTCTTCTCGTCATTCAATAACGTCTTGAACTGCGTTTCTATGTATGCCAACTTATCATTATGGACCGGGGTCGACTCGTTCTCATAATTATTGCTATTAATGATTATCAATTTATTGATGTTGTTATTGTTGCAGGTTAAAAACGGAAATAGATCCTTGCATTTGTCTAGAGTGATGGACAATTCATCATAACCATTTTTCAAGATTGTTTGCAGCCTATAGTTCAAATTCGATTGAACTTTAACTTCATTGTAAATTGAATCCCATCCAGACCAATTGGGTTCAACGCTTCCAATAAATGATCCTTTTCTACATGGGAATCCTGATCCATCTAATCCCACGAATATAAGCGATAATCTGTCAAAGGGACGCATGTTGGCTCTAACATTATCCAAAAACTTTAAAATATTTTCTTTGTATTGTTTGTCACTTAAGTTGGAATTATGGTTTAATAACGTGATGGAAATGATCAAATTGAATGCAATAATCTCAGGAGAAGGCATAGATTTGATTAGTAAACTTTCAGGGATCTCCAAATTATTTTCGATACAATTTTGAAATCTTAGTATCTCTATAGGTAAGTTACTATAGTTATCCTTAATTAAATTCCATCCATTAATAGTCAATTGGAATACAGAAGTTTCTTGGATGAATTGTTTGTTCAAGATCTTGTTGAAATAATATTCCAATCTACTGATCACCAACGGCATTTCACAACAAATTTGCAACTCAGGAATCGTGTTGTTGTTCAAGTTCAATCGTATACCACTGACAAACCTAGTCATATTGAATATATCTTTATTGATATGAATTTGACCAATCAACACCTCTCCTTTCAAATCAATCAATAGCATCGTATGTTCAAATAGGAACAATCTGACTTGATCCCAATTATTTCCGTTCGTGCTTATATCAATGATTTCGAAAACTATCAATTTACCCAAACTGCTGAAATCAATTACTCTTCCCTCATCGTCATTCCAATTGACGATGTTTTTCAATATGTCATACTTGAGTTCGTCATATATCGATGCTTTCAATTGTAGGTTCTTGTCATCATTAATGGAGTTGTAGAATTTAGGAGGTCTAATATTAATCAAATAATTAAGATTGTACTGTTCGTTGTTTTTTGTTACGTCCAAAACGTTTTTAGTAGCCATCTTTTCTTCGACAAATGATATTCGGGGTTTCATCAAACTGTCGAACAAGTCTCTGTTTAAGTTTTTATTGAAGGAAGTCCGAGGAGACAATAGTTGGTTATTCTGTTGATGAAGAAGATGATTGGGGCGAGACTGACGGGGATTCACTACTTGACTTGCATTGTTAGATCCCTGATAATGTGGAGGTGACTGGGGAGGTTTCCTTTTTTGGTTTTTTAGTGGGTCAGGAATCATTTGGTCTGAAGGAGTAACAGGAATATCAACAGGTCCAAATGTGGGAGTGGAATCACAGGGCATAGGACTGAAGCTTTCATAATTACTCAGGGATAGTATTGATGGAGAAGCTGTCAACGTGGTAGTGATAGTATTTCGGTTATCGTAACTATCTTCCATTATCGTATCTTTGATTGACAATTGTTCTTCCAATTCGGCACACTTCTTGCAAGTTAAGATATTATCAATGAAGCAATCCCTGTGACAAATATGATGACATGACAACTCAAGTAAATCTTCTTCAATATAGAAGTGACATATGGTACATATGTTGTCTGTAGCATCAGTTGGGTGATTAAACTGTTGGTTTGGTAGTGGTGAAATATTGGGTAATGCACTAGATTGTAACTTGAACGTCGAATGGAATGTGGTTTGTGATGAGCCTGGCAATGGTGGTAATTGCTTGGTGTCTTCCTGTTTGAATTCTATTTCATCAGTATCTAAACTGTCCAACTCCAGCGATTGGACGGCCAAATTTAATGGTGAAGGCATGGGGACATTGTGGGATCTCTTCATCACGAAATGATTGAACATCAGGTTCGGTGACAGTCTTGAAGGCGAGATCTTTACTGGTGAACTCTTCTGCAATCTAGATTTAAAGTCGAACGACATCAGTGTGAAGTATCTATAAGAATTGGAACAAAAGTTAATGAATACAAACAACAAGATACCTCAAAGTCGAATTTAAGCCAACGAATTGTAAATGCTGATCAAGACCGTCGATTAATATGTAAGGGAGACGTACGGCAAACAAATCTGAAGATCCTATCCCTTTCGCTAATGTTGCAGCCAATTCAAACCAGGAACCACGGGATCTACGACGTCTATCAAGTATGAAGGTAAATGACTATGGGTGCCAATGTTGAGTCTGTTGGAGGCAATTTCAACTCGAGGTTTCAATTGTAGGAATATGGCAGAAAAAAGCCTTTGCAACATCTGAAGCAATACTTATATACGCTCAGACACTGCAGAACTAAACACTCGTACCGAAAGGGAATAAATGAATCAGGACAAAACCAGGTCGGCTACAATGCACAAATTAGATCACGTCGATTGTTATTCAACAATGTCCCCTTCAAATGGGAACAAGTCAATATACATGAATTCACAACCATTCTTGAACGAGACACCGCAGCCATCACCTTTCTCAATCGGGAAAAATGATTCATGCCTGCTTGCAGAGATTGAGACACAGGCCAAATCGAGATCGTTACTATGGTCTCTAATTCTGCTGGGGGAGAGAAGCCCGCAACCCTGATATATTGTAGTCTATAAGGTGAGCGAGGATAGAGTACAAGGTTTCAGGCACAGACAGTGACCACAAATGCAACGAGAAATCTACCCACGCCCTTGTTCACGAATCTAAGCAAAGACCACTACATATCACTCTGATACATTGCCCAACACATAAATGCGACAAACTAGACCCAAGTCTACTATTTTCGCCTAACTCAGGTTACAGGGGGAATTAAACAATATCGGTTAACTTAGCCACGATTAAACTTACCTGGGTAATCTGATGCGGGCCAATTCAGGGGAGAATTTAGAGACATTACTCACGGGAGATGTACCGTTGTATCTCGAATCTAATTGACCATTGTCTCAGACAATTGCAAATCAGTCTATTACTTGTGATCTCTTTGATTTCATGAATTTGGCCTATATCGTTAGGTGGGCTCTGTTAGTTACGGCCTGTGACTTTTTACTAAATAACTAAGGTACAATATAGTTTATTCCCTATTGACACATATGCTCCAAAAAATATTATTTTAAAATGTTGGGTTTGGTAACTGGGTTCAGATTCAACGGTAGTGCTCTGTTTCCAGGAGCAAAACCCTGTCTCTGCTGAAGATCGGACTTGTTTGAACACCAAAACGAGCAGAAATACCACCCAAGCAAAAACCCCCATCGGAGTCAATTACAACTATGTTTTGCTCTAAGAGACGGCTAATGTCTTTCAAACCTTACAATCAAGGAGGATAGCTCTACTAGGCTGCCTCTTACTACCATCTAGTTCACTTTTGTATCTTACGAAGATTCATTGAGGGCGACATTCATTTAGTACAGGTTCGCCCAATAATTATTCCCTTTTGGTAAAACGCACCTCATTACTGCTCTCGATTAGGCAAAATTATCTTATGGCTGGCTGCTTAGACGAAAGATCAACAGTAGGAAACTTGGGATTACCTGGCTACAGTTGCAAGGGCAAACAATGTCCGCTACAATTTCCAATTGCCGTAGCTTTGCCCACGGGGTTTTCTTACAAGTGACACGAAAATTCCGGCACGAGACTAGTGAAAACCAATCTCATCGTCAGTTCGTATATGGCTTGAATCTACCAACTACTCCAATTGTATGTAGGAAATTGTGCCCCAAACCTACCGCGTAGTGGCTTCCTGTGGTGACGTGTTAGACCATAGTCACGTCTGTAGTCAATTTATACTTTTCCGGTTTAAAGTATAGGGGAGATGCATCCTTCGAATTAGAGTCAATGCTGCAGAGAAAAAACCGATGCACTCGGATAAGCCGAGAATAGACCACGAATCGATCCTAATGAGTTCAGTAGCTTGTTAATAACCCTTGATTTTGGCTCTGGTCATTCTGAGCTGAATCCTTCATTCTGCCCTACTTGGAATTAAGCGTTAAAACTTCAGTCACAGCCACTATAGTGTAAATTTCGGCAATTTAGAGTTTTGAGTTTATCGATCTGAGTAGATTCTCTTAGTTCTACGGTTGCATTTTTTCTTTGTTCTCATTCCTCTTATGTTTTGCAACAAAATGGGGCATTAAGTTGGCCAAATTTCAAATGCCGTTTCATTGATAAAACATTCTGTGAATTGTTGGCTATTGTTTTCATCTTAGGGGGTTCGAGAGACTTTTCTTTAGGGGCAATTGTTCTATGTGTTCCTACATGGAATGTAAACATCCCCTTTTAAGGGAAGCTTTAGCGACAACATTTTTCGTCAAGGTCATTTGAATGTGTGTGAATTTGGATCTTAAAGGGTGGAATTTGTAGCATAACACAATGGCTCGAAGTGTCAGTTTACTTAAGGTAGGCAGAAGCCACTCAAAACAGTTCCCGTAGAAGCAATCGGTGTCTTAAGTAGCCATATATCTTCTAGACAACAGATGAATATACACAAAAGCTCGGACTAAAATTATATGGTGATTTTTTGGGAAAACATATCCGTGATAGTTTAGTGGCTAGAATTACCGTTTGTCGCATGGTAGACCGGGGTTCAATTCCCCGTCGCGGAGCATTCTTTTTGCACCGGGAGCCAGTTCAGTCTGGTCGAATTTTTAGACGTTTTGAAGACTTGAGCCAAAAACTCCAACAACATCTTCGGAGATGTGATAACCCAAAGGAACACCCGAACGACGAATTACATACTGTCAGATCCACTTATGGCTAATCTACTACTCTGAAAAGTTCAATATGTGAGACGAATAGCATGTATAGAGGAAAACGGCATGAGCAATCATTTTTGTACAACTTTGGAATTTTTGTATCTTTAGTGTAGTCGTTGTGTTATTTTTACTCTACACGTTATCAATTGGTTCTAATTAGAGACCTACATATACCACTCAGATACCTCTAGTCACTGCGTTCTTTCAATCGCTTTCTTTTCTACTCTAATCGAAGTTAGTATGGAATCTATCACAAATCAATGTATATCATTTCGTGTTAGTTGATTTCCTATTAAACCCAAAGACATTGTAAAAAAAGTGGGTAGAATCATGACGATAACGCAAATATACTAATCATTTATACTATTAATTTTACATACTCGTAATCCATACTTTATTCAAGATGAAGAAGATGTAGAAGATGTAAATCAATGAATAAAAATTTTCAGTGCGTATTTATACTCCTTCGAAATTGTAGTTAAGAATGTCGTTGCACAAACTTCTTATAGCAGAAAGTAAATCGTCTTGCCCGCCGGTGGTTAATTCGTTTACAAGTCTGTCCTTTAAGTTATTGGAACTCTCCAAATTACTTTGACTTTGTTCAAGTTTTTGTTCGGTAAAGATTTGATCCTTGGTGCTCAATTCCTCCATTTGTAGTTTTGGTATTGACATCATTAGGAAATTGACCCAAGTATCAATTGAATTTAGGTAGTCTGTAGTAGTAGGATTCTTGACATTGATGAAAAGTAGTTCATTCAAAATTGAGTCGTTTTTTTTGGACTTTTTCTCTCGTCTTACCTCATTAGAGTCAATGTTCATAGCATCTTCTGAAGTGGTCAATCTTGTATTCCTGGTATTGTGTACACTGTCATCGTATCCAGAGCCCATAGTTGGAGTTTCGGAAGCAGCGGGGGGCTTGTTGGACTCGAGGAAGTTCATTGCGTCGAGATTCTTCATATTTTTCAAGATATTCTTGCTGGTGATACGACTTAAGTCTATGGAATTATTGGAACATTCAACTACCCTTTCAACATGATTAATCTTGACATTATCAACCTTCCCTTTGTTGTTAAGTTTCAACATTCGGGATATGAGCTCGGTTTGGGATAAATTTAAGTAGTTCATTATGAAATCAAACTTTATTATTGAGTAGGATTTGATAAGATTGATCAATATCTTGTCAACTATCAAATCTTCAATTTTCTCCAACGACTTGAGTAATATTATATCTTGGCTGAAACTATCATCATTCTGGGGAGAGTGGAAGAAAGATAAAAGTTTCTTAAAATTCGTCAAGTTCAAATCATCAAAAACTTCAATTAAGTCAATCAACAATTTGAACTCTTCTTCTTGAATGTAATGCTGGGTTTCCTGAGATTCAAAAGGATTGAACTCATTTTCTGTGATGATCGATAGCAAGATGAGGTACTTGAAAACCTTATTCTTTTGAAGAGAGCCGCTTTCATCAAATTGTTTGAAACTTTCATAAAAGTTCAGTCTTGCAACCTCGTAGTTTTCTTTGAAAAATTCAATCTTGCCACCACATTCTTTTATTATTCCTACGACACGAGGGTGGGTCACTGGGGAAGCAATGGTCAAGGACTTTTTGTACAAATAATTCAATCGGTCAATATCCAATTTTTTATTGTTAGCCAACGTCAACAACTCAATTTCACTGGCAATTATTTCCAAACTGTAGGAGTTTCTAGTGATGTCAGAAACCGTCTCCAATTTGCCATTTAACTGTTCAATAATTTCCTGGCATACGGAAATATTACTTTGATCCAACAACAAAATCGATAATTTATTTAAATTGACTTTTATCCATAATCGGTCATTGTTGTTACTACCTGCAAGTATCCCAATGATATTTAATACTATATCAGACAATCTCAAAACAAAAAAGTTATCCTTCACGTTACTATAGTTAGTGAAGATTTTACCAATCGATTCTTCCAAATATGCTTTATCTTTCAATTTAGGAATCAAGTCAATCAAGGTATGTAAGTTTCTTAGAGTTTCATCGAAGTTGTGAATATGAAAGTTTATCTTAGCAACTTGCTTGATCAGCTTGAAGATCCATATTACCGTATCATCATTCACTTCATTCTGTATTATTTCCCCAAGCTTTGCAATTGCAGTATCACTGTCATCATCTTTGAATGCTTTAGCATTATAATATTGACTTTGCAACTGTCGTTCTTCACTTTCCTCATTAATCTCTGGTTCACTGCCTTCATCGTCCTCAAATTCAAACTCATACGATTCTTCTGTTAAATAATCACTTTCAGACATAACTAAAGAATGATAAGTCGCGAGAACTAAATCTATTAAATCATTGAAGGGATACACCAAAATATGTGATGATTGTGGAAATTTCTACACTAGAGTTATTTTTGGCGAAACGTATAGCTTTGTCTACTTGTTTTCTGTGAAATAGAGCTAGAAGAAGGAGTCTACTATAGCAATACGAGAGGAAATGTATGGGATTCTCACAAATATTTTTAGGACAAAATAGCTCGTATGGCGCAGTGGTAGCGCAGCAGATTGCAAATCTGTTGGTCCTTAGTTCGAACCTGAGTGCGAGCTGATTTTTTTGCCAGTGCTTTTCTTGAAGAGAGGAGAGTCAGTAACTTAGAGAATCACTCAACCAAATGTAAATATCTAAGTATTAAGGAAGAATTATATAGTATATAACAGTTTCATTTTAGTTTTGATGACTACACGATTTCGATATTGTAGATTACAAATGGTTCATAATCAGGGTCAACCAACGATGCATATTCGTGTAGATTTGACTTGTTAGAGAATCCATCACCACCCAAATACCCAAACTTACCAATCAACTCTTTCTTGGATTTGTCGATATTTTTGAAGTTTTGCTTATTGAATTTGATAAGCCAGGAATCGAATTGTGGGGGTAACCCATATCTCAAAATGCTTTCAACATAGATTCTAATGGCTTTAATATGGATCCAATTAGTGACTATTTCCAGATAGGCAGTTTTAGCCAATCTAACCAACTCATTTTTGGCTTTCTGTTCAGTAGCCTTGGTTAAATCAAACTCTTTTCTCATTTCGTTTAAAACTTCCTCACTATAAGTGAAATCAGTTCTTGGTTGCCATTTCTTCTCCCTTGAAGCGTTGATAAATTCATTTTCAAACTTTTTAAATAATGAAACTGAGTACAAATTATATTCTTGATCAAAGGAAAGTAATTTAGCACTTCTAGGTATTACAAACTTTGTCAACGTTTCATATGACTTTTTGAAATCATCATTCAAATTTTTTGGAACGGCAATTAACAAAGTTGTTAAGTTTTCAGAATCCAATATAAAATCTTCTGGTTTGACGATATCATGCAATGACTTGATTGATAAGTCACCATTCCTCTTTCTATCGGCAGCTAAAAAGTTTGATTTGGCTGTTTGATATCCTTGATAGGAAGTTCTCACGTCATTGTCCAATGTCAAAGCTTCATTGGAAATCAAATTCACTAAGTCTTTTATGGATTTATCTAACCTATACTTGGAAGTATTCCAGGTGAACGATTCAATAAAGTCCAACACATTTTTGGAATTCACTGTTCTAAAAGATCCCGTCTCCAAGACATTGTTCAAAATATCAACAATCTTGGAAATGGAGGCAGTTAATTGGTTATCAATCTTTGACAATTCTTCACTTTCTTGAACCAACGAATCTAACGTGCCAATTTGGAATTCGGGAATCTTGAACTCGTTTATTTGACCTTCTCCATTATTCAAGGAGTTCTCCAACCAGTGCTTGGATTCAATGGACTCGGGTAAAGAAAGTAATATATATTTGCAAATAGGATCCATCTCTTAACAATATCAGTCTAAACCTGCTCAGAAACAGTCTTTAATCCAATCTCTGAAGGAGTAGAGCGAGCGATAATACTTCCCCCGTGTAAATTAAGGTCCGCGTTTACTATGGAAATGGTTCCAAAATTACCCTAGGAGCAAGACAAGTGCCACTAGATTCAGGGCTAAGGAAGAAATAGTGATTTTTACTTGGGTTTGAAGCTGAGTATCTGCCTCTTGATACTAAATCTTCATTTTCAGTGGGCAAAGTCCAACCAACAGGAAATTGGCAGTGGTTGAATCCATATTGGAGGTAAAATATGAGATGCGATGGTTAAATTTTTCAATCATGAATAACAACTCCCTTGAAGTACGTAAATATTTAATGGCGTCTCTGGCGAGCTAAAAGGTTACTAACTAGTTAAAGGATAGGTTGAAGACCCACTCCAATGCATTTGACGGGTTATTGTCATTGATTCCTGCAAAATATTACTACGACGAAGCCACACAAGATCAATGGCAGCAGAAGAAGAAATCCAAGGACGAAATAAATCAGGCTAAACGAGACAAATTGGACCCTGGTGCCAACCACAGTATGTCTGCCGGTGAAGTGATGAAGCAAAGAGCTAAGAACGCCCAACCTGTAAAATTACCCAAAATATTGCAACGTCCTCAGCAAGGAGATGAGCAGGACAAAAGCGATGTAAGTTCAGATGAACAGCCCAAGAACGATTCCGATAGTGACAACATTGAGATACCCGATATGGACGTCGACGATGAACAAGAGGAACCAGTGGAGGTAAGGAATAGCTCCAATGAGGCGAAATCCCTTGAAGCAGAAGACGACGACGATAGCATTCAAGTTGAATTTGATGACGAAGGCAATGAAGTCAATAATCCACAACAACAGGAACCCCAAGTAATCCCTCAACCGAAGAAAGCCAAAAAGCAACTCAGTGAGGAAGAACAAAAACAGAAAGAAGATCGATTAAAGAGAATAAGAGAAAAACTAGCCAGTAAAATCAATACTCTAAAAGAAAAACGAAAAGCTCCAGGGAGTAAGGGTGCGCCCTTGAAGTCCCGAGATCAAATGTTAGCATATAGGGAAGAGTTGAAAAAGCAAAAATTGAAGAGGAAACACCAGGAAGTTGAAAGTGAATCGGGGTCTGCATCGGAGTCGGATTCTGAATTGGAGACCGATAATCACGATGCTGAACCATCGGGAGAAACTGTCTATTTTGGTAACATTACCTTCAATGATGGGACAAGATTGACAAGTGATTTGACCAATAGTCGTTCTACAGCCGAAAAGAAAAAAGCTAAAGGTCCTGCCAATAATGATATCAAGGCTCATTTATCCAGATTAGAAAAGAAGAAGGCAAAATTGTCAAAACTCTCTCCAGAAGAACAAACCAAACAGGTAGAAAAGGACAAATGGCAAAAGTTAATGAACCAGGCTGATGGGATTAAAGTCAAGGATGATGAGAAACTATTGAAGAAAGCACTCAAACGGAAAGAAAAGAAGAAGTTGAAGAGCGAACTCGAATGGAAAGACCGTAAACAGATCGTTAAAGATACAGTCTCTGCCAGAGCCAAAAGAAGAGAGGAAAACTTGAAACTTAGAAAGGAAAATAAAGGAAAAAAGAGAAAGAATCAAGTAAGATTGAAGAAATTCACCGGGATCGTTAATAACACCAAAACTGACAATAAACATAAAAAGAAACGACCAGGATTTGAAGGGTCGGCCAAATCAAAGAAGAAGTAATATATAACGGATATAGACATATAGCATTTGTAATTTAAGAGTATCGACCGGTCGCTTGTCATTTTGTGTAACTTTGGTTTTGTGTAACTTTTTCTGTCCTGGGGACGCCCTCACTTTAGTGCGAACCCAACGGAATGAGGGCGTTGACAAAAGGTTTCTTTTCAACAGCACCTAAAAATAAGAGGTGCATTTCAAGGTTTTATTGTTGGGTATCGGGTTATATAATATTGCATTTCACACAGACGAGGTTCAGGGTCAGCGCATACACTTCTCCTAATTTTTCCAATTTTTTTTTGCCCATAAATACAGCGAAATACATTTCTAAGACTCGTCTGTGATTAATATTTAAGGTTATTATGTCGACGACGGCTGGTTTCCAATGGGGCACTGCATCTACAGCTCCTTCTACTAGCAAGATGAACGAAAAGTCTCCCACGGCTAGTGATATCTCCAAATTCAGGTTCTCAAGTAAGAAGAGAAAGCATCAAGATAACCACGCTTACAAAAAAATTGAAAATTTTGGCAAACTTGGAAGAAACGAAAGGATGACTAGAGACCTTTCGAAATCAATCAACAAAAGAGCTAAAATTCCCATTATCAAAGGAGAAAACTTGCCCACATCCAGGATGATTGAGTGTTTGAACCATCAATCTGTAGTAAGTTTATTGAATGACTTGCTTAATATCCATCCTGAGATTGCCAAAACCATCCAAAATATCAATCCTAAAATATCTGTGGACGATTCTATAAAATTGATTTCACAGAAATTTCAACTGATCAAAGATAACTTGCCGTATAAAGGTGATCTAGAAAACGATTATAGCTATTTAAGGATAAAACCCTATCTAAATGAGTTTTTGAATTGCTTGAGTGATTTTATATTGAATTATTTACCTCCGGTAGAAAGCAATCTATTGAACTCGTTGACTTTCATAGACTTTGCTACCAATTTAATTATTGGGTTGCCTCATTTTCACAACAAGGAGTTCAAGTATACCAAACTTAAATGTTTCGAGCAAATTTCCAACACCTGGTTAATTGTGTTGAATGCTATTTACAAAAATGAAAGTCAACAACAACTTCAGTTGAATGATTCCGTAATAGATCCTTCCGACGATAGTGGTAACGAAGAAAATCTATATAACTTTATCAAAATTGTTAATGACTTGAATTTCAAGCAGAAATTGGTTTCTTATAATGAACTTTCGGAGAATAAGTTTGACAAAATCTTGGAGTTCATCAACCACAAGTTCGACAAAGCAAATTCTCCATTGAACGAATTCATCACAATTGACTATTCCAGTTATTCGTTAAATCCATTGACTGCCAATTCGTCAAACTAATATAGCATCGCTTAGAAGATCTCATAATCGCTCTCATTAACCTTTATTGTGTCCTTAGAGAAGGTGATAATATACACTAAGTAAATCTAGATAACACTGGAGCCAAAGTATCTTCTTCGACTTCAATTCCGTTCCCTTTGTCTAACTTCTTCTTTCTTGCATCCTTTTCCAATCGTAAGCTATTTTCAAGTCTTAATTTCCTTTCATCTATGACGTTTTGGGTCTTCTTTCTTAACAATTTCCTTATACCAGAATTCTTACCCTTGATATTAGGATTTATTTGTACCTTGTTGTCGTCGTTTACATTGGACAACTGATCGATCTGTCCCGGTTTCAATCGAATGTTCTTGGCACGTTTGTCAATGCCACCAATGACATTAGGATCCCATGTAATAGTGTCAGGAGCTAATTTATTGAGTAATGATCTCACTTCCTGTTGTTGTCTTTGCTTAACAGTTTCAAATGGATTTACCTCCAATGCGTCGTAATTGGCTTCACCACTTCCTGGAACAATGACATTTTCAACTGACTTGGACGACCCAACAGTCAAGAAATCTTCAAATGGAACAAACTTGAGTTTTTCCACTTTATTGGAAGGTAATAAATGATTCATATAGGGTGAATTTTGCTTTGATTTGAACATGTCTTTCCAAACAGTTACATGGGTACTCCAGCCAGTAGAAACTAACCCCGTGTCAGATATATCCAAAGACTGGACAGGAGTAGGAGTGAAGTATTCGTCAACGACTTGCAACTTTCTCAAGTCCCATAATTTCATTGATTTGTCAATACTTCCGGTTACCATGTATTTTCCTTCTCTATCTATTGCCAAATCCCTTATTGCCCCGTGGGAATTTTGCAACTTTACCAAAGGCTGAGGCATTGAAGGCGACCACATAGACACCGTACCATTACCGTGACCCAAATGAATTACCCCATTCCAATTGTTCTTCTTCATGGCTTGGGTAGGGCCCAATTTCGTTCTTATCTCACTGACTAGTTGGCCCGTGGATACATCATGATACTTTAAAAACCCGGTATTACCTCCAGTGACGAGCAAGAAATGATAAGGTAGAAACTCCAATAGCGTAGTGTCGATGTGTTGTTTCAACCTATGCAATTCCATCCCCGTCTTGTCGTATATGAACGTGTACTTTTTCTGTGCCACGGCAAAGTACTGATCATTATGCAAGTAGTTAACAGCATGAACTGTTTCGTTCAAGTGTAATTCACACGCTAATTTTCCAGTTTTCCAGTCTATTGATGCGATATGTCCTTTCTTCCCTCCTATCAATAAATCATTACCATTCCTCGAGTAATCAAGTTGATATGGACCATAATCGGGTAGGTTTAACTTGAATGCTTTTCTTGATGTGCTAGAATCCACGACTTGTTTGATATCGTCTTGTTTAAACTTATAGGTCCTTTCCATGGGGCCATCAGCTTCCAAGAACCCATTTTCTTCCTGTAACAACAAGTCCGTCCCTGCTGCAGACCTGACCGCCTCTTTATACTGGTTGTCAAGTTTTTTCAACCCAGCATTGATCTTTTTGTCTTTACTATATAATCGGCGTTTATTGGACTTGTTGTCGCCTCTTTCGTACTTGGAGGTTCCTGGTCTGTCATAAGAACCCATTTTACCCGTTACCGCCATATGACAATGCTGGTTTATGCAGTAAAGTATCTAAGAGTCTCCTGACGTCGTGCTAGAGTTAGTACCTCATCTCAAAATTTTTCGCACGTCTCCTGCTGCCGCACCGGGTCTGGAGAGAGATTCAATTTGGCACCAACTTTCACCAATAATTTGTTGCAAAGTGACATCGGTTGCAGTATAAATAGCGACAAGTAGCTGTAAAATAGTGTAAACTGCCCGAAGATTGAGCAATGAGTAGAATACCAAAGAACTTAGCCATATTTGGTGGAGTTGCAGGATTAGCCATCGGAGGAATATACTGTAGTGATGCTAGATCAGGTATTCATGAGTATGTGTTTTGCCCGTTAATCAGGCAGTTCACTGATGCTGAGCAGGGGCATAAGTTAGGAATCAAACTCATGAAATATGGTTTAGTTCCCCGGTTATTCAATGATGTTACTCCGGATAATGTTAAGGTGGATGTATTTGGAACTACCTTGAACACTCCCATTGGGATGGCTGCTGGATTGGATAAAGATGGCGAAGCAATTGAGTCGTTATTTAATTGCGGGTTCCAATATGTTGAAATCGGTTCTATCACTCCCGAGCCTCAGCCTGGGAATCCTACACCGAGATTCTTCCGCTTGCCCAAGGATGACGGAGTTATCAATCGATACGGATTCAATTCCGCCGGTCACTTTGCGGTATTGGCTAACTTGAAGCTCCGGTTGAGTAGGTACTTTAATCCTGAAGCTCATCACAGCTTTGCGTTGAGAGATGGTAGATTGTTGGGGATTAACTTGGGTAAAAACAAGTTCGGCGACGAAGTGGAGGACTACGTCAAAGGGGTACAGAGAATGGGTGGTTACGCCGATGTGTTGGTTATCAATGTTTCATCGCCAAACACCCCCGGATTAAGAGACTTGCAAAACGAAAAGAAATTGACGAATTTATTAACCACCGTTGTCCAGGAAAGAGACAACTTGAAGACAAATGTGTTCAACAAAAGACCACCTGTTTTGGTGAAGATTGCACCTGACTTGACCGAACCCGAGATCATGTCAATTGCCAACTCAGCCAAGCAAAGCAGCATCGATGGAATCATTGTTTCTAATACTACTATACAACGGCCAGACAGCTTGCTTTCGGCTGCAGATTTGGCTACTCAAACTGGTGGATTATCGGGGAAACCTGTAAAGCCGTACTCTTTAAAAGCCTTGAGGACATTGAGAAAATACACCAAAGACAGTAACCTCGTGTTGGTAGGTTGTGGAGGGATCTCCACCGGGAAGGATGCGTTAGAGTTTGGAAAGGCTGGGGCTACGTTTGTTCAATTGTATACTGCATTTGCATATAAAGGACCGGGGTTACCATCCAAAATCACCAAAGAATTGTCGGAGGAATTGGCCAAGGAGGGTAAGACGTGGCAGCAAATCATCGGCACCGATGCCTAGCCGATCATATCCCTGGCTATTGTCCAATGGTGTAGATAGTATAGAACTACAATATAAACCCGCAAAAGTTACATAAAAGCAAAATCGCCCCCGCACGACTTCCACGCCAAACTCCTCTTCGTGTTTTTGTGTAAGAAAAACAAATAACGATGGCAGCATCGAAACCAACTACACCCAATTCGTCACAAAGGCGGAGCCGAAGACAGCTGCAGCGGTCCTCGGGAGTGTTTGGGTTGTTGCCGCAATCTCCTCAGGTCCATTACCCTGTAGATGGGGACAATTTACCCCTTGAATCAGCGATTAACACCGAGAAGTTTGAGCAGTTATCTGATTCCATGGAAGAATTGGAGGATAACATGGCCAATTTACTGCAGATACACAACTTTATGTCTGGGGGATTCAACGAGTCGTTTGCCAGTTTTTTATACGGATTATCCATGACGATGTGGTGTATTGATTTCCCTGGAACTCCTTCAAAAGCCCAGTGGGACAGATTGACGTTGTCCAACGAGATAGACGACCGTATTGGTGACTTGCAACAACAAATTGACAAGCTCAAACAGCTGAACGAAACGTTAAAAATCAAATTGACCAACAAAGCCAAACTAAAACCTAATGTATTGAAGAGTACGAGGAACCTTAATGTAGATCCAGATACTGATACCACGAGCAGTGAAGGGTCGTCGTTTCTCAATTATCCCCCTACTTATTCTTCGAAAGTGGGTAGCAGCAGATCGCTAGCACAATCTCTGATGCCATCGAAACCCCAATCGCAGCCCACAGGGAGATTCCACACAAAGCTTTCACAGGCACGATTGGCGCAAACCCAAGCACGATTGGCGGCTCAGACTCAACGACAATCGACGAGAATCCCTCGGGGGCCAAAGTCAGCCATACCGCGATACAATCTGCCGGGAATTCAGCCTAAGAGGATGGCTGGTGGTCCTAATTTGAATCAGCGACCACGATACTTGGATGGGCTCTTTGATAAATCATCATCATCACGCCCCGCTAGTTCCAGCACATCGTATCCTCGATCTTATAGATAGCATAATTGTATAGTAGTGTAAAATTTGAATAGCAGGGGACATCTTTGGAGATGCCAGCATACTCTGATAATAGTAGATGGGGCAGTAAAAGGGGAATTATGGTGTTATTGTGTATTGTGGTGTAGTCTTACAATGTAGTCTTATATTGTAGTACATACAGTATGCTATAGTGTATTGTAGCATTATGAAATCGTGGGGTTTCATATCCAAGTAGATTATTGTCATTTTGAATGGTTTATTCACTATAACTTATACTCCTGTTATTATCATCATTACAATACCCCGGTGTAATCTCGTGTGATCTTGATTAAATTCAATAATCAGCAGTATCCTGGAATTCTTGTATTTACATGCGTTTTGTTGTGGATTCCAGTGTAGTATCGTATAACCATGAATAAATAGTGGACTCTTTTTGAAGAACCAGTCTCAATCGTAAAAGCTTGCACATTCTTTAGATCCTACTTTAAAATCATCTTGTTCTAGTTCTTGTTCATCTTTTTCACCTTGTTCTTGTTCTTGTTGATCTTTCTCGTATCATTCATCTGGACTCCTTCTTCAACCCTTCATTCTTCTAATCCTCATTTCTTCATCTTCAACTCTACCTCTCTCCATTATTACTCACCAAAGACTTCAATAACTCATATCTCACCTGTTGCACCGACTTTTTCTGCTGACTCGCTATCACCATGAGATAGTCCTTGTTCTCCATCGAGTTCATCATGATCTGTCGCCGCTGCTGCTCCGAGTAGCTCATAGACTTATCCTCCTGTTCCATAATCTCTAACGCGAAGAAAAAAATCCATGTCATTGACTCCAGAAGAGAAGAGAAAGCTCCTACAGGAAAGACGAAAGGCCAAGTTGAGTGGGGGCAACGCCAGTAGCCGCTTGAACAACATCTTGAATCAGGGTTCGTCTGTGAAAACCAACGTCACTTCTGTACTCGATAAAGACACTACCAGTTCCAAATCACCAACCCCAGTATCTTCGTCCACTGGGGCGTCGCCGCTGCCGGTGGCCCATCTAAAACCTAAAGCTCACGAAGATGATGATCCTGATACTCTGGATATTGAGCAGTTGATCAGCCACCGAGCTTCTCCTGCTCCTCATGTCAATGTGGACAATTCCCAAGAACCTGACCTTGACAATCTATTTAGTTCGATGTTTGGTGCTGCCCCTGGAAACAGTGATGATCCAGTTTCCATGATGATGAATATGTTGAAACTGCAGCAACAAAACGAAGGCGAAAATCCTGACGTTTTGCAAGACTTGGAATATGAACAGAAGCTAATAAAGTACAATACCTACCAGAACAAACGGTTGAAATACAAATTCTTGATCATCAGATATGTTTCGGTGATGATAAATTTCATTTATCACTTTCTTACTTTTGATCAATTCCGCTCCTCCAGCTATGACTACGTGAGAAAGCAGATCCCTATTTCGAATCACTTCGCTGTTATCTTCTTATCCATGGAAGCGGTGATATTATCAGGCTACTACATGATTTCACGCAGGAGGAAGGCTAGTGAAACTATTGGCGATAGCATGATTTTGAAATTGGTGTCGACAGTGTCTGCGGTAGTTCCAAGGGTAGCGTCGTATCAATCATTGATTATCAGCTTAATTGGATATTGGGAGATCTTGAATATGTTTCTTGGTGATTTGGCATTGGTGGTGGTACTATTTGGCGTTACTAGCCATCTCCAGTGATCCACGTTGGATTTCGTGTGGGGTGGGGTTTAGTTCTGTGAAATTGGTCAAGATCTCCGTTTCATCAAACCCTTGCAATATCTTATCACCTGGTTCGGAGTTTGAATTGTTGCCAACCTCGAAAGTGTGTTATATAAACTATTTAAAGTGTCGTATTTACAGTCTGAACTATTTAGTACATATCTTACCAATTAATCTTCATATCCTTCTGCTTAGCTTTGATGAGGCTCTCAGCTCCCTGGAACTTCTTCATTTTTACGAAACTATAGATTAATAATCCGGTAGAGGCAATCGAAACGCCAAACCAGGTGATAAGATATTGCAAGTGGTTATTGGTGAAATTCACCCTTGGCACAGTTCCAATAGGAACTCCATTTTTCATGAACTCAAACTCCTGAAATTCTATTTCATCAGCTTTATCGGATTCATTCCTCTTCCAAGGCAACCACGATCTAGATGGCCGTTTGTATTCAGGGTGGTCTTGCAAGTCGTAGATTAATTGGGTATAAATGGGCAACGACCCAGTCTGTTTTGCCATTTTCTCTACATCATGAACATGAAACAATCTAGCGTCACCGACATGATCGAATTGCATTGAGGATTTCTCGGGCATGTTTCTGAACATCCCTTCCACTTCAACTTCCCCCTCGGGTCTAGCCAAATGTGACAAATAGTTACTGTCTCTGGTTTCGGGGATGACTTTCTCTTTCGATATCCAGCCTCTTTCCACCAATATCGGCTTTCCGCCATCGGATCGTTCAAAGGGCACAATCACCAAGTATCCCAACTCTCCATTTTTCTTTCTGGGACCTAGAAAGATCTCTTGGTCGTAATTATACTTGCCTTTGATCTTAAATCTTCTGAATTCAAACTCCTTCACAGCTTCGGGGTCCAAATCGGGGGGCAATGAGGTCAAAGGTTCTTTAGCTAGTAACTTTTCTGCGTTGGATATCAACTTGACCTTCCAATTTAGTCTCTTGACCTGCCAACATCCCAAACCAAAGGTTACGATGGGCATGGCAACCATGAGTCCAAGGAGGAATTTTCTCACCAACGGGTGCTTCGAGTGCATTTGCGCCTCGGTGACATTAGGAGTGGTACTTCTAATGGGCTTCCAGTCAATGGTGGGAGTCTTGACTCCCCGTTTAAATTCAAGCTGGCACCTTATTGGTCTAACTACGAAACGTCTCATGGAAGATATTGAGAGCTGCGAAATCACTATACATTAACAACAACCAGTATACAAAATGACGTATTCCACCACCATTGACTTGCCGTCGATAACAGTGGTGGTGGTGGAGTATCCAGTGGAATCGTCGTGGGGTTGAACGGAGACGGCAACGGAGCTGGAGGGAAAAACTGATTCACTCAAAGTTTCGCTGGTACCAGACGGGACATAACTGGAACTAATCTCCTTGGAGGAGGTGATTCTGTCAACCAACAGACTCGTTGTGGCAGTGACAGTAACCGCACTAACTCCATCGGGGGACTGAGAAATTGACTGAGAAACGGCGGCAACATCCAGAACCCCAGCCAGGGGCCGAGGAACATCAACAGTATACTCAGTAGTCCCCATAACAGTGGTGGTGGTCAATTTCCCTCCGTCATCGGTAAACACGTAAGCTGTCCCATACACCTCTTCAATGTATCCTACTGTGGTGGTGACAGTAACTGTAGGGGTGATTGTGACATCAATGGTAGTGGTGGTATCATAGGTCTCAGCCAATGCTAAACCAAGTAAAAAAAGGAAGGAAAAACAGTTGGAGTACATGGTCAGCAATGAAACCCTTGCCACTTCAAGCGTTCAACATCTTTATATATCACCTCCAGGGTGGCTTTTTTCGGAATTTTATCAATTATTTTCTTACACCCAACCAGCCATTATTCAGCATCGCAGATCTCCGGCATATGCGACCATCGACATAGTACTAAATCGTCGTATATCTCTCGAAGCCGTATTAATGTGACAGGAACGAGTTGACAACCAGCACTGCGGAACTATAATGATGCATTGGGTTACTTTGAGTCTAAATGCAGTAACCCTGTGAGATTATAAATGAGAAAATAATCTCTACAACCCAGAACGCTGGCTAAATTTTTAAAGCCATGGCGATACCTGTAGACATGTCGAGTCATAGCAATGAAGAATCATATCAGCTGGGATCGTAAGACTTGATACCTGGGCGGTGGGGGATTCTAAAATTCGAATTGTTTGATTTCCAACTTGAAGTTCATCCATCGACTGCTAACTTGAAGTTCTCGCATTGACATCTTCAATGGTCTCCTTCAAGTCGGGGAACTCTCCTACTAGTTTTTCTCCCAATATATCTCTCAATTTGGCAAAGTTCTGCATCCTGCCCTTCAATCGGGCGTTGGATTTGGCATTGACTTCTACAAATTCACGAGTATAAATGTCGGGATTTCTCCCGTCTTCAATATAATTGATGATATCAATAGGAATAGGGTACTGCAGTAGGCTGGCGTTAGCATTCGACGATAACGTTGACAATTCAGAGATTATGTTGTTAAATCGATGAACCAACGCCTGATACGATTGTTGGGTTCCCACGTAATCGTGAATTCCGGCTCCCACATTTATCAAATCATCAATCAACTGCTGTAACTGTTCTGTTAGTTGGATCAATGGCTGATTCTCCTCAGTGCTCTCAAGCTGGGTTGTAGTCATAGTCGAGTTTGTGTTGCAATGAAAAGTTTGCGTCTGCGAAAATCAATTATCTGATAGCGGTACTATGAGGAGGAAATACATGGTGACTCTAAAGTACAACACGAAGAAACTAACGCAGCACCAGCTTATGGCAACGAAGAGCATAGATGACTATCGCTCATCGTTAGAGATAATCAAAAACTATACCAATGAGCAAGAGTGGTTAGTGCATCTTAGGCATGTCAGTGAAAAGCTAAATTTCTTGAGGGAATCGTACCGGTTGATTGGTTCTGTGAGTAAGTTGAGAGCTAGGACGGCTCCTGGCACACCGGGGCTAAAACTGGGTGATTCTGAAGAAGATGAGTCCAATAGTGACGAAACTACTCCCAAAAAGGCGACAACCTCCATCAGAATCCCTCGAACAACTCCAAAATAAAGATGTTCTTGGAGTTCATTATGACATCGGTAGAGTTTGCTGATACATCATTCCTTATCGCCACTACTACAGCATTCTAAATCGCAAAATATTCGTCTTCACATCACTAGTTCTACACTTCGGCGAATAGCTGCAAAATGATAATGTCTACGAAATATATCTTAGTTTATAACTTTATTTCTCCGCTTCTCGATTTCTCGCTGGACAGGCATGTTTCATGGTATACCTAGTATCAGTCACAGTGTCCACAAAGCTCCAAATGGCCAACAGCCTATTCTAGAGCTAACAATAGAACTGGTGATAGTTGTCGTGCCCAGCAATAGACTTTGTCGATTTCCGCGCACAAAAATCTCAGCGATGAAACCAGTTGTATCTTCAGGTAAAGCATACTTTTGTACCATATTATCGGTGTTTGGCGTGGTGATATTGTCGGTGATTGGGTACTTGTTCCAGATAGGTCATGAGTCGATGGTAGGATCAATCAATGACCCGGAAAACGGCGAGGAGGTGGCGAAAACCGTTTTCGGGGCAGTTTTGGTGTATTTGGTGTTCTTCTTATTCTGTGGTTGTCAAGTGTGGGTCATAAGAAGACAGGATCGAATTGCGTTGTAGAAGGACTAGGGTTATAGGCTGAATGAATATTTAGAGTTTAAACTTGCAGAAACTACCTCATAAACAATGTTTGATATATAACTAATCTCTACTTATAACTTGGCTACCGAATCCTTTCCGCCCTTCCAGTAATTACCTCCGACCCAATCGCAAATATCGAAGACCATTGATCTTAAATCGTTCAATTCTTCGATGGAAACGCCCAAATTCAAAGCTCCTTTCAAATGGCCCTTCAATTGGGGGTTGACATCTTGGGGGATTAAACTGGTTATGATACACATGGAAGTTTCTTGATCGTTGAGAATCTTATCGAAGCTCAAGATGTTGGAGTAGACATTCTGGTAGATGAAATTCCACAAGTCGGGATAACTCTGGTAGATTTGGTTCTTGATTTTCCGGTTCAACTTGTTGGAATAGATCTTGTTCCACATGTCGCTACCACGCTTCAAATTCTCCAAGGTAACTTTGTTATTGATGGAACTAATGTTAATGGGACCGTCGATGGTTTCGATGATTTCCGATTCCACGCTGACTCCAGAATTCTCAGAATCAAATTTCGTACCAGTAAAGTCTTCTTCGATGATATTAGACGAGGGAATGGAATTGTTAATCAAACTTGCTCGTTGAACTGACAAATTACCGTTCTTGATCGAAGCAGGAGTGACCAATTTCAACTGATTCAATGAGTTGATTGACTTGGGTAATCCAATCAAAGGACTTATCTTCAATATCACCTCCCTAAACTTCAATGTGATCAAGTTTTGGTACTCAAAGATATTGGCACTTTTGTCGAACTTGAAGTTTAATGGCAAGTTATTATAGTAAGTATAGGGGATCAACACCTCAGGTAACCCAATACCAATACTGGTCAACTCTTCAAATTTAATGCTTGATTTGATCGAGTCATTGGCTAATTGAAGCAAATATTTATCGGTCAATAGTTCATCGTCATTCCTGAACTCTAACAACTGTTGTCTTAAAGCAAAGTGATATATTTTCGGAATATCTTGAGGGACATTTAACACACTCAAGCATGCGCAGGCAATCAAGAACCAGGTGTTCTGTAGGCTTGGGTACTTGTAAGCTAATCTAACTAGTCTTTCACTTGTTATAATTGACATATCGACAAATCTTGTGAAACCCCAGGACTCGCAAGGACTTCGCGGTGATCTCGGCCACGCTCGTCGCCCCATTTTAGCCCCCTCCGTACTAGAGATCGTTTTATCCGAGGAACGATTGTAAAGAGAAAGAGATACACTAGATTATTTATTACTCTATCACCAGGAGTGACGTCTGCCACTAACTGTGGACTTCGTCACCAGGAGTTATCTTTATCATTTGAGGTAGGGTGGGGCTCTAAAGTGCAGTGCCCCAATTTATTTCCTTGTGGTATTCTATAATGAGACTCCTGTTACTCCCTTACCAAATTATAATTCAATCTTTTCTTCTGCCTATCCTTATATTGCACCATTCTGTAGCTCCCTCGTTTCACTATTAGTTCCAAATTACTTTTTGTTACAGGAAAAACACCATCAAAGATATCGTACAAGAAATCGATCTGATCAACCCTTTGAGCTTTAGTAGTGGATTTTAACCAGGTATTGTCACCTAAGCTGAACCCACAATACGTTTCAAAGACCCTCAACACGTCTAACTCCAACTTCCGAGTTACATTGACATTATAGTGGTGCAAATTTAACTCTCTCGATAGTTCGTAGAGATTGAGTTTAGTCAGATGCCGATTTGACAGGGAAGATTTCCGTTTCTTACTAAGGGCCAGGAACTTGGGATCGGTAAGAAGATCTTCCAACCTAGTCAAGCTCCCTTTGATGTGAGATATCAAGTTCTGTTTATTGTACGAGACTTTAACCACAAATGTCGAATTGGTGACGACTTTAGTAACTTTACCGTTGACATCAAAAACGGAGGGAGATTGGACCAAAGTATCAAAATCCAAGTCCCCAATATCAGCTAGGTTCCCGTCATCTTCCTCATGGAAATAAGAATTCAACAATGCATTACTAGCGTCAATCTCCTCGATTTCCTCTCTACAGTCATCTTCAACGTCACTGAACTCAATGATAGGCTTATCCCATATGTAGTTAGCACTATTAATATAATAGAACGAGCAATCAGTGGAGTCGCTGAAATCGGAAATCAACGACAACCCTGAGTCGGTGGAATCATAATCCTCCAAACTATCGGAGCCATCAACGCAAAACGAATGGTTCAACAACTGAGGATCAATGAACTTGATAAGAACCATTTCTGCCCCTCGTAGCAATACCCCCTAAACACTCAAAATCACTTCAGTTGTTGCTATCAGCTAAGATCAGGGATCGAGGGTTTATATATACTTACACAGTTTCTTTTTTGGTGAAAAGCTTTTTGAAAAGCTTTTTACGTGGATAAGCACCTCCCCCCACCCCATTAGCCACTTATTTTTAAGGGCTGCATCATTCCTCCAGGGTTCAATCTTAGTGATTAGAATCTAAATTAGGCTCTTTTATATGATAACCATATTCTCAGATAGTCCGCTAAATTATGATTGAACTTGTCCAGGGTGGTAGAAATCATCATACATGTCGCCAATTTCATCACTGGCGTCTGGTCCAACCCCATCAACTTTATCATTAAAGTCTCAATGTGGGTGCAAAAGTCATATCACGGGGCTCCAAACCTAAGGAGCATTAGATCCATCACCTTCAGATTTTACGACCTTGTCTATATCGACAATTATGGGGCTGAAACGAAAGCTGATGTAGAGGATATTAATCTCAGAACTTGGTTTAGATTGAAGAAGGTATAATTCGTATTTGGCAGTGATAATTGCTTTAGTTCCTGAAGTACGAGGATCTCAATGAGAGGAGTATTCGAAGGTGTTCGTGGCTAATAGGTACTGCAGGTCACCAGGGATGATTTGCATTGGGAATGACGATAAAGAGCTTAGTTGCTTTCAATTAGCGGGGCTATTGCTCCAGTAAGTGACTGGCATCCTCTGATAGCATTACATCTATTGGTGGTCTTTTTGAACCTGCCACGGAGCTTCTTTATAACTAAATTGCCGTATGTATGGTCAGAGGTGGTGTCCTGCAAGTTTAACCTTCCTTGGATGGCGATCGGTGCACCACGTAACTACAGAGTGAAATTTGTGTCGAAACTTTCATGGGACAATTAACCACGATTTACGTTTAGTACGGAATATGGCAAGTTATGGTCGTTGGGAACTGGTGGTAGTACCCTGGTCATGTGTTTGGTGTAGCATGATACAAATAAATAGGAGTAGATTATGTATCATTTAAATCAATAATCTAAGATACGCAGAATTTAGAGGCTGCTGTCACCCAGATAGACTTCAGTAAGGGTTATGACCAGTATCCTCTCCTTGAAGTATTCTTGGAACATCGGGGAGAGAAGAACAATTAAAAAGGGCTGAAAATTCCCTCCGTAATGGCGATGGTGATACATCGTGCATAAGACAATAGGAGATAAGAACTAAAATTAATGTCTATTTTAACTTTCCCTTTTCGTCGTGGTGCTGCCCAATATCTTTCTCTGTAATCTGAGGGAGTCGTTCAATCTCCCTCCGTGCTTTAACCCGTTGGATTCCACTACTGACTCCACAGCGACAGGTTTCAACTTCATGTCGTTGACTTCCTGGTTGATGACCGGAGATGTGGTGGTTCTCACTCCGTCATTGAAAAGATCAGTGCTATCTACAATTTCTAAGGTAAAGCTCAATTTCTCCTGGGTTTTCTTATCGTAGAAAAAATCTATCACATCTCCGTTGAAAATCTGGATCTTTTTATTTTTGCCAACGATTTGATTGTTTACAAAGCACGAGTTGGTGCTAAAGTCCAATAACCAAATGTCGTTCAAGAATTTGCCAGGACTCTCATAAATGGAGGTGGAAAATCCACCATGTCTTTTTTTCGTTACAAGACAATGGATTTTCGACATTCGGTCGTCCACTATGAATGCATCACAAGTCTCGTTGCGACCTATGGCGAAAGGATTGGTTCCCTGGGGTATTACTATTGCCTGAGGCAGCATGCAATCGTCAGTGGGATGAAGAATGATAAATGTACCGCTAGGCTTATGCTTTTTTATCTCCTGCATCATATCGTCATCGTCGTTCTCTATGTTTCTCTTGAGTGATCCAAGCATCGGTACTTGGCTCAACGGTGGCTGACTGGGTTTGACTCTCTTTGGCACTTTGAACTCTTCTTTCTTTATTAGAGGTCGTCTCATAATTTCATTATCGTCAATTTTGTTCATCGATGTGATGGCAATACCATTATCGATACGATGATCAATCTTCCTTGCTTGCTGAGATTGGGATTGGGATAAGCTGATCTGCTGACTAGACTCATCTTGGATGTATTTGATCCAATCGTGGTTCAACGCTTGTTCTGCTGTCAACCGAAGCTCAGGTTTCACAGTAAGGCATTTGGAAATAAAGTCCATGCCCGTGGAACTCACTTGATACTGAATCAAGGGACTCTTGTGATACTCTCCACTTTTGATTTTGGAAAACATTTGCGGCTGGGTATTCCCATTGAATGGTAGATGGCCAGTGAGTATCACGTACACCAAGCAACCCAAAGACCACATGTCGACAGAATTGTCATATAACATCTGGGACCTCGATTGTGAACCATTGGGCTGAGACGGCTGTTGAGAGGCATTACCGTACTTTCCTGTGACGATTTCAGGGGCCACGTAAGCTAATGTACCACAGAAGGTTTTCATGAACGTGGAATTGTCACTAATTTTGGCCAATCCGAAATCGGTAATCTTCACCGTCACAGGGTTGTCTTGCATGATTAGAATGTTATCGGGCTTCAAGTCCCTATGACTAATGCCTAATTTATGAACATAATCAATTCCATGGAGAATCTGTTTTGTCACCACTTGAGCAGCCAACTCTTCTAACGGACCAATGGCCGTGACAAAGTCCATTAGGTCTCCTCCCGGAACAAATTCCATCACGAGATAATAATTATCCAAATCTTCGTAAAAAGACTTCAATTTAACTATATTGGGGTGATCTAGTTTACGAAGAATAGACAATTCCCGCTGTACTTCCACCATACCTCCTCCGGTATTCAAGGCTTTACGACGATTGATAATTTTCACCGCATAAGCGTCACCAGTTGATCTTTCAATCACCTTTTTAACCGTTGCAAATGCCCCTTGCCCGATGGTTTCGTGATGTACAACAAAGTCCTTGTATATTCCTTCATCTTTGACCACCCCCTGTTGAGTATTTTGAGGATTGAACAAATCGGAAAACAATATGACAAACTTTAACTCGTCTTTCTTTACGCCTTTACCAACAAAGATCTCATCTCCTTGGTTTAACATGTAGTTTGATCCCTTTACAAGACGATTATTGTTCAAAAACGTCCCATTTGTGGAAGTATCACTGATCCATAGCGAACTTCCCTCCTTGTTGAACCAGAGCTTGAAGTGTCGATTCAGGTACCGGGAACTATTGGTTAATTGGATATCACACTCGCTGTTTCTTCCTATTACCCACAATGTTTTGTTGGCGATATTCAAATCGAAATGGGTGTAGGGACCCAGGGTACATATCAAACGACATAGATGGTTGGGGTCGACTATAGGCGTAGACTGGGTTCCTGGAGATTGCTGAGTGGGTTGGGTAGCCTGTGTAGCCTGAGTAGCCTGAGTATTCATATCATGGAGACGCGTTTCTTTCGCGGTAATCTACCACCGCCGTGGCCCCATGAATTACTGCGATGGGTGTGGATTAATAACGTGGTGGATTTTTAGCTTTTGGGACCTTCTGGTTGTACCTGGAAACTCTGTCACTTGTGGTCCCCTGATGGTGTCGGCCAGGGGGGTTGGGTGGTATTGAATTGTTGTAGTTCGATCATTCTTCATTACGGTCTTAGAGCTTTTTAAGCCGAAGCTCCTCTTACATAAACTATCAACAGTTTCAATCAGGGCAGTTTTGTACATTTTTGGTCTTGGTAACTTCAATGAAGTCCAACGTATGTTTCTTTACCGCATTCGTGGATTTTTGGATTTTGTGATTTTTACATTTTAACCCACTGACGAAATACACATAATCATCACATAGAGATTTCATGAAGTTACTAATGAAGAGACCATTATCTTATATTACACACTTTTGATAGATTTTGAAATTGAAGCAATTGGGACTAAACCCTCACCCTGAAAAACATGCTGGTTGATTTCGTTTTCGTATTCCAATTGGTTTAACTCCTCTTCCTGGTCGTTATAATGATGGAAGATGATCCAGAAAAGACATCCGGAAATGAAAGTGGCCACCGCTAAACCAGTGTATAACCACACGTATTTAGGATCAACGGAAACACTGGAAAGCGCAATACCAATGGCACTACCAAAGGCAGTGGTCAACAAGTAAAGAGAAGTGATGAAACTCTTCATGGAAACAGGAGCTTTGGTATAGGCGTACTCTAAACCAGTGATGTTGGCAAAAATCTCCGAAAGTCCAATCAATACATAAGCTGGGGCTTGGATAGCGACGTGGACTCTATTTGGGGTATTCTTGTATCGCTCTGCACATGCTAAAGGTTCGTCATAACATGGACCAGCCTTATAGATATAGTGTTGCAACACCGCAGCGTAAACCATGGCCGATGCAGAGAACATGAACCCAATGAAGATTCTCGTCATGGATTTCAATGGAGTAAATCTTCTGATAAATGGGTAGACGATTCTGTCACAGATGGGAACGGCAATAACAATGGCTAATGAGTTGAATACTTGAAGCATATCATTTGGCATGGCATGGGTCTCCATTTGACCCGCCATGGTGACAAAGTTGTTGGTCATTTGTCCATAAACTGTCCAAAATACCACAAAGAACACAAATACTTTACATGCCTTGATGGCCCTTCTAACTTCTTCGACGAAATGGTCGTTCCAGTTGTAGTTGTTTTCTGGGCGATTGGAAGGTTTGGCAGCTTCCAAGTTGAATCTACTTTTGATTCCAATCCAAACAACTTTGAAACACTTGGCGATGATCTTGTCTCCCACTGGCATTTTGATGTAGTAGTTTTTACCAAATAATAGGGCAGCCACACCAACAAAGAAGAAACAGAACGGTAAAAGAAAGGCAGCCCAGAATCCCACATGAAGCTCCAATTCGGTTGTGGCAGCCACTGAAAATGAACCGATATTAATCATAGCATAAAAGATCATAAAGACGTTTTGAATGGTTAAGGCTGGGTCGACCACCACTCTTTCACCTGACTTCAACGTTCTGATTGTGGGCTTCTCTTTTGGGATTTGATCAGCAATTAAGGGAGACACATTGGACTTAATGAATCCAGTGGCGATACCAATAATGACAATGGCTGCAATATAAGTCCCAATAGCTGCTGACCTAGTTGTAATGGATGGAACGGAGCCCATGAATAAAATGAATATCCCACAGATGTATATTCCACAGGCAATGCAAATGGTCTTATATTTCCCCAAGTAAGTATCAGCAATGTATGCCCCAAGAATTGGCGTAACATAGCACCAAAATTGAAAGAAATATGATAATGCAGTAGCAGCTTGAGACCCCAAATTCAATAACCCTTTGGGTGTGTCCTCTTGACTGTTTTGCATATAATTCTGGAATGGAGTCGATAACCCATAGTATGAGAATCTTTCAGCTAATTCCACAATAGCCACTAACCAAACTCTGAAGGGGATTTTTCCAGAAATATGTCTTAAGGTCTTCAAGTCTTCGATACTGGCCTCTTCACCATCGCCAGTTATACTGCTGGTGCTCTCATCGTTATTTTTGTCACTATCTAAAGCTTTGATATCGTTTTCGTCGACTCTATCGTCAATTATTTTTTCTTCCTGAAGTTTTTCACTGGGTGTTACAGTTTTGTAGTCTTCTGACATTTTTCACGTAAATCCTTTTTTCTTGACCCTCTTGACAGGTTTGACAGATTGTTAACTGAAGAGATTCTTAGCAGATTTTTTCTTGACAAAACGTTTATATCTTATATAATGCCTTAGGCCATGGAACTGCTAGTATATCAGGGACCAATAGGGAACCGTTAGTGGCAAAAAGGAATTTTAAAATATTTGCAACCACCTAATTCAGGAAACAATAGAGTTTCTTTTGACGCAAGAATTCCTGTCTAAATGCATTATGGAACCTTCACAGAAATCTGTCACAAGAACAGCAACGCTCTATTTTCAAGGGAAGTTGCAGCTTCAAGGACCACCGAGCACTCTATTGATATATATGACGCCATAGTAGATGTATACAGTAGTAGAAGTTTGGGCTGATAGTAGTGTTATTAAACATATTCCGAGGAGTGGCCATTTCAAGTCTTCTCTGAGAGTTTCCTAAATGAGAACATGATGGCCGTATTGGTATTATACAGGAGGTTTGCTAAAGCATAGGGAAAGGCTTAAGAACGCAATACGGCAAATCAGAAAATGTAACATGACTTTCACTGTAAACGGAAGCTAACAACCGGAAAAGTGGAGTCGTTCATAACGTATTTGAAGGCAACAATAATGTTTGAGACTCTGATGATTCACTGTTGGGTGAGCGGCCACAGGGCGAATTGAGTTGGGGTAGTTCTCTCCGGTGTGGTGGCATGGGGTGCGGAAAATGGAAGGATGTAACACCTATTAGCAGCAGTATTCCTTTATTTAACCCAGACCTAAAAAAAGCTTTACGACGGAAACCCAAAGGAAAGTTCCTAAGAAAATAAAGAAATTACTTGCAGTATATAATCTATCAAGTTTGGAAACAATAAACCTATCTAATCTAACATTTCTAGTTCACTGATCAAATATTCAGAAAGTGCATCTTCTCTAATAATCATGAAAAATAAATCAGAGCACAATCACCTTTGAATGAGTCAACCTCTCTAGTCAAATATTGCTAGTTCACTGGCCAATATCCAGGGAACAAAAAGTGCATTTTCTCCAACAATTCCTTCTTCACCGCTTTAGGATTAGTACTGACAGCAAACTTCATTGATCCTTCTAAGTCTTTGCCAATACCCAATGTATCAGACTCAAACTCCTCAGCGATGACATTGATCAACTTTTCAGCCATTTTAGCCGCATTAGCACTGTTGGCTTTCAAATTACTCACAACGGTTTCGACAGTCACAGGTTCTTCCTCAATGTTCCACGAGTCGTAGTCAGTGGACATACACACCATTTGGTAAGCGATTTCTGCTTCTCTGGCCAACTTGCTTTCAGGCAAACATGACATGTTGATGACATCACCGCCCCATGATCTATATAACTGCGATTCTGCTCTAGTACTGAATTGAGGTCCTTCCATGCAGATTAACGTCAAATCATCGGCGTTAACATCAGCTTTAGTATGGAATTTAGGGCGACCTTTGCCGTCAAACTCATCCAAGAAGCCTGTTTCTGGAATGTGATCTTTAATCAACTTATTCAATTTCAAGTCAAAGGGCTCACCAAACATAGCATGGGCAACAAAACCTTTCTCGAAGAAGGTATGGGGCCGAATGCCCTTGGTTCTGTCAATGACTTGCGTAGGTAACACAAAGTCTCTGGGCTTGATCTCTTGTCTCAAGGACCCTACAGCGGAGAAGGCAACGATTGCCTTGACCCCGATCTTTTTCAAAGCAGCCATGTTGGCTCTACTGGGGACATCGGTTGGTAATAAGTCATGATGTAACCCATGTCTGGCTAAAAACGCCACAGGGAACCCATCATCCATTTCACTGATAGTAATGGGGCTCGATGGAAATCCCCAAGGCGTAGAAATCGTCAAGCGAGCCACTGGGTGCAAATTGGGCAAATCATATAATCCCGTACCACCAATGATGGCCAATTGCACAGGTTTGTCATAACTGTGTGGTAATGAAGCTACGTCGCCAGGAAAAGTTTTTTTGGACATAATGGGTAATCGTCTAAGGCGTTTGAAGGGGGTCACTGTGGTTTTATATATAGACTGCTAAGCAATTATAGTAGAATTGTCTGCAACCTCTGGGTGAACAATAAGATAATTGTGGATTTATTACGTTTGGAATCGTGGGAGCCATCGCGGCCTCAGCAAATGCCTCGTGAGTTTCTCATGAAATTACTACCAGATTCCCCCTAGCTTTCTCCGAGGTTTCGCGGGAATCATTCGCCCCAGACTGCCACTAACAATTCGCAAAGAAACAAGAATCCCTACCAATAATTGGAAACGGTATACAATGTTGAGAGCCATCAGATTCTATAGCAAGAAACCCAAAGGGAAGAAGCTAGAAAGGAAGGGGATCATTGAACCGGTGTCCACCCTTGCCTCAAGGGCGAAAACAGCGTTGAAGGTCACTAATCACTCATCGGGGTCTAAAGTCAATGATCCATCTCACCAAAGCAAAAAGTACATACCTTTCAGTAAACTTCCAAAATTGCCTTCGTACTTGCAAAATCTTACATCTAGTGATGCTACCAACTTGGCTGAAGGAACGCCAGAGAAAAAACGTGATTTTGAAATCCCTCTAAGGTTCCATAAACACTACATGCAATCTCAACTAACATCTCAAGATAAAGATTTGCTTCAACAGTTGGACCGGTATATGGAGACCGAGGATGAGCAGGAGCGGTTACAGAGTGAAGTGAAGATGACGAGGCTATATTTTGAAAAAGGATCATACTATCAAAAGCGGGTTGCCGAACATCCATTGAAGAAGACCTTAAGTGGGATGATCAACTTAAATCCCCATTTGGAGGACATTGACGATGCATATCTTTGGGACCTCATACCCTCTGAAAGGTTATTTGGCAAATCGTTTTTACAACAGTCAGAAAATTCCTCCGAAGGCGTTCAGGGAGCCGAAATGTCGATAATTGATGAAATGCAATCAGAGGACGAGGAAATCAGAGATTTCATAGCTCGGTTCAACGCCAACAACAGGAGTTTCTTCACAAAATTCAACGGTCGAAGGAAATTAAATCGCCAGCTATATAGAGACTATAAGCGTTTGAAACAAGAGGGAAAGGTGTATTTAACCAATGAACAATCCATCGATTTTGATGAGGAGGTCGACAACCAAAACAACAAATTGAAGTTAAAGTAGGTCATAAATACGTATATATATAACGTTTATTTTGTGATTCACAAAGAAAAGAAAAAGGAAGACTATGCATTTTATTCCACTATTTTCAAAATGACATTATCGTATCCAAACTTACGTTTATTCTCTTCGAAAACCCGTTTCAATTCGTCAACGTATAATTTGTGGTAGTAGTCAAGGATTTCAGGGGGGATTTTTGGTCGTTTTATCGACTTTTGCCGTTTGAAAAATGATTTCTTATGCTTCAACGATTTCAGCCGTTTTTTGGATTCTTTGTTGGATTCTTTATTGTCTGGAATGGTGTCCGTATTCTCGCCAGCTTCTGGAGTGTATTTGGAGAGTAAATTCCGTGGAACATAAATTGGTCGACCCATACAAACGTTGATAGGGTTCCGGTATGGCAAGAAGCCGAAATCATAAATGAATATTCCCCGAGCGCTGAAAAAGGGTAAAGTGAAGTGAAAATGCTTCTTCAACCACTTTTGAAACCAGTCTCCTAAAGATCCTGCTTTAGGTTGCATTATATTATAAATGTCAGCTTCACCAAAACCAAAAATAGGCACAAGATTGATATTGCCCAATTCGATAGCGAGTTTGACGAACCCCTTCCGTTTGTTTAAAACTAACTTTATCTCTTTAGGAGTGTTGCTGTGGGATTCAGGAGGAGGGGAGCCGGGACCTTTATCGACATTCTGGTAGCTTTTACCTACTGTAGGATTATTAGTGACCCCTGAGTTCAACAATGACTCTTGTGCACCCCCAACGACAATACACACCGAATTATCTCCATTATTGATCAATGATTTAATATTGGTGGCAGATGCACTAGTTAACCCTAAACTCAATAAATAATCTCTATAGAATGGCAAGGTAAACTGAGTAGTCAAAGTTAAAGGAAATATATTGCCAATATTTGGCAACAAGGGTTTGAATTTGGAAGGGTCATGGAATAAAAACTTGAGCAACTTGGAAGGAGGCTCGAAGGGTTCGTTTCTAAGGATATTAGTAGCGAATAAACCCATAACACCCATGGAAATCACACCATGAGGATGATAACCAAATATATAACGGGGCCCGTTGCTAATCTTCACAAAGTTGTTACTGGAATTCAACCGTTTCCCCAAACGTAAGAATTCAAACACCTTATCAACCAAGGTGGTGGAATTTTCGTTGATCAAATCTTCTTCATCTTCATCATCGCTTTTGTTAGTACTAATTGGCTCAATGGTGAATGTGGGAGGATATTCACAAGACTTATGAGCACTAATAGGAAAGTAGTCGATAAACCATTTCCATATGATGAAATTTTTGATCCATTCCCTCACTCTGTAAGTCGCCTTCCCATTTGTGGGGGTATGTAGATCAAAACCATACCACCAAATAACATATGGAAGCACAATTAGAATCCACGAAATCCACCCCCAAGATAATATTATTAGGAACAATATAATAAACGCCGGAATCGACACCGTGTGCCAAATTACCCCGAGAGTCTCGAGTCTTCTACTCAAAGGAATGTTCAAAGGTGCAATATTTAAGAACTTTTTCTTCCGTCTCTTCACCACCACATCAGAATTGCTGAATGCTTCGTCACTGTCGTCAACCATCGTGTCCTTACCATCACTCTCCACTTCTTCTACCGTCTCTGTCGCGACTTTCTCCCGGTTCCCCCGATTCTTGATAGTCTGATCCATTGTCGTAGAATGGGTAAGGGTCTCCTTTGTGCGCGCTACTACAAGCTTTCGTTATGAAGCGTTCATCTCATGATAGTCAAGAGGCGTTTTATTTCCTTCCGCCTAAGTTGCAGAAGGTGAATAAGACCCCGTTCACCCCATTAGACAATGGCGAGGAACATGATGAGGAAGTGAGCCTACGCTACGCACTCTATCATTCGGTAACTGAGAAACTAATGATGAAGATCAATGCAATTATTCAAAGTGCTAACGATGAATTGTTCAAGTATTTGTATCACTTTGTCAAGGTAGAGAATCCTGGGTTGCCGGTGACCAATAGCTTGATTCAACCATTACCTAAATTAATGGTAGGGTACATTCTGTTGAGCTCCAATGCCGCAAATAATTTCAGAATCTTGGAGGAGTTTTACAAGATTGTTGGCAATGATGATGAGGTGAAGATCATCAAGTTGAGTAGTAAGACTGGGACCTATAGCGTTAAGCTGGTAATGCGTGAGATCATCCAACAGGTAGATGAAGGTGCGGAGGACAAGGAAGGTGACGATAAGGAAGAGGAATTCTCCCAGGAGGAGGACGTAGAAGAAGAAGACATTATTGACGATGGTGGTGAAGATGACAATAAGATGAGGTATAATTTGGAGGTACTACGGAATTGGCACGTAAAAAACCCTTTGACCAATATCGTCATTGTAATTGAAGATACAGATTCCATGGACCACCAATTGGTGAATTTGTTCCTCAAGTATATTTATCAGGTCAATGATATTCCCTTGAAGCTAATTTTTGGACTTACGGCCAATAATATCACCACCTGGATCAATAAAACCATTAATAACGAGTTCAAAGTGAGAATGGTCAATTATAAGTTTGAAACGAAGTCCAATAACCAATTGTGCTATAACATTCTTGGTGAAATCATCCTCAATTCCCCCATATTACTTGATGACTCATTGATTAAAATCATCTTATCGAGGTTTTTCAATGGTAACAATTCTATCGATAGTTTAATCAACGAGATCAAGTTGTCGTTGATGATTCATTTCTATCTGAACAGCTTTTCTCCATTGCTTCTCAAAGATGTTAACCAATCCCACTGTGAGATTCTCAAGAAGCTACCCTCATTTAAGCAGTATGTGGAAAGAACATTTATAAAGTACCAGCGGGGTGAAGTTACTAAAGATGAAGTTGCTAGATGTTTTACTGACGAGTTTATTATTGAAAAATTCAATGAAACAAAAATGACTTTCAATCGATTCAACGACAATTTCAAAGTTTTGATTGACATGTTACTGCCTTATGATGTGGAGCCAGTGAAAATTTACCAACTTATTGTGTCTCATAGTTTTTTTAAATCGAAAACCTTGAAAGATATCTTGAATCAAGTTGATGATAAACACAAGTTTGTAAACAGTTTACAAACATTGGTAAAAGTACCAGAGGTGTTTCAAGAGGTGTTTTTTGTCAATGGAGGTAGTTACGGAACCAAATTGCCAAGGTTGATGGAGAACTACGAAAATCTAATGATCAATCTAATTAGACCCAATGCTAGGAGAGTTATTGAGAATAGTCTAACCAGTTCAAAAGCTTATTTGGACAACTCAATCATCATTAAACAGTCTAAAGTTGAACCAATTATCGTTAAATTATTCAATTTGTTGAACGAAGCACCCCCAGCAATAAATCACTATGACTTTTTTATGGCATTCAAACAATCCTTGAATAAAGATGAGATCTGTCAACAACTTGGATTGGAACTAGATGATAAAAACTGGGACAAGTTGATTTTTTCCTGGTTCTTGCAGATATGTAACGAGTTTTTGCTCATTGGCTTAATCAAAGAGAAGTCAAGAGGTGATCATTTTGAAAAGTCTATCTGGAGAGGATTATAATAGAGTAAAAAACCTAGAGTATTATACCATAACTATTTATAGTGCAAAATTAATGTAGAATTAACGTTTCTAGCCTAGTGGGTATCCATTACAGAACTGTCAGCATCGGATTTTCCAAGTTGGTTGGTTTCACTATCTTCCTCTTGTTTGGCGTTATTGGAATCTATGGAGTCTTTGGAACCTTCTTGAGTATCTTCCTTGGAGTCGTCTTTAGAACCTTTGGAGCCTTGAGACCCTTCCTTGGTAGTGTCTTTAACACCCTCTTCGTACTCCTCCTTGGAATCAGCATTGGTATTGTCCTTAGTCTCATCTTCCTTAACACCATCAGGTTTCTTTTCAGCATTGCCAGCCACATCTCCAGCTGTAACATCACCAGCCCACGCTGGGGTATCAGGATTTTCTATATTTTCACTGCTATCAAGCTTACTAGTGCCAAGGTTGTCTGAGTCCATTTCAGCCTCTTCATTGGCCCAATACTGATTAACTGAGTTATAATATTCGTTCAACTTGTCCGACGCCTTATTATATAAATCATAATTGTTTTCCTTGATATGTTTATGAGCACTAACGGAGAGCACTAGTAACATAACTACGAAGCATGATACAATGATTAATACAATAAACCTTTGGGTTCTGAACAATCGATTAGCAATTAGGGTCGGTCTCATGTTAAGGATACGTTCCGCGAAGTTTTCTACGCAGAGAATCTGAGGTAGGGCGAGGAAAGGGACAGAATCCAAGGAGAGTAAAGCCAGGCTCTCTGCGACTATAACAAGACCAAGAGGAAAGTGGCTTAGGAGTTACATTTTGGGGACTGCTGATGCAATTGAGACTCCCAATATTCTATGGCTCCTCAGCGACTTGAATTCGGACACTAACTTTGAATGTCTGTCGTTTTGAATTCTAGCGAACAAATATCTCGCCGTATATCTCGCCATTAACATCTCGCCGTACGTGTTGCCTTCCATCTTGCCATACATCTCACCATGTTAGACAATGCATCTCCAACTTTATTTGCCACGCGTATAGCGGCGTCTCTGATGGTGATAGTCGTGCTCTACCCAGTTACTAGTCGTACGTTAACCATGCCAACATTCCGTGGAAAATGTCTTTTGCTCAGGCATTGGTTGCCAGGACCTTTGAGGGAACAACATGGGAATATGACATAGCCAAAGTATAAACAACCCAAACTCTAGATCACAGCTCCATCTTCCAGTATTCACTGTCGTCGGATGTGTTCCAAGTTAGGTCAGTCTCAAATGTGTCAATCAGGCGGCTCAAGCCCTTCGCTGTCAACGTCAGAAAATCCTTCCTCGTTTGCGGCACCGAATCACCCAAAACGGAAACGCCTGCCGATGCAACTTTAATTTGGTCAACGATAACGGTAACAAAAGGGGATTGTTTAGACCTGTTGATAAGGTTTGCAGGGAAACTGTCCAATAGATACAAGGAGTTCGTATTGCTGTCGCCTTCATGAGAAGCCCTAATCACTCGTTCAAATCCTTCTGCGTCAAACGGCTTTAGAAAGCTACCATTGTGGACATAGTTACGAAATTTCTTTCATTTTCCTGGCAACAAGTCTAAAAGGGTGAGTGAGACATTGCACGCCATTAATTATTTCACACGTTTCTTATCTCTCTCTGAATGGATTTTCCCTATAAATTCGGTATGAGAAAACCCCATTGTTAAGTGCTGAAATTTTTTGTACAGCAGATTAAAGATGGCTACCAGGGATTTGCCCAAAAGTTTAAAGCAGTTGACCACGGGGTGGATCGATAATTTAGACCACGAAGTGACGTTCAACAGAAAAACTCCTGATCAAATCATCGAAGAACAGCAAGAACTGTACGTGAAAACTGTTCAACGAAGAAACTTATGGCCAGTGTTTGCGTCCGGGGCGGGATTATTTAGTGATGGCTATATCAATAATTCCATAGGGACTGTTTCGACGTGTTTATCGAGAATCTATGGTAAGGTTTACACCGATTCTTCGGCCATCTCCAATGTGTCTGCGATAGCTTTTGCTGGAACAGTGGTCGGCCAATTGTCGTTTGGGTACATTTCTGATCACATAGCAAGAAAAGGAGGGATGATGGTAGCCACAACCTTTTTGATCGTATTGCCAGCATTAATGGCTGCTGGTGCTTGGGGAGCCAAAGGGTCAGCTAATGGACTTTTTGCTGCTATCACAACTTTCAGATTCTTCTTGGGAGTGGGTATTGGAGCTGAATACCCAACAGCTTCGGTAATCAGTGCTGAGGCAGCTCAGCAGTTACCTTCGGGGAAAAGAAACAGATATTTTGCCTGGTTCACCAACTTCATGATCGATTTGGGCTTTGTTCTTAGTGCTTTTGCTGCAATGGTTTGTTTATGGATTTATTCCGACAGACACTTGAACGCTGTTTGGAGAACTACGGTGGGAATTGGGTCAGTTCCACCTTTGTTATTACTATTTTTGAGATTAAAAATGGCTGATTCCTCTTCTTTCAAGAAGATGAACATAAAGAATGCTAAAAAAGTTCCTTACTGGTCGATTTTAAAGTTCTATTGGTTCAGATTGACAATTGTTTCGTTGATCTGGTTCATATATGACTTTTCCGTTTATTCTTTTGGAATTTACTCCAGTTATATACTAGATAATTTAACCAAGGACTCTGCTGATAAAACAAAGACTGATTTGTACAAGAGTTTCGGCTGGAATGTGGTATTCAACCTTTTTTATATGCCTGGTGCATTTTTGGGGGCCATTTCTGCTGATTATTTTGGTCCTAGATTGACCTGTGGAGTTGGCCTTTTGTTGCAAGCTTTGGTCGGCTTTATTATGGCAGGATGCTACGATAACTTATCCCAACATATTGGTGCCTTTGTCGTTGTATTTGGGATTTTTACTAGCTTGGGAGAGTTTTCTGCTGGTGATAATGTTGGATTACTCGCTTCCAAAACTTCTGCTTCTACTATAAGAGGTAGTTACTATGGAATTGCCGCTGCCATGGGTAAAATCGGTGCCTTCTGTGGGTCGTATGCTTTTCCTTATATCATCAGACATTCTGATGGGATAAAGACTCCAGTATTCATTGCCTCGGGATTATGTTGTTTGTCTGCTGTTTTGTGTCTTTTCTTATTGCCTAGAGTAGGACAAGATGCGGTGGCTTACGAGGATGCCGCCTTTTTGGACTACTTGCTGGCTACTGGGTATGACATCAATCAATTGGGTGATGCCCAAGTGGATCCTGAGAGTGAGCCATCGATAGAACACAAAAAGGAGGAGGTAGAGGTTGATATTGTTTCCAAATCATCTAAATAAACTAAGTATACATTTAATTTTGCTTTGTTCTGCTACTCTAAATACAAACCAAAATAACCTCGAAATTTAGGAATCGAAACAAAGAGTGGGTTGTTAAAAACAAACTCTTCTTCTTCGTCAGCATCTTCATCATCTCGAGGAACATTACATTCATTATACAACTTGACGATGTAATGACAACCCCATAGTTTTTCCGCCCTTATGAAAGTAGCCAATTTCAAGTTATAATTCAAATCATTCTTAAATATGTCATTGACGGTAAAGAAATTGATATCATCGATATTATCTTTACCTCCTGGGTATTTCGTTGGTAATGTGCTCATCATGGTTAAGATATCATCATTGTCAACTGTTAACTTGAGGTGGTCGAGTTCATCGTTTAATAGCCGATATATCCCATTATCGTCAAATATGACAATAATGTCTCGTAAATGGATTTTTACCACCTTTAATGCAAACTGACTAAATTGGCTCAATTCCAACAAGTACTTTATTTTCAAAATACATTCACGTTTAATCCCATCGATCCAGTCATTTAAATTGCCAATGATATCCTCTTGAGGGTTACAGGATATTGTACATTTGATACGAAGAATTAAACCCAAGCCAACGCACAATATCAAATTGTAAACCAATGCTAGAAGCGGTAATATTACTAATTGGAACATTTCTCCAAAATCAGTTTTATAATTCTTACAAAGATTAGGTGTTATCCGGGCCAAATCTTTGAATAAGTATTTGCAACAAAGTTTTAAGCTTGAATTAGCCTCAGTGATTCTACCGTGTTCTTCTAAAGCGATAAAATTAATAAAGAAACAAACCCCCAAGAATAACTTAGAGTATATGTAGTTCTTTAAACGAACAATTTTGAAGAATCCCGGGGTTGACGCTAATATATCGTCAAACTTTCCCAACAATTCATTAGACTCAGAGTCAAATGTAAACAAAAGACTTTCCAAGTCATCGAAATCAGGGTCAATCCTTTGTATTTTCGACAAACATTTAGACAAGCCACAAATTAACAGCTTGTTAATCTTCAACCCATCAATTATGTGTTTCTCAATCAACGGATCTCGATAATTGTTAATGCTGTAATTAAACTGCGGCCAGAAAATATCGAAATGCTGATCCAACGGTCTCAACAGTGTGGGAAATAATGATTGTTGATAGATGTTTGACTCCTGCAAATGAAACCAAATTTTTTTTCGAAGATTGTCAATTTTCGGATCCATATATTCAAACATCAATTTATTACAATCTCGATGGAATCCCATAGATTTTGCTAGTTCCAAGATCCAGCCTCGTAACGTTTGTTCATTAACATAACCTTGAAATTTCTCGGGGGAGGATAAGCGATAAAATTGAAGTAAAAGTAATGCTTGTAATCCGGGTAAAGTAGGTTGACCAAACACCCCGTGAGTTTCAAGACACTCCTCCGCAAGGGTTATAGACTCAATAGGAACCACGGTGTCGGGTTCGATGTTATTGAGAACCTGGAATAGATAGGTAATACGATTTATTATCAATATTTGTGCCAACATTGCATAGTGTTGTTTGAATTTGATGTTGATTTTGGTGATTTTTTCAGTTGAAGGAGTAACGATGTCGAATAAGTTTTTGAGTTGCTCATAGTGTTCGAATTCATCGATTACAGGAACGTACTCGGCGATTCTATCAAAAAATAATTTCTGTAAATTCACCAATTGAAATTCATTTGGTAAGAGGTGTTTTACTTTACGTAAAATCGGGTCATGATGAGGATAATTCACGTCATGAATAAGGCCAATAGATGCGCCGTACTGATTCATTCGTTTGATAGTAGGTTTGATCTTCATACTCCCTACATCGAATATCAGATAATCGATAGGATCACTGATGTTGGGGAAATATTTAGTCTCAATATTCAGTTTACTACCACTGACCCCTAAAGAACTATTGGAAATGAGGTACTGATAGTAGTTTCTGTCCCGAAATTGGAACACCCAGTACTTCCATAGTAAGTTGATTGCGGGATCCTTGCTATAAACTGGTAGGTAAGGAATAAATGATGTTATAGGGATTGCTTCAGGACGTTTGATCGGGGCGGAAGTATGCACCAGAGTCTTTTGCGAAGCACGAGAGCCCATATCCACCAGCTTCTTGCCGTCGACATACTGGCAACTGTCACCAATCCCTAATCGTCTGCAAGAAGAGCACGGCAGCTGTCGGTCACATTTGTTTTTCTTTATTCGGCAGTTGAAACACACCAAAATTTTCCTGTTCCTTCTTTTCGGGGGAGCTGGCACAGGCACCAGTGACATTTTTGCCGCAAGATTTCAACTATTAGCCAGCTATCGCACCAGTAATTGCCGTTGTCTTCCCTGACAATTGTATTTCACGCTTTGGGGATTGTTTTGATTTTTCGTCGCGAGAACTATCTAACTATGGGTGTACCGCCGCAAATCATTTTATCTTGCATAATCTCGTAATTTGATTCTTAATTCGGGGTGGGAGTCGTCGATGAGGATAATATCATTCATAGCGAGGTTTCTGATGAAGCTCTGCTGCAACAGATCGGGATTGATCGCGAGAAAGCCTTTATTGGTGATGAGATTCTTGATGAGATGATTGATCAAATCCATGAGGTGATGCATTCGAGATTTGAGTTCTTCTGGTGATATCAGAGCATTGTCAAACGTAAGGTACTTGATGACCACTTTCTTGAGGCCGTTGTTCAACGTTTGTAGGTCGGAATCTGTTGACGCGACCATGGTATTCAACTCCAGGATTTTACTGTCGCTAGAGATTTCATTATCTGGAGGCTGCTGCTGCAATTGTTCCACCTCATCGGAACGATATTGAAGAATTTCGTCTATTGTTTGGTTCAACTCTTCGTAATCGTGTTTGAAACCTTGTAAATTGTGGATTAAATGTTGTTCTTCGTCGTTCAACCCACTCCAAACACGGGTGGTATGCAAATGCTGCTGTACGAGCGACAGCACCACCACGGACGCCGTGGCAATGGAAATCACGTCATTCTTGTCCTGATAGTAGGGAATGAGAGCGTTACGTTGGAATTCAGCAATAACCTCTCTTTGTGGTGCAAGAGGATCATCGTGAGATAACTCCGATTTTAATAGCTTTACAGCGAAATCTCCCTGGTCAATGAGAGCCTCCATCAACTCTTGACCTTCATTCAACCGCTTTATATACGTCTCCTCTATCTCCCGGTTGTATAGTGGTGTTTGGGTAATCAAACGTCGTAACTCCTCGCGATTCATCATTTCTGTAATCGCGCTTGGCGATTTTTCAGTTATACATCATGTCTAACATTTCTCAGCTTCAGTTACAGAACCTTGATGAGGGGGAACGGAAAGAGATTTTGGGGTTCATTGAGGGGGAAAATGCCAAGTCGAAAGTGCAGATGTCTATTCACAGTTTCACTGACTTGTGTTTCAAAAAATGTAACAGAAATGGAACGATGAATGCAAATTTATCAACTGACGATGAGGTGTGTTTGCAGAATTGTTTGAATAGGTTTTTGGATACCAACATCAAGATCGTTCAGGCATTACAGAACCAACAATAGGAGGTCAGTTGGCGCCAAAGAAAAAAAGGTCACAAAATAGGTTAGAAGGAGATGTATATATGAGATAACTATTAAATAGAAGACTTGAGAGGAATTCTGGGAATGTCACTTGAGCAGTGAGTGAACTACTTGGAGTTTCTGCTTTATTATTCAACAAAATGCCAGACTCTCACCAAATCTTTTGCCAGAAAGTTGTTGGCTGCTGGCCGTTACTACGCTCTTTATTTGGTAACAAAAGCCAAAGCAACAACATTCCCGAATATAATCCGATAAACATCGGCATAGCAACATACGCACCTCTACTCTGAGATATTATACCCACCAAGAAGGGGAATACCGCACCCCCACTAGTGCCAAAGGCTGTGGCCACTGTCAAAGATATTACAATAATCTTTCTCAGGATAAACCCTTTAGAACCAGCTAAAGCAATCAGTAATGGATAATTAGGACCAATAAATACTCCTGCAATCGATACAAATACCCCAGCGGCAATAATATTGGGCACTACCCAAGTAAGGATTACTGCTGTAATCGATAAAACGCTACAGACTATCACCGCTCTTCTAATGCCCAACCATTTGTGCATGGGTCTGGCAACAAGTAACCTCCCCACCGTCAAACCACCCCAGAAACCCGATGCCACATAACCAACATTATGAGTTCCGTGTCTATAATCCAACAAATAGGTGACAATCCAACCCCCCAAAGACACCTCTGAACCCTGATAAAAGAAGATGAAAAACGATAAAATCCACGTAACTTTATTCTTCAATGCCAACATCAACAATTGGTGGGAGGTTTCGTTGTTTTCAGTCCCCAAATCGTTTTCATCCACATCCCAGGGTGCCAAGTCTTCGTCTGCCCCAGCAAAGGAAAAGAAGAGCCCTACGGCAGCTGTCAGCATTAATCCCAATAGAATAAGATAAAAATAATTCCACTTGATTCCAGCACTTACAAACACCGTAGCAATCAAAGGAGCAATTGTGGCCCCAACACCATAAAATGACTGAGTAATCGACAAGTACTTTGACAGATTTTCAAACTTTCCCAAGAAAACATTAACCTGACCCAAAACCACCGCCATACCACACCCACCAACGAAGAATCCTACTAATATTACCGGATACACCGTTCCACTCAGTACTATCGCATACATGGTAACAGAGCAGGCAACCCCAAAGGACAACGACTTCTGTTTACCGAGCCAAGGATGAATCTTATGTGAAAACCCGGCAACCACAACAAACCCAGCAGCGAAAGTCATCCACACCAATGAGACTAAACTATAAGTCAAACCATAGTACTCTTCGATATAAGGCAATAGTGCCCCTGGAGTAGCATCAGAGAAGCCTGCGGTGAATAACCAAAGACTAATGGCGTACACTCTATTTTTGTTGCGAGGAGGGCAATTCATTGTCATCATCTCATTGATTCTGATCTGACGGGGTATTCCATCTATGGACTCGCTACGACTAACTTCGTAATCCTGATGAGTAGTAGTTGGAACAAAACCTGGAGCAGATGGTAAAGGTTGTAGAACCAGTATAACATCTTCAGCTGATAGTCTTAGAGTATTTCGATCATCATTTCTAGGGTTTTTACTAATTGGAAAACTGGTGATACTCTGTAATTCGACTGAACTCATCAGCTTTTTCCGATCGGTTCATATGAGTATCTTTTATAGTTTCTACGAGATTTTCGGCGAGATTGCATCAAAAGGGAAATTTGAACCACCGCTTGATGCTTACAAATACCTCCCTGAGGAGTGCTCTTATCATAATGTTTTCCACTAGTATCTATAAATAATCCATGATCTCCATTATTGACCTGGAATGATACTCGGTTTTGAGGATTCCTAATTACGCTCCGTTATTTGATCGAGACGTCCACTACGAAGAGATTCACTGAAGAGTCCCACGTCTTCTCTGTCTGGCTGGTTTCAAACACTGGCATGTCAACGAAGTCCTTAACAGTTTTAGGCTCTCCAGTAGACATTATCGATTGAAGGGAGTTATAGTCAATGGTGGATGATTGATCAAATTAGATGAGTCTCTAAGCAACATCTCTGATATCAGCGATATTCTGAAAAAGTCAGGGACTTCAGCAATGGGGCTGGTTATTCACTCCAGAGTGGCTTTGACTTTCAAAGTCGTAAGGTTATTGACAAATGGGGGACCAATCCTGTAACTGAATTTCTGTCCCTTTTTAGAGGGTCAGCTGGCCGAACAACTATTTTACCACCATTACAAGAACTCTGACTCCCGGTATATCCAATGAATTATAGATCATCAAATAGTATTAATTGATGATATTTCAGACTTAGTACTACTAATTTGAGGAGAACCAGAGAGCTCTAAGTGGTACTATATACATTTGTAGTGTTGAGCTTCACTATATCCCATTGCTACATGATAACAGACCTAGCACTCCTAAGAGCACAAAATGTGAACCCACCACTCAATTGCTATTTTTAATATCCTAGATAGTCGTCTCCAATGGAGTCTTCGAAAGCAAAGCCAACTTCTCCACGTTCTTTGATACATCTATATCGTGGATGCGGCGCATAATCTTCCAACTAGCAATGAAATCAAATCTATACTCGTAAAGTAATTGCTTTCCCTCGTCATCTTCCTTCTCAAACATCTCAAGAATTGTACATTGTATGTCAAGAATGCTGTGGATGATTCGAGGATCGGTGTACATGTTAGTTACTACTTGATTCAACAAAAAATTGACTCTGTTGAAACTGACTAACACTTCCGGTCCTAAACGTTTGATTATTACATGCAAGTATCTCAACTGGAGATCCAATACCTGTGGCAGTTCACCATAGCGGTTGAATACCTTATCTATAGCCATGAGGTTTCTGTTGATCAAATCTATCATGTCATCGCCCACGGCAAGACAAGTGTCGTACGCAGCAGTAAGAAGGTGGTTTGGGTCCTCAGTCATCATTGGCCCAGGTAGAAAGGTCAAGCAATTATGCAATTGGTCTAGAAACAAGCCGGTTAGCCCAGTTTTGGCCAAATCCATCACCTCGCTGGCCTGCCGAAGAAGCTTACATGCGAGTATCTTATGGGGCATTTGGTGGTGATGAAAAAGATTGAGGATAAACGACGTTATTATGCGCCAATCTTCATGCCGGTGGTAGTATTTGATCAATACCCATACCAGCGACGCCCACCGCACGTCTAGCTGTCGCTCGCTTTGTATCTTCAACTTTGTAGGCCGCTGTTGGTGAAGATTGGACCCAATGTACTTGATCAAATCATGGACGTAGTCACTGTCTAAAACGTCGGCAATAAGCTCAGAATACTCCCTATTGCTCCAGCTGGTCTCTTCCCAACAGTAGTAGCTCAATTCCTTGTAGGTCTCGAAGTCGTTAGTCTCCTTGAACTGCTGTAGAAGTTGTATAATGTGGTCTCTCGTCATCTCATCTCGCGCGAACTCTCTTCAAACGCTGATTGAGTAATAACCCCTAGATCAATCAAGGCTGTTCTCAGTTTAAATGGCTTCAATTGAAGCTTTTGTAGGCATTTGACATCTGATATAGCGGAATTAACACTACATACATTTAACTTACGGCATAAACGGCTAGAAACTAGTTAAAATCGCCCAACTCCCCCAAGCGTTTGGGACTATCATCAGTTACAGAGATATCTGGAGTCTCCGATGCGAAAATGTTAACTATGTTTCGATTTCTCCGAACACTTAAAACTAAAGCCAGCCCTTTAGTGGTGTCAGAGGAGGTGCGACAGGCTCTTCATGATAACACACCTGTGGTATCGCTTGAGTCGACTATTCTCACCCATGGGTTTCCCTATCCTGAAAATCTCTCGTTGGGTTTGGAGTTTGAGTCTGTTGTTAGGGAAAATGGAGGTGTTCCTGCCACAATTGCATTCATCAAGGGTGTCCCACATGTCGGGCTCAGTGGTGACCAATTGTCTTTCTTGACGGAGAATTGTCATCTGGCGGTGAAAGTTAGCAGACGAGACATTGGCCATGTCATGGCAAGGAAGTTAAACGGAGCCACTACTATTGCTTCTACCTCTCTTCTTTCCGCCATGGCAGGGATTCTGGTATTCGGGACAGGGGGTTTGGGAGGAGTTCATCGTGGAGGTGAAGTTACTTTGGACGTATCCAACGACTTGGTTGAATTGGGGCGGAATCCTGTAACAGTGGTATGTGCTGGTCCCAAGTCTATTTTAGACATTGGCTTGACCATGGAGTATCTAGAGACCCAAGGAGTGTATGTGACGACGTACAATGACGATGGATCTTCTGACGTAGAAATCCCCGGGTTTTACGCCCGTAAGTCGGGTGTTAAATCACCCAATCACTTCAGTGATTTCTCCGTTGTGGCAGAAATTATCTTAAATCAGCAGCTCTTAGGGTTGCAGTCGGGGAACTTGGTGTGTATACCACCACCAAAGGAATATGCTCTTGATCTGGAGACTATAAATGCGATTATTGAAGAAGCTTTAGCTGAAGCAAGCACAAAAGGAATTACTGGTAAACTGGTGACGCCGTTTTTGTTGTTGAAGATCGGAGAATTGACTAAGGGGCAGTCATTGACGGCCAATAAACACTTTGTGAAGCACAATATTCGTTGTGCAACTGAAATTGCAAAGCATTTGAGTGTGGTACGTACTGAAGAAATTGCACAATAGAAAATATATACTAATGAATAGCTCAATGCTGGAGAGAAAAGGGAAAATGATGTCGGCTTTCGGTCAGGAGGGATCGTGGGGAAGACTAAAGTAGATGATGTAGTCTCCGAAAACATAATAGAGTCCACCAATTCAAGTAAAGCTACAAAACACCAAGCTGACAACATCGTCATTGGCTCTGTAGCCCTTGATAACATCAGCAAACTCACAGATTACCACATGAATGACTCTAATCCCGGTTCAACCAAGACCTCAGTAGGAGGAGTGGGTCACAATGTTGCTCTTGCCAGTTACTACGCTGGTGCTAAAACAAAATTTGTCTCTGTTGTTGGTGACGACTACATCGGGCAGTTTCTCCGGTCCCAAGTGGTGATAGACAACGAGATTTTCACCAATCCTGGGTCTAGTGCAAGCTACACTTCCATACATGACAACAAAGGAGAGTTAATCATTGCATGTGCCGACATGAATATCGTTGAAACTGACTTTTCTTCGGATATCACCGCCGTAATCGATCGCTCGAGCCCCCAAAACATCGTTTTGGACTGCAATTTGTCCCCATCGACGATGCAGGTGGTCATAGACTACTGCAAGGCAAAATATAATGTGATAATCGAACCTACGTCATTGGCGAAATCAGCTCGTATTGCCCAGCTCGATTTGGATGTCCACCAGTCTATTCAACTAATAACACCCACAGTGAGTGAGATAGAGGCTATATATGACGCCATCGAGTCTCAGGACCGGTTCGATGACGAGTGGTTTGAAATAATCGACGATTTGCAGCTACACCGCGTTCAAGACTCCATTAAAGGAGGAATGTTACGAAAATTGTACGACGACGGTGTCATCCAGAAAGCCAGCAAACTCTTGCCATTTTTCAACAACATCTTGGTCAAACTAGGCAAAAATGGCGTCCTAGCCATCGGAAACACCAGATCTCAATTTTTCAATACACTGTCCCCCCACCCTTTTTATCTCCATTACTACCCCATTCCCCCCGAAAATGAGAACTTGGACATAATAAACGTCACTGGTGCCGGTGACACGTTTTTAGGTTACATTATAGCCAACCTTGACAAACCATTGGACAATTTAATTCGTAGGGCCCAAATCCTGAGCGGACTTTCCCTCAAAAATGAGGCCGCGATCAACCCACACATTAAATATGTTTAAAGCCGGCGGTAGATTCTTACGTTTTGGGTTTGTTGGTGGTGTTTCCGCGGTGGCGGTGAGCTTGTACCACCCCGTTTACTTAGAGTCAATAAATAGTGTAGTTGTGGATAAGTCGTTAGACCCCTTTCCTAGAAAAATCGACAACTTCAAGTTGGTCGGGTCAGGAATGAGGTCGGTGACTTTTCTCAAGTTTAACGTGTATGGGATAGGAATTTACTTTGATGGAAGGGACAGTAAGAAAATAAAGGAGATTTTGAGGGATTACGATATCAGTGACTTGAATAACGAAAAGTCCGTGGAAATTATTTCCAGAATTATTGATAGCACTGATTTTAGAATTAGGATTTCTCCTGTAAGAAACACCGACTTCAATCACTTGAAAGATGGATTCGTAAAACTGATTTTATCTAGTCCCTTGAAGAAGCATTATAGCAATGTGAATGAAGGTTTGGATGAAATTCGTGAAGTGTTTAAGCCTTTTAGAGGCTCGGTACCTAAAAACCATGTACTCTTGTTAACCACCGATAAAGGGAAGTTGAAATTCCGATATGAAAACACCACCACTGGAGAATTCAAAGATATGGGGGTGGTGAATGAACCAGTGGTGAGAAAATTGTTATTATTGTGTTATTTATCGACCACTAAGCCATTGAGCGAGAGTTTGAGGGTCAGCTGTAATGAGGGGTGGACCAACGAAGTAGCTGCTACGGTGTAGCTGTCCAAGACCCGCGGGGTCATGCCTAGGTACAATTGGTTTGCTTAGAAGTCCCTTTCTGTGTGTAAATAGATATATTGCTGTAAATAGAATATGACATTCTCAGGAGATCAAAGAGTGTTGATATCTACAAACTACAGGGTCTCTGTTTCTCTTTCACATTCAGCTTCCTTCATGGAGCCTACACATTGTTAGCAAGTCACCACGACAAAATTAGGTATACATTCTATACTACATAATGATAGCTTCCTTTTCGACATTGGAAGAAATCGACTTATGGGGTAAGACCTTGGCACCGTTGACGTAGATTTCATTCTTCACCTCAACGTCATCTCCCAAAACGGTGACCCCCTCGGTTCTAGCCCATTTTCCAATTCTGGAATTCCAACCAACAATGGTGGATTTGACCCAAGCATGGTCTTTAACCTCAGAATTAGCCAATAACACTGATCTTTGGATTCTTGCTCCTTCTCCCACTTTCACGTTAGGACCAATGGTAACATTAGGACCAATCAAAGCCGAAGGGTGGATTTTAGCTGAAGGGTCAATCAAAACGTTTCCTCCATGAACAAACGACTCGTGGGATAATTTTTCAGGAGACTTTTTCGTCAAAGAGTTCAAGTATAAACAGGTTCCCGATAAGAAATCCTTTGGCTGACCGACGTCCATCCAAAAGCCTTCCAAATCGAAGGAGTATAATTGTTTGTTTTCAACCAAAATGGGGAACGTCTCCTTTTCGATGGAAGTGGGTTTCATTTCGATTAAATCAATAACCGATGGGTTCAAAATATACAAACCAGCATTAATTCTGTTACCAACAAATTCCACGGGTTTTTCCACAAATCTGTCGATCAAGTTAGGGGTATCTCTGTCATGAACAATCACACCGTATTTGGAAGGTTCGTCAACCTTAGTAGCAACGATGGTCCCTTCACCACCGTGAGCTTCGTGGAATTTAACCAACTCTTCAAAGGGGTATTCGCAAATAACGTCCGAGTTCAACACGAAAAATGGAGAGTCGTCTTTCTTCAACACATCCTCAGCCAACTTCAAAGGACCAGCAGTACCCAAAGGCTCCTCTTCAACCGAAAAGGTGATGGAAACACCATATTCCTTTTCGTACTTCTTCAACGTCGACACCATCACCTCTGGTCTGTAGTTGACTGCCAACACAATGTCAGTAACCCCAGCGTTGGCTAATGCTTCGATTTGATGCAAAATCATAGGTCTGTTAGCAAACTCCACCAAAGGCTTAGGTAAAGTCAACGTTAAAGGTCTCAAACGGGTACCGTATCCCCCTACTAAGATTAATCCTTTCATTATAGCTGTTTTTCACTTTTATTCAAGTTCAAAGAATGAAAAACTGCGATCATCGTCCATTTATAGTGTTGTTCTGTCGTCGCATAAACAATAATTACGTGTAACGACATCGTCGAAACAATAGACGGTGTTCGGCATTAGGTTGAGGTGGAATGTGAGAGGACAGCCACGTTAGGGTGACGGTTGTGGAAATGGCAACGGTAGTGGTCCAACAGTGACCAGGGAACGGCCAACCTATAGGAAGATCTAAGTGATGAGTTAGTTTCAAACCACGTAACCGTAAACACGAATATATTAATAGAAAATAATTATGTCCACACCACAATTGTAGATAATGCGAGGGGCTGGGTCGATATCGCCTCAAGTTGGGTCGGCGTGCCCCCACGCTGGGTCGCGAAATTATTGGCTTTCCAGGGGACCAAAGCTGAGACTAAATAATGTGTCGGAGACGCATGTTGGGAGACATCAATAATCGTGTTAAGGGGAAGTGTAAACACGAGGAAGGGTCTCAATACCGGAGAATTATTACCCACGAGATCGAGAGGGTTTAGGTACGACTTTCTGTGGGATTTGGTAAGGCGTCGTTTTCTCTTGTAAGGATAGAAATGGGGCATCGCTGAGTTGAAGTTGGTTCAAGGAGTTACTGAGAACCACTTTTTCTTGTAGGCGGTTGGAGTGATGAGTGATGGATGGGTGAATGCGAGATGGAGTAGTTATTCCGAGAGTAGGTACTTTGTGATGTTGAAGGAATGATGATTCTAGGTTCTTCATTTGAAGATTCGGCGAGAGTCCGAAGACATTGAGATATGGTGGTTACATTAAGGAGGCATATCATTATGGTCCAGGTTATCGGGGATAAAAATCAGAGTTCAAGTGTGAATTAACTGCAGAATCTACTTCTGCTTTACTCGTCTTTCGACACTTTTGCAACTGCTCTACAGCACTAATGACCTATTCTAATAAACACTCCTTTCCGGCATCGGAGACGATAGCTCGTCTCTAAAAGGACCACCTTCGGATAAACTCAACACGAACTAAGGTACGCGAAGTCTTATATTCTCTTGGTCGATACTATCGCCACCAAGGCAAAACTAATGCTAAATGCAACCGTAACTATTTTGAAATATGCTGATAAATCTCCCAAACTATCTAGTAATTTCCCATAAACCAACGAAAATATCGTCGAGCTTATAGCCGGAGCAATCATGAATAACCCCCAAGTCGATCCTAAGATATCAACCCCCCAAATTTCGGAAATAATCGTGGGATATATAGTAAAAAGACCCCCGTAAATAAATCCGTTAATCATGGTAATCACATCAACTAATCTGTAACTTACGGATAAATACTGGTTGAAAATACCCACAACTAAAATGATTAACAATAGCAGTATTTTGTTGACGTAATCTGACGTTATTCCTACAACCAATCGTGACATAGTTGAAAAAATCAGTAATAACCCAATTTGTTTACTTAACTCCCCCTTTTCATCAAAATCTCCATATTTACCTCTATCCATACTGAATTTGAGTATAGAGTTCAAATTGTTTTGAAAAGTTTCCAATGGCCCGATATTCAAAAATAACGATAATAGTAGAAAGTACATAATGGGAGACTTTAAAAACCGCATAAACTTCTCTTGATGGTTGGGAGGTTCAATAGAACTAATGGGGATCAACTCCGTTGTTTCGTCGATGTTCATTTGCTTATGCTCAATGATAATCGATGTTGCTAAAAAGTTGAGTGTTCCCATTATCAAGTACAACACACTAAAAAACTCAAAAACTGTCATTAAATCAAGACCCTTATCATTCCTGAAGATAGAAAGCTTCAATATTTGTGATCCAAGAAGCGACGATAGCCCATAACACGCTACCGGTAATGAAATCGATAGCCCTTTGCGCTTGGGGTATATCTTGGAGCATGTCAAAAGACTCAGAAAGTATATCGACGACGTGCCAAGCCCAATAATTCCAAAGGTTATGGCAAAGACAACTAATTTCGTGGTGTGATCAACCCCTTTGCTAGCCATCAATACAAAATTAACAAAATACGAAGGAACAAGCAAAAATATCGCTAATATCGCTAGCAAGTTGGTGCCATAAATGTCCGATAAATACCCCAATACAGGTAAACACAAGTACATGCCTAGCTGGGAAACCGACGATATCAAATTAACTTGAAATATCGTGAAATGCTCTACCGTTATAAGGCTCTGGGAAATCAAAGGGAAGAGCAAAATTGAACCTGCCATTAAACATGATAATAGCGATATTGCAAATGAAATCAACTTTAATTGTTGTGCGTCGCAGTATTGTAAGCAGTAACTCCTCACGCTAATCGAGATTCGATCTATCATGTTGACGTCTTGACCTGGACTCTCAAATCGCCTCCGTCCTATGGTTTTATGTATGCTAAGCCGATAGTGATCAATCTGGAGGCAGATGAGAATCTTTGACTCATAAATCCGCGAGAAATCGCAGCAATTTAGGTCGAATTAGGTCCTGAATTAGACCGATTTTAGGTCCCCACAACTCATCTCGTTCAAATAGCAACTGTCCACCATGGAAGAGGAAGATGAAGTGTCACCATTACTCCTGAAGTCCTATTCTTCGTCGCATATCGACTCGTTGTACCGCAGGGTGCTTAATAACCCTGGTTCTATCACCAGTATCCGGAGAATCTCTAATGATAGAGACTTCCCTTTGGTGTTTTCTCGTCCTCAAAGACTCATAGGCAACTACCGGAAACTCTGTGATTGGAAACGATTGTTCGTGGATCCATCCACCGTAAATAAGAAACTACGGCCTTTTTACATCAAGCAGAATTCGTTAATTGACAAATTCTCCAAGATAGATAAGTACTTTGATGACGAAAAACTACACTTTAATGTGTTGACTAATTATGCTGAAGATGCTACAGACTCTAGGCGAGGAAAGAACCCCATAAATGTTGATGTTGAGGCTGAACAGCGAGAATCGCAGGAAGTGATGTGTATTATAATGGTGAACTTTTTCATCAATTTTCTACTATTGATAGGCAAAACCATCATTGCTATGGTATCAAACTCCATGACGTTAATTGCGTCGTTAGTGGACTCCGTTTTGGACTTTTTGTCTACCTTTATCATATACATCTCAAATAGATTATCAAGCAATCGCAATCATTTCGAGTATCCCATTGGCAAGTCAAGACTTAACCCCTTGAGTGTGTTGGTATTGGCAGTGGTCATCATCGTATCTTTTTGCCAGATCATACAGGAAAGTGTGAAAAAATTGTTCGATCCCCACCCCACAATTTTGGATACTTTATCGGTGACAATCATGGTGTTCACGATTTTGTTGAAATTGGGATGCTACATCTACTGTCTTAGAAACAGTTCCAGTGCGATCAATGCTCTTGCACAGGATGCAAAGTTTGACGTTATTTTCAATTTATTCTCCATTGTCATCCCTGTGCTAGGGACGTTCCTCGAGGTATGGTGGCTCGACCCGGTGGGAGCTATTGGTCTTTCCTTCTATATCATTATTGAGTGGTGTAAAATTTCCATTAGCCACATCAATAATTTAACAGGTGCCCAGGCTAGCGAGGAAGACTATAAAGCAATATTATACCTCTGTTACCGTTTTTCCACTTCGATCAAAAAGATCACAGCGTTGAAAATATACCATGTTGGCGATATGTTGAACGTGGAAATTGACGTTGTTTTCGCTGATGATCGGTTTAAGGATAACCACGATGTGGCGGAGTCATTGCAGTATGTGCTAGAAACCATGCCCAACGTCGAAAGGGCGTTTGTTCATATCGACTACATGCAAGGCAACTTTATTGGCCACTTGTATTAGCCATTAAGTATACATGGAGTCTCGGAGTACAAATCAGCCTCCGTGTTCCGAACCCTTCAGCCAAATGCGATGGAATTGCAATAGTTTATGATCAATTCATTGTTGATCTGAAACGATCGAAACAACTCTCCCAAATTCTCGTCTGGGTTGGGCTGGAACGAGTTAGAAATGTAAAGATAAACGAATTTTAGCCGTAACTTCTTACACAAAAATTTGATTACCGTAGAAACCGGTTGGTCTGCCGATATCTTGAATATTGCCGGAGTTATTGATGACGTCGAGCCAATAGGCTTGAATCTGATAGTTATTTTACTGGCCAATTCGTCTGCTAAAACCGGTTGCTTCATTGCCAATTGCGAGTCATCACCCTCGTTTGACGTCGTCACGGGGGAGGCGACGGATCTATCGAACCCTCCTTCTCTCTCTGCAATATTGCTGCTGCTCCCCCCGCTTATCACCGCCTCAGGCCCAATTGCTCCCAGACTGTCACTATCATTATCACTCTGTAAAGACATTGTGCGAATCTCGACCTATTTCTAGAAGGTTTTCGTCCCAATTCCGTCCAAGTTGAGAGAGTTGAAACGTTAATTAAACAATACAGGAAGGAGAGAAGACACCATGAGTGATACTGAGAGTGAGACATCTAATACTACCATTGATAACAGTGAGGTGTTACCGTTTGAAACTATAATTGACAACATTTCCAAAGGGGCACAAGATGCAATACAATCGGGGGATTATTTGACCTATTCTACGTTATTAGACGTTTATTTCAGTGATATTGATCATTACGACTACGACAAAAGGGAAAAGTTATTACAGGAGCTATTGACGGTTTTGGATGACAATCACGATTTGACGTATGAAATTGGATGGGATATCCCCGGTTTGATTTTGAGCTATTTGCATTCTGACTACGATTTTGTTGGTCCCATAAGAAGCAGTCCATGTAGTTATAGAGTGATCAAGATATTCGAAGTGTTGGCAATTCACGGGAATCCGAAGGAGTTGTTCTTGAAAAGTTGTGAGCTAATTTCTTCCATTTCTATCCACGAAATTACTACTACTGAAGACTATCATATTAGAGAGAAGTTCTTGGATGTGAAACTATACTGTTTGATGGAATTGGTGTCTTCAAGCTTTAAGAAAATCGAAACATTGCATCCTTCTAGATTTTTAGCCATGTTCACTACTGCCTTAATTAACTTTATTCATGGCAATTTCAGTGATTTCGAAAGTCATAATTTACAGTTTTTGGCTAAACGAATCTTTTCCTTTGCCAGAAATTACGATGGATTGAAAGCTCCACCAAAGGAGAAATTATCGGATTATACCTCGAAAGAGTTGGAGAAAATTAAAGATGATGAAGATTACTTACAAAGAAAATTATTGCTTATGATAATATCCGACTCTATCTATCATATGGGACACAACTGGTCTCCCAATTTTTCAGTGCAACTATTCCAAAAGATAAGTGATAAGGAGGTCGATGTCTCTGTCGATACCTCAGTGTTGGACAGATTATATGAATTGTGTCTCAGTTATGACATCAATTTCACTCAAGTTAATACTGATTTCTTGGTTGCTACCACGGCGTTGTTTCATGATTTTGATTTCACTCAAGCTGAAGACGACGTTACTGCGACTATGTTTGAGACCATAGTAAAGGATTTCCAGACTAACTTGGCCAGTTCTATCATTGATAGTAAGGAGATAAAGATTAATAACTTGGGGTTGTTGATCTATCAGAATGCCTATTTTAAGAATAACTTCCCTAAACCTTGTAATCTTACCCTCAAGGATAGTATATTGGTCACTGTGAGACTAGTCGTCCCCATGATGGTGGAATCTTCTTATAACAACAAAGCCATGCATGATTTGTGTATTTCGTGGAATTGGATTTCGTTGCTGAATCAATTAAAAGACATCAAAGTCAAAGGAGTCAAATTACAATTGAGCTCAATTCCTCAAGTGTTGTTGAAAACTTACTTCAGCTGTTTATTGTTCATTATCACTAGGAATTTCGACAGTTACTACAAGGATTTCCGATTTACCGTGTTGACCCTCTTGACTAAGGTTTTGACTTTGACCCCGGAGCAAATCAGTTATGATTTCGTACGAGACTGCATTGTCGATTGTCCTTTTTCAAATGTTAAGTCGGCGTTAGTGGGGGTCTTCAAGGAGTTGTTGACCAAAGAAAGGTCATCCGATGATAGTGAAGTGGATGGAGTCTCTGAATCGTTGAATAACGTTAATTTGAATAAAGATCAACCTAGCAAACCCCCATTACCTAGTCGAACCATTCAAAAACCACTGAAATTTTTATCGTTGACCAATGAAAGGTTTGAGGATATCCTATTCTTCATTAAGAATGCTTTCAACAGTTGTTACGTCGAAACAAACAACGACACGGATAGTGATACTGAAGATGAAAGTGCCACCAAAAAATACAAAGTGCTTTACCAGGAAATATCAACGTTGTCGGCGCTATTCAATTTGCTTGTGGTATTACAGAAGAATGACATTTTCATCAGTAACAAATCCAAGATTGACTCATTGATTGCATCATACATCAATGTACTAAATGATGTCAAGACACAGTACGAAAACTCGGTGAATGATGTTAGGGTAGCCGAAATGTTGCTTTTGACTTTGGAAAGGATTCAATACTAAATAAATAAGTAATCATCAGCCTTCACCACTTACCTCTTACTTTTGACAGTTTTCTTGTTTCTGTCATCAACAATTGGCCCCCAGTAAACAAAGAATCCCTCTTTGGTGGAAGTGATTCCTTCTTCTAGTTCTAGTTCATCATCGTCAATAAATGGGTCCAAATAGTCGTATTTCCCTACTTTTCGATTCAATCTCGTTTCGTGCTGTCTAATCAATTGTTCTTCGGTAAGTTCTTTTTTCTCTTTGTCTTTCTCCTTTTCTTTATCTTTCTCCTTCTCCTTATCTTCTTTATCTTCCTTGTCCTCATTGTTATCATCCTCTTCTAAATCGTCGTCACTAGATGCGTCCATTACTTCCAATGCTGATTTGGCATTGGGATGTATCGATGACCATCCATACTTATCTTCAGTTAATCGTAATACATTTACCACCACTTCCGACTTTCCTGGTTGGGGATTCTTGGGGTCAAGTAACGGAATATTGAGAGCAATTATAGGAAGTTCTTTGACTTCTTCTTTTTTACCCAACTCCAACTCTTTATGCGGTTCTTTGGATTCCTTCTCCTTCTCTTTATCTTTGTCTTTTTCTGTCTCCTTCTCCTTTTCTCTTTCCTTTTCCCCATCCTCCACCTTGCCCTTGCTATCAATTTCTAACACTACATCACCATTATTGACATCAATAATTTCTGGTGGAGGAAGATTTATCACCTCCTGGGGTTTTACCTGTTCAGGGACTATCTTGGGTTTCTTAACAGCCGGCTTTTTGGACTCTATCTTTCGTTTGACTGGTGGTTTTTTCTTTGGTGATTGAGATTGGGCCTTCTCTTCTCGTACCAACGGATTTGCAGGAGGGGTAGATGGTGGAGGGGAGTCATCGGCATTCATTATTGAGCTTATCAGGGCTCTATGTGGCGATTCGAACTGAAAATCAGTTTGAAACTTCTTTATTTGCGTACTTAAATCTGCTGGAGGTTTCCTAACTTTGGGAGCAATACTCACAGGAGGAACAGAAGACTCTTTCCTGATCGGTAGTTGGGCTGGAACATTCGGAATCTCTGGTCTATCGTCATCAGTAATCACTAAGGGATTATTTATCCCTCCGTAATTGACGTTGGGCTGAAATAACGAGACTAAATTCTTAATCGTGGGCTGACTTTTTTGTGCCCGTCCCCGGTCTTTGGCGGTTGAGTTGCTAGTTTGAGGACCATTGACCTCCACTACCTCATCGTCATTCTCGTTGCCAGCAGAAGACAACAACGAGGAAATTGATACGGTTCTGTTGGACATTGTTAGAGTTGAAGATTTCGCATTATTTGTATATATTCCTTATATTCTAGGCCCTGTCTAACTGGGGAGTGGAGTTGTAAAGCCCAAGCTTACTCAAAGTCAAGCTGGTGTCACAGCCATAACCCTCTAGGGAATTCATCAGAAGGTCGCCGTTCCAGTAATCGGCATAGACCTTACACATGGGCAATCCTAACCCTAATTTGTACTCGTAAGGTCTGGTAATGAGTCGCTCTAAGGTAGATTTCTTCGACTTTGTGGCTCCTATTGAGTGGTCATCGATATCACCAATGGTCGTATTAGATAGTGCTGGTTTTTCAATGATGGAAGAACCTTGGCTGGTAACTTTCAAGTTGGAATACAACTGTAATCCGGGAATCCGATGGAAATTCGCCAACGAAGTACGAGCTAGTCCGGGGTTTTTTCCGAAAGACCAAATGTCCTTTAACATGTCGTGATTGATCCCGCCGCCCTCGTCGCTGATTCGAAAGACTATCTGATTTGAAGTGTTGACAATAGTAACTTTGATCGAGGGGAGTTTTTTCGTTGTCAACGTTCCGTGTCGTTTAATCACTGCCTCGTAACTGTTGCGTAGGATCTCTCCGAACAAGTAGTGCAAATGCGGTACCAAAAATGGGAAAGAGACGTCGATATCGCCGTCGATTTCCAAATCAGGCATATTTTCGGTCTTGGGAAACATGTCGGCCATGGAATTCTTGACCAAATCGGCGACGATATTCAAGTGTTGGACTGCGTTACAGTCGTCAAACATCTCTCCGATATAATGCGGTGGCTTCACCAGCTGAGGCTCGCTTCGATAGTTCTCTGCTAAAGACAAGTGCTCTTCAATGATAACTCTTCGAGAGGTTCTCGAGCGAATCATCGAGCTCATAAACTCATCAAGCTCATGCTGTGGAAAATTCTGCAAGATCGATACCTCCAATGCCCCCATCATCAAATGTGACAAGTTAAACACATGATCATCAAGCATAATTGAAAGCTGGTTACAAAACTTATCGTGGTCGCCCATCGTGGTGATTTTGGGCATTTTTCGGAAGGCATTGAACAGATGATAATAGCTTTCATAGATTTGGCTAAAGTGGAAGTTGTTGACAATACCAAACGGAAGGGTTTGCAAATCTCGTATTCTAATGGCGAGTCGAATGGGTAATTCTAGTCGAACAAAATTGGCACTCAGAAGGATCTTCTCCTTGGTTAATTTCTTACCAAACCCAGCGAGTTGTCGTAGCGATACCGGATGAGGATCCATCTGCAAATACTTCAACAACACTTCATTTTGGTAGAAATGCTGAGGATTAAGGATATTGGAGTAGCTGGGGAAAGGTCCTAGATTCTTCAAATATTTGGCGATTTCCTCCTTTTTGGGGGTTGAAAGGAAATCATCATCAATATAGGATATGGGGGTGATATTAGAATGACTCCTGGCGTCCCCTATGGTTGATTTAAATCGACAGAAAAGTGATCTCTGCCGTGTTGAGATTATTCTCACCTTCATTAAATACTACGAACACTTCAAAGAGAATCAAATAAATGCGAAATTGACATTTTCTGTGAATGATGATAAAGACGTTCAGCTTCTGCCAATCTTACCCTCATGATGGATTGTGATGATAAATCCCTGTTTTTGACCATTCTCCCGAGGTGACGTTTTGGTTCATCTGGATTGTTCATCCTGCTTCACCCCGCTGACTCTTCTTGTAAACCAAAAGCCAAAAGTCGAGAGGTCTCGTTACACCCCAGAAACCGCGCGCCTAATATCAGCCAGCCTTCTGATTACAGATCAGGATCAAAACTCCTGAAGGTCTGCACGAATTATTATCACCAACTTTCACATCAATTGGATTCTACCATTTATACATAATTATATATTTTAAAGTGAGCAGAAGTATCAATAGTACCAGTTGAGATGAATGTCACCGATAGGGGATATTATACTTCGGCTTATTTAGATAACGTGAATAAGCGAGGACAGAAACCAAAAAGGAATATCAGTCCCCGTTCTTTACATGATGAAGAAACCGAACCACCGCTGCAGCCTCCACCGTTGGCCACTAATATCAGCCAGGCTCCCAGCCGGTTTTCCACTCAACTGATAGCCCAAGGATCTAGTTTCCCGTCGTTTGACGACTCTAACGATTTCATGCCAGTCTCACCAGACGGTCCCCAGCATAACCAGTCAGTCATCGACAGTGTTAACTACGATCCCGATGAGTTGCAAGAAGGAATCACCCCTGCACAGTTGAACTACTTACAGAGAACTCAGCCTAAACGACGCTGGCGAAGGCGTCCTAGTTACTACGACGATGAGTCCTCTTACGATCCGAGTCGAAGACGGGATTCGGAAGACTTCGAGTCGTACTATGGGCCGTCATCGTCTCATTATGATGGCTACTATGGTCGTGATAACCGAGTGAGGATCCCCAAACCGTCTGCAAGACCGAAACCTGCGCCCAAGTTCAAGCTGACCCCACAAAAAGGGTTTCAGGGGTATTATATCAATCAGAAAAAGAGATACGACAACGCTGAATTCTACAAGCCCACAAATTACACCCACAAGACATTTCGAGACGTGTTTAAAGACGAAGATGAATCTTCTGGAAAGTACAATCCCATGGAATTCGTGTTTGATGACCCCGAGAAGATCAAAGAGCAGGAGGAAAACCAGAAAATCAAAAAGGCATTCAAAACCATTCAACTAAAGCTAGGAAAAGACGATTACAATAACTACGATTACTACAAACAGCCAAAGACCAACGTTACCCACGAGATTTTCGTTACTGGCGATGGTAGTGATGATGATTCTGAATATGAGGCATTGCAGGATGTGGCTGGCGATCAAGCCTCTGGGGCTGATAGTGTTTACCAAGGGGAGAAGCAGAAGAAGAAAGTGAACTTCAAGAAATTATGGAAGACCAAAACTAAACACTTGAAAAAAGAGTTGGGAAAGGATTACTTCAAAAGCATGGAGAAACAATGGGAGTACGAGATGGAGAAAAAGAAGCACAAGGAGATAGAGAAGTCCAAGGAAAAGATAGAGGAGCTAGATGATGAAGTGATGCAAATTGAACCCGAGGAAGGTTTAGATGCTGGGGCTATGTCTGGTAACAATCAAGGGATGTTTTATGCAGGGCCGAAACCCGAGTTCCACCCAGTATGGAACTATTTGTTATCATGGTTAGCTTACGATCAGAATGCTGCCCTTGGTTCCAAACCTCAGGCAACAACAACAAAAGCTGACACCGCTGATTTAGGGGAGACCAAAGACCTTGTTACCATTGTGCCGTCGCAGAAATCAGAGGTTTCAGTTATCAAAAGTCCCATAGTGAAGAGTCCTAAAAAGAAAAAAACAACCAACATCAAACTAACTAGGCAACAATTGAAGAACTTCAATAAGAATCTTGGGAAAATGAAGAATATGTGGAACATGCCTGCGTCGAACTTGTTCAATAATGGTGCTGCCGCAACTCCTGCGATATCAAAAGGTTCTACTTTCCACCCTGACGGAAGAACCATTGATGACCCTCTTCCCCAGTCGCTATTTGATTTCCCTATGGACGAAAATTCCCAGGAATTCGTGGTGGAGCTTGATTCTGACGACGATGCTGAAGGTGTCAACGAAGAATTGTACTACAATCCCAATACAGGACAACTACAGCCTGAGCCTCCCACATCGTTTTCGTCTATGGACCACCCACCAGGGTCCCAACAATTCCCCGGCAGTGGCCCCCGGTCAATCAAAAATGGAAACTTCTATGTCGAGACCTCAAATGGCGCCCACACAATCATTTCTAATATCATCACCATGATTAAGTCCATTAAATTCATGAAAATCATTTTTGCTCCGATCGATATCATATCAGAGAACTTTCCCCAATTGCAAACTGTTGTCATTTTAATAGAATTGGCAATTTTCATGTGGATACTATATGAACTTAGTCTTTTGGTAGATGCCATTTGTATGATGGTCAAGGCTATATGTGCCCCTATGATTGCCATGGGTAGGTTTATGAATAGAATTATGTAGTGATGAACATCGTTGGAACTCTATTGGTACATGCTCACTGAGGGACTCGAACACGCGGTTCTTGTGGGTCCCAACATATATGCCATATGGGCGATTTTGCCTCGTGACGAATATCGCTAGATCGGACCCTGGTACTACGACCAGACTAGCTATCGAGCTCAGAACAACTGCATGACGTAACTACACGAGAGAGATTGCGTATTCACTCTTTTCCGAACATCTATCTGAAAATAGAATTGTAAAATAATCGGAGAAGACCCAAAACCTGTTGATGAGAAAGTTTTCAAATCGCAAAAGATCACAATTATGCTTAGATTGAGACCTTACAGATTGTTAGGGACTCGACTCAAGTCAAACCACGCAAGCTCTGGCGTAGGCAAGACTCCTTTGAATGAATTTCAGGGGTCAAATGCAAATGGTACAGGGAACAAAAATAATGACGAAAAACCATTAAGTCCTGAAGAAATCAAAAAAAGACGACAAGAAGCTGCTCAATTGGCTATACAATCTGTAAAGGATATCTCCGGTATGTTTTCGTTTTCGTCGTCAGACAACGAGACAGAAAGGATCAATACCAAACCGGTATATCAGAATCCCAAGCTTTTTGATAAACTCAATATGTTACATCAAGGACAAGTTATTCAAGAATTACAAGAAAAGTATGATAAACACTGGAATAAGTTAACAAAGAAGGAGAAATTGTTGGGATATTACATAGCTTACGGAAATTGGGGACCAAGAGAGAAATTTGACAATTGGAATACTTTACAAAAGCCTTGGGATTTGCCTTTTGAATCCAACGTTGAAAAATCCATCAGTCTTGCTCAAGATACAATCTCCAAACTCCCCGATCGAGATCTTCGTTTGACTGATGTAAGAAAAGAACAGTTTAACGTCAAGAGATTGGATAGTGTTTCCAAGTTTTTCATTTACTTAACGTTGACTATAGCCTTGACTGCAATTTACAGAGATAAGTACATTGGCGAAGAAGGAAAACCAGTAGAAGTGGTACTTAGAGATGTGTACGAAGAGGAAAGATTAAAAGAAGAAGAGGAAAGGCTCAAAGCAGAAGAAGAACTAAAAGCTAAAAACGCCCGTAAATGGTATTTCTTGTATCTCAAGTAGATTCTCATACCAATACTTATTATGTAAATATATTATAGTACACCTAGAAACTGTAAATACATGTGTCCATACAGATCTACACCTACCGTCAAATTGACTTTACTTTCCTGACTGCTTTGTCTTTGAATTCTCCCTACTCCTCTTCGTCGTCGTCGTCTTCGTCGTCTTCATCATCTTCATTCCAGCTATTCTCCACTGTTTCTCTCACACGCTTGATGTACTGCGACCGATGGTCCTTATACAAGTTTGCTGCTTCAACATTTGCGGGAGAGCTAATGTTAGGATCATTTAATAACGATTGAATCGAAGTAAGGATACTTGAGACATCGTAAGTGGGAGACCATCTGTTTTGCAATATATCCAAACACAATTCGCCACTGGCGTATACATTAGGGTGGAACATTTCGCTTATGAACTTCACCGTGGGAGGTTTATTGGGGTACTGTTCATCAAATTGCATGATTAATTTGAACGTTCCGTCTTCAAAGGGGGTATCTGCCGGCCCTATGATCACGGCATTCCAGATCATAACGTTGTCAGACAACGGTGATGCACTGACACCAGAAGGAGCATCTTGCTGCATCCTCTTGAAGTCACGCATAAGTCTTCTTTTAGCAGGAGTTGACATATTTGCCTTCCACAATTGTCTTCAAAAACTACTTATATAAATGGGTATTCCTCGAGGAAAATATGCCTCAAAATATTTTCGGTAACAGATATGAACGAGCCTTATGGTAACACCACACTTGGACAATGGCTCTGTCTAAATCTTTAACGATCTATGTACAAATTACTGAAAACTATGTAGATTTGTCAGTGAAAGTTTTATATCGCGGAAGATCTGAACCAGGCGATAGTTGAGCGAGGGTGGATTAGAGACGAAGGTAATTTGGATGTACAATCATAAACAAAGGGAGGCAAAACAAGATGAAACATTGCGAAACAATGTGAAACTGCGGTTAAACAAACTCGAACCAAGTAAAGGTAAACTATTAATCTATAACGATAAATCAGCATCTAAGGTGATATCAAGAACATGGATAGTCTAATTTTCATAAATCTTATTAACAATGGATTCAATTTCATGTAAAAGTGGAGCAGAATCTTTCACTAAAGAATCGAATTTGTGTTCCAATTGGTGGAATTTGGTGGCGATGGTGGAATCTTTCGACTCTTCAGAGGATCCCCAAAAATCAGTGATATTGTGACCGGCACCATTGAAAGCTAAGATGTTTGGAGTATCTTCAGGAATGTCAGTTAATAATCCTTTAGAACCGTAGGCGATTAAGTTCTTCTTCAATTGGCTGGGGGTTACGGCGTCAGCAGCAGTAAAGAATTCCGAGTCAGTTGAAGGTTGCAATGAGATGAAATAGGATAACAACCCGGCAATGTGAGGCGATGCCATGGAGGTACCCGATAAAGTGGCAGTGGCGGTGTTAGAACCAATGTATGTGGACAAGATGTTCAAACCAGGGGCAAAAATATCCACACACTTACCGTAGTTGGAAAAGTATGCTCTGACGTCGGAAATGGTGGAGGCACCGACAGTGATGGCATTCTCCGCAGCTGCAGGAGAGGTGTTACAAGCATCTTGATTTTCATTTCCGGCTGCCACAGCAAAGTTCAAGCCTGCTTTAACAGCAGCATTGACGGCCAAGTCTAATGCAGTGGATTTACCACCCCCTAAGGACATGTTGGCAGTAGAACCTTTGAACCCCTTTTTACCAGTTTTCACCGCGTCTTGGTGGGATTTTGCAGCAAATTCCACTCCTTTAACCACATCAGACATGGAACCCGATCCGTTGGATCTCAAGACCTTCACCGCAACAATATCGGCCTTCTTAGCTACCCCGTAAGATTGAGAGCCAATGGTACCGGCACAGTGAGTACCGTGACCGTTTCCATCGACGTCGGCGTCCCCGTAAGGGATAGTAGACCCCCAAACGGCTCTTCCACCGAATTCTTCGTGGTCAATATTGACCCCGGTATCGATGACATAGGCAGTAACCCCTTCACCACCCTCGGTGTCGTACAAATACTGATTGAAAGAGTTCAAACTCAAAGGTTGTCTGTGACTAACTCTAGCCAAACCCCAAGGAGCATCCTTTTGGGTATCGAACTCTGATGCGTAAACCATGGAATCCTGTTCAACAAACTTCACCGCAGGATGACGTTTGATCAAATTGATGGTTTCTGGCAAAAAGATCCCCGAATAACCCATTAAATCGCTACCGATTTTGAAGGTGTCGGTGATGCCACCCTCGACTTTGAAGTCCTTAGTCGACATGAAAAACTCATGGTCACTATTCAACCCTTGTAAAGAATTGGCGTGTTGTAAAGCAACCCATTCTTGGTGGAAGGCAATTTCATTCTCCCCCGCATCGTCATTGAACACCACAATGTACTTGTTGGCAATCAAGTCTCTCTGATTATCAATGGTTACCAAAGGAGCTGATTGGCCAACAGGTAACAACTTGATTTCCAACTTGTCCAAAATCTTTCCACTGGCTTCACTAATGGAAGATGACAATTTGGTCAGTTCTTTGGATGCCGCGTCGGCTAAGCCCTCGACCTGGGAGTTAAAAACATCGACAACTTCGTGGATGGAAGGAATGACCAATCCTTGAACACCCAAGGTGGCCAAGATGGATAAAGCAACTGACTTAGATAACAACATCGTAGCAACGGTAAAAAACTGGGTTTAGCGCAACTGTGGTGGTGGTAAAAATGGAGAAATAGGACGTCTAAAACTTATCAAAACACTTTGTTCTTGCAGAATTGAGAGAGATTCTGTCTAGTTGTTCAGTGGATGTGGCTACGGTGCAATATACGTAATATTGAACCGATAAAAACTAAACAAACGTCGATTAAAGAATAAAGGGATGATAAGAAAGGATAAAAAGTTGAGATTTTTTGTGGCGATAAGATTTAGGGAGAGTCGTGGCAGATCCAACAATTTAGCCAGAGCCGACTACGGCGCCCTTAGGGCGAGAGCCTCGGTAAACGGGCTGGTGAGCATAGCGTGACTAATAGTGCTGGCTAAGTTTCAGGTTGGAGACAGTTCAAGTTTAGAGCAATAGGGCGAGTGGTAGAGATTTTGATCGAAGGGTGGGTTGTAGTTGAAGTGTCTGATTTTCAGAATAGATATTCAAGAAACAGTGACTTGAAATAGTGACTATTGGAACAATGACGATTAGACTAATGTATTGAACTCTTAGTCGATTAGATGATGAAATGTACTTTAAGTTAGATCTACATACTACCATAAGCGTAATGGTACTCTTCTTAGTGTCTAGGATGTTTCAGGGACATACGTTGGTCCGTTTAGACTTGTAGCTAACCATGATACCTTTGTCTTGAGTATAGCACCCTCAAACGCCGACTGTAGCCAGGAGAACCTACACTCAGTGTAAATCTCCTTACTTCAAGAGTCATGGTCTATATACCAAATTCTAGATGTTAGTGTGCTTCACCAAAGCTCTAGATTACTGCTTTCTGTTTACAACTGTTTAGTCGAGGTATAATTGATAATGTGTATTTATAGTGCATTGTCTACCTAGAGGTCAACTCCACACGCTATTTTAAGTTTAATGATGGCTGACGTTGCTTCGTCATACAACAGCCTGGATAGGCACAAGCAAAGCTACACACATTTGACCACAATTTACATAAATCAGTTTTATCTCCTAAACTCAACTATACCTGCAATATGACCCTGCAGTTTAAGTATTCGCAGCTATCCATGCCGTAAGACTAGGAGCATCAACACTATCAATTTCGCTGAGTCCCTTGAGCACAATTTCCTGAGGATACTCCAGAAACGAGTTGTACAACATCATTTTATTATTGACAGACTCATTAACACAAAACCAGAACTTAGTAGACTTAGTAGCTCTGGTACGGTTGATGGGAAGCTCCGGAACTGAGATATGAACAAGAAGCTCGTTGTGGATGAATTCAATTATCTGTTTTATCCCTTGTATTGGAGGATTATTCTTCTTGCAGTAGATATTCTGACAATTATTGTAGCTGCATCCTTTATTCAATTGCAACAAGTACCGTCTCTCGATCCGCAGCTGAAGCTTGATGTTTGTAGGGTCGTTCAACGGGCTATATAATGGCCCGTAACAGGAATCACATAAGTTCAAATTGTTTGTCGGGTTCTTAATTAAGTTAATGCAATTCTCGTTGCTACATCTATTGAATGTGAGCTTAAATTGAATGTTAGACGTCTGTGTGTCGAGTTGGTGGAGACGGAGATGTTTTCTCAAGTCTTTTCTTTTTACTAGTTTATTGCACTTGTAGCATTCGTCGGTCTTATTGCCACAGGTGTTTTCGTGATTAGTTAGGCCCTCGAAATTATCAATGTAATTAGCCTTTCCTTGGGGTAATATCAAGTGGCAGAACTTGCATTCATGGAGTGTTTCTGGACATACCGGCCTATGGTTGCGTACGAGTTCGCTGTGACTGTCATACGTTGTTTCATCGCCACAAAGTTGGCAGCGAAAGGGTTGATGGAAAAGCTTTTCGTGTTTGAATTTGAAGAGCGGCGACGATGATGTCCGAAGACACTGAGGACAATGCCAGTGATCAGGAGGGATCCGACGAAGAAATATCTCCCCACATTCACACTTGATATTATTCTTGTAGCAGAAAGCTTCATGAAGTGTAAGCTTGTCCTTGGAGATATACTTATCACAATTCTTACATTGGATGTCTGAGTGATCTCTTTCGAGTAATTGTTCATCCTTAGCTTCATTGGCATGTGTTAACGATAAAGTGGTCTCACTGGTAAACTCCCAAACAAATGGAACGACATATAGCCAGTGTGCAACCTCATCACCCTCGAATCCCTGGTCCATATCGTAGTGGCATTTAGCCTTTATGTCTTCGATTTCTTGGTAGGATACCCTAATTTGTTTCACATTGTCATCATCCATGGTAGAGTATCGGAAGTTTTCAAGGGTTATAAGTTTATCAAATCCCACCACCAAATCCACGTTGACTAAATCTCCCGTAGTAGTTATTTCTATGTCTATATCTCCATTGATTTCTAATAGATCTAAGCGGTACATCAGAATGTTGGAATCGATACTAAGAGGAACCACCGTTTGTGTCAACACGTCGCCTAGCTTAACTTCCTGTGATCTGTCACTATTGAACGATAACTGTTGTTGTGCCATAATGTCATTTAACGGAACAATTTCCAAAGTGATATCAGTATCGATGACACTGATTGTATTGGCATTACACTTCTCAATCATGAATTCGTAGTTATTTAGCACTAGCTTGTCGTTTTGTGTTAGCACAGTGTAGAATTGAGTGAGGTTTGATTCGAGATAGTATTTCCAGTTGCTGATTTCGGGGTAAAACTGTAGTGGCTTGAGAGTTAACATCGTCCCTTTTGGGATATCATAGGAAAGTTTTAATGAGATGAGTTCCCCTTCTTCTACTGCTAGTTTTTCCTGTATTATCCGAGGTAAGCTGATGGTGTTATCTGGAGCCGAGAACTGTTTGACACCAACAAAACACAGGTTGTTGGCGTAATGGAGGCTGAAAATCAAGGGATGAGGTAAATTATCGCCATGTGTATCTATTATCGATGACAAGACATCGGCAGGAAGCAACACTTTGTCTGAATTAGCAGGTAAGTCGCTGGCAGAAACGAGTAGATCCATGATGGCAATTCGCGATTTCAGGAAGAGATGATACGAGTTGATGACGAGGGTATAAAAGGGGTTTTGATTTGGGTTCATCGGTGAATATGTGAAGAAGGTGTAAGAATGAAAAGAATGCTATCAGGGATAGAAGCTGTCGATTTTTGTGTGGTATTTATAAATGTTGATGTAACTTGTATTAGTAATACTATCAGAAGGCATGCTGATACTGATCGTGTCAAGTAAGATAAGGTTACAAATGTGTCAAAGTTGTCAATATCTCAACATTTCAAATGCATTAACCCCCTTAATAAACTTCTTCCCAAATAGGGAGTTCGATGTTGATCCCTGAAGCTCATCTCTATATCGCATCGTGCGGCTCAATGGTGGGGCAACCCCGCCGTAAAATGGAGGGTTTGTTTAAACTTGGTAGTACTGTAGAACTAGCTGCATTCAGCTACAGTAACTTAAGAGTTTTTTGTATATATTTTGAATTTTCAGGAAGATGACAGACAAAATCGAACCAAATGTATCATATTTTAGAGTAAACCTTTACCTTCACTATATGTCTGACAATATCTCATTTAGGTTCATTTTTTATTTTCAGTGTACGATTGAAGGAAGTACATGTCAGCGATGTAAGCTGTGGCAATTTGGAAATGAATAAGGAATCGGTATCTCAAGATGAGATGGTGTAAATGACTATAACGAGAGAGTCTCCGATTGAAACCGAAGTTAAACATGAAACTTTTGTAAAGTGATGCAATGTAATTTACTTCTCGGTTATTTAGCTGTTTGCATATCAGTAAGCCGATATTCTTCAACCCCTCAAATCTGGTGTAGTGTGGAGCAAGGGCCACTTCTCCATTCTTGGGCCCTTCTTCAACTGCACCACATTCCAATGATTCCTGATCCCAAAAGAGCCACTTTCAACCGGTATATATACCAATCCACCATCCTGAAGGAATACCATAATGGTAGCAGCGGAGAGTAAGACGTAATATCTTTTCATTAAGATCAATAAGTAGACAATTTCAATACTTCGGTCTTGTGCCACAAGATTTAAACATAAAAAGTTGAACCAACAACAACTCGATCGCCGCAAACCTGAATATAGTCCTCATATCAATGCCTCAGTCATCTTCTCGTGTCTGAAATCTTCAGGCATCCTGTCGGAATTTAAATGCCTAATACGTAAAATAGAAGCCAAAAAATATTTTGTCGCAATTGCACGATTTAAACAAAGTACAAGCTGACACCTTTGTGTTTAGTGATTGAGTTACCAAATTGTTTGGGTGGTTGCTACTATCGACCATAATTGATAGTAATAGCTTTCAAGGGAATTTCCGAGCTTTTCCAGCCTTGCAGAACCCCCTTTTGTGAGGTATTAATCAATATGGCGATATCTATCACCATTGATAGAGTTAGATCGCTAAGTAGATTCCCTCAGACATTGCTTGCGTTGGTGGTTGCTTTGATAATTTTCAACGCGTCTGTTTTGTGGTATTCTTCTGAATCATGGTCTTCTGATCCCTTTCCCTCAATTAGTCTGAATGTCAAGTCTCACGAAGATTTGGTTAATGATGAAATCGCTGAAGTCGTCCACAGTACTTTCAAGCATGACAATAAGGCGGAGGCGCTTCGCAAAGCTATTCAGGAGCTTAAAGAGGAAAATCGGGATGTTGTAATTGCTGAATTGAAGAAAGAGTTGAAAAATAAGAACGAAGAAATCTATTTGAAGGAGATTAAGCAGTCTGTAGTGGATGACTACACACGCTCGGTGTTTAGACAAGACCAGTTGTCTCATTCGTTGATGGAGAGCATGAAAATGGAGTATCTTCAGACAAATGAAGCTACTATCAAGAGCTTCATTGCTAAGGATATTTTCGGAAGTATCAAAAAGCTTCCTGATTTCAAGGATAACATCGACGAGAAAGTGGTGGACTTTGTGGTAGAAAAGGTGAGTGAAACCTATCAGCCTCTGAGTTTTTTCAGTTATGTTGTTGATGAGATTCTTGTTAAGTTTGATCCTACTGTGAAGCTTACAAAGCAGCAAAAAGGATCTGATTTCAGTACTTTCAGTATTAGAGAAAGTAGAGTGTTTTCCAGAGAATCTTTGTTGAAGGACAGAGTAAATCTTGATCAGACGCAATATGATCGAGTACAAAACAACCACGATCAGGTAGTGAAACTATTGGGAAGCTATAAGTTAGAACCTAATTCCGTGTTCAGCGGTGATGGTATAGTGATAAGCTCTAGCGAAGAGCTATTAGGATCTGTTTTGGTGACCATACTTCAGCTACGAGACATGGGTTCGAAGTTGCCGATTGAAGTCATGGTTAATGACGCCAAGCATATGCAAAATCACATCTGTAGCACCATTCTCCCCAAGTATCATGCCAAATGCGTATCGTTGGACACTAAAATCCCGGGTCTGCTTGCCAAACTACCAGAAAAAATCCCTTTCTTCTACAAATTCTTGGGAATTATGGCATCTTCTTACGACAACGTCATCGCCCTTGATGCTGATAATTTGCCTGTTGGAAATGTTGATGATTTGCTTTATTCTCGGGACTTTTTAGCTACCGGGTGTCTTATATGGCCAGATAATTGGCATAGGACCACCTCGCCATTATATTATGACATTGCTAGGTTTGATATTGGGGAGGCTGTGAGAAGAGATGGTGCCAAAAGTGACATTAGTTTTGCTGATTACTCGGCCAATTCCAAGGAAATCAGCTTTCATGATAGAGAGGGATTGCCTCTGGCCAAAACAAGCGAAACGGGACAGTTAGTGCTCACCAAATCCAAGCACATAAAGAGCTTAGTGTTATCGCTATACTATAACCTATATGGCCCAGACTTGTACTATTCCTTGCTATATCAAGGAGGACCTGGCCAAGGCGATAAAGATACTCTAATTCCAGCTATGGAAGTTTTTCAAGAGCCTTACCATGAGATAGGGAGATTACCCGATTTACTTGGCTTCAATCTGGGACCAAATGCTGATGGGGAATTCGTCGATACCACGTTAGTTCAGTATCCCCCCACTGAAAGTCGATATTTTCTTCAAGACTGGAAAGATTACTTGAGGAAAAAAGATATCGATAGTCGAGTATCGCCTTTCCGCTCCGATAGGTTTACCACGGAGTTGTACAAAGACTTTGTGACCAAAATTGGCAAAGCAAATGTCCCAAAGCCTTTATTCTTACACGTACATAAACCCAAAATTGATCCATTCACCAACTTTAAAAATCCTCAGGCAATTCTCGATAAGCGAAACATGGGTCAGCCAGAATCGTTGAAGTCAGTGTTCGGAGAAAAAGTCGATTGGGAGCTAAAGTTTCATTCGATTTCCAAATTCGTTGCTTGTGATTTGATCTCCGACTCGACATTTTGGTCTGATTTCGTTCATGCCGAACAGAAGGAAGTATGCGACAAGATTAACAAGTATGTGGAGTACCTTGAAAAGACTTCCCCAAACAAGGAGATGGTTTATAAGGGGTGATTTGCATTACAGACTCTTCACGATGGATGTTTAGAGATGGCTGCAAAAATGCAAGAAATTGCTTCCTAATATAACAGTCCACCTCTCTATTATCTTGCCTACAAGAAACCTCTCTATATATGACATTCCGTGCGTCCGATACGTCTCTGGGTGGTTGTCTGGGTCTCAGTACTCCAATCCTCTTTATCATGGTTATTCCCAACTAGGCAATGTTTCCTTCGAGACGCGAGATGAAAAATGTGAAAAATCCATTCTTAAAATCTTATCTTTGACACCAATTTCTCATCGATATCATGACAAAAGAAGATAATGTGTTTGAGATGGTTGAATCCTTCGAGGTGGAGTATTCTCCTACTGCTATAAAGAAATGGCGATCCTCCAGGACCGGTTTACAGGTTGTATATATCAATCAAGCCTCTCCCATCGTGAATGGTTACTTTGCGGTAGCTACAGAAATAGCCGATAATTCGGGGTGTCCTCACACCTTAGAGCATCTTATCTTCCTCGGATCGAAGAAATACCCCTACAAAGGACTTTTGGATAGTTTGGGAAATCGGTATTTCTCCTCCACCAACGCCTGGACTGCCGTCGACCAAACGGTGTATACGTTGTCTGCAGCTGGATGGGATGGGTTTAAGACGATATTGCCTGTGTATTTAGATCATTTGATCAACCCTACGTTGACTGACGAAGGATGCTTGACGGAAGTGTATCACATTGATGGTAAAGGGAACGAGAAAGGGGTGGTATTTAGTGAGATGCAAGGAATCGAGAGCCAGCCGTGGTTCATAAAGTTCAAAAAGATGCAAGAGACGTTGTATAGTGAGTCCTCCGGATATTCTAGTGAAACTGGAGGGCTCATGAGCGAGTTGAGGCATTTGACCAACGACCAGATAAGACGATTTCATAAACTGTTGTATCGCCCAGATAATCTTTCGGTGATTATTTCTGGGTCGATCGATGAGCCGGAGCTTTTGACCATAATGAATGAGTTTGATAGCGGCCTTATGTCGTTACCGGAAACTCCTAATAGAAGACCGTTTGTGGATTCCAAGCACGAGGAACCATTAGGGGAATCTGTAGTTGAGTTTGTGGAGTTTGGTGATACCGATGAATCGATGGGAGAGATATTGATCAGTTGGATCGGCCCCAAATTTGACGAGACCCTTGCTTATGCCGGTATCGACGTCGTGGGAGACTACTTTGCTGATTTACCTATTAGTGTCTTCAATCGCCATTTGGTGGAGGTGGAAGATCCCTTAGCTACCGAAGTGGAATACAGCACTGACGATTACTGGAGAACAGCAGTCAATTTTTCTTTCAGCGGAGTACCTACGTCTCGGTTGGAGGAAGTGAGTCATAAGGTCAAAAGCTTGATCAAAGACCAGACCGACGAATCCAAGTTCGATTTGAATTTAATCAGACAGGTCATCACTCAGCAGAGATTGAAGTTGATTTCCCAAACGGAAAAGCAACCATCGTATTTCCAAAATTCTGCTGTGATTGACTTTATTTATGGTGACAGGGACAAGAAGAACTTGACTCAATGGTGTCGAAGCTTGGATGTCTATGATGTGTTATTGTCGTGGACGGTTCAGGAGTGGTGTTTGTTTATTCACAAACATTTGATTGATAATAATTCCGCCGTAATTTTGAGTAAACCATCATCTAAGTTGAACAAGTCGATGAAACTACTCAATAAGCAGCGTAAACAGGAGATATTGAAGAAATACGGCGAAGAGGGATTGAAGAAATTGGAACATGACTTGAAAAATGCTCAAGAAAAGAATGATGTACCAATTCCACAATCATTACTCACCCAGTTTGGAAACCCCGATCCAACGACAATCTCCTTCATCACAACTAAATCCTACAAGTCGGGAAATAATGACCTTTCCGTGGGCTATACTCAAGGGGACGCGTTCAATGACGTTTTAGCCAAGGACGAGATTGCTGGAAACCCGTTATTCTTTCATTTTGATCAGTTCAAGTCTCAATTCATCACCATCCACATCGTGATGTCAACTTTGACTGTGGATAAACGGTTGTTGCGTTATCTATCACTATTAGAGGAGATTTTCAACATGTCGGTGAAACTCCCCGATGGCCGTTACATTCCTTACGAAGAGTTGAATTCGTTGTTAAACCACGATCTCATTGAATTCCTGTTAGACAACGGGTTCGACAGTCAATTCTTGGAGACCATCACTGTCAAGGTAAAATGTGAATACACCAAGTACAACGAAGCCATTGAATGGGTTTTGAAGGTGATGAAATACGGACTAATGGAAGAAAACCGAATCAAAATCATCATCGAACGTATCATCAACTCTTTACCGGAAAAGAAAAGGACTGACGAATTGATGATGTATTCCAAGCAATACAGAGAGTTGTTCAGTGACAGTTCCATCAGAAAAGCTCAGGACTCGGTGTATAACGAGTTTTTCTTCAAAGATTTGTTAGACAAGATCAAAGGAGGGGAGTTTACTAAGGTGGCGGATGATCTCAATCGGTTTAAGCAGCAGTTATTCCAAGCAAACAATATGAAGTTGTTTATCACTGGAGATGTGGAGAAACTTCCCACGCCCATTTCCAGCTGGAGACGCTTCATTGAGTTGTTTCCATCATCTGAACCCAAGCAAGACCTACCAATTTCCAGATTCCCCCGATCTTATCAACTCAGATCAGAAATCGGAGAAAAGTCCAGTAGAAACAGTTATTTGGTGGTGATTCCAGCGGCCGAATCTACACATTTGGTGTCATCTACAAAGATACCCACCGATTACTTGGATGAAGATGTGTTCAAGATCGCCTTAGCTTCAGAATACCTAACCGCGGTGGAAGGGCCATTCTGGCGAGGGGTGAGAGGGACTGGGCTTGCATACGGCGTCAGCATATCGAAAAATCTCGAAACAGGGTATTTGAGTTTCACCATCTACCGAGGAAGTGACGCTGAACAAGCGTGGTTGGTCAGTAAGAAGATAGTGGAGGAGTACAGTGACAAGGCGGTGGAGTTTGATCCCATCGCTATTGGAAGTTGCATCTCGTCAATCATAAATAGCATCGCCAACAACGAGTCCAACGTATTTGACGCATCGATGGCCAACATCGCCGATAATGTATTCCGACAAAGAGGGCCAGATTACAAGAAGACGTTGATGGATAGGTTGAAAAAGGTCGATGGCAATGACTTGGTGTACATCATGAACAAGTACTTCAAGCAAATGTTCAATGCTGAAACATCGACGTTGTTTGCCAGTGTTCCTCCGTCGAAAACCTCAGCAATGAAAGGGTTTTTGACGAAACAGGGGTACGATGTGGAGGTGGAGGAGTTCCACGACAGTGGGTCGGATGGATCTGATGATTCTGAAACGGAATCAGAGATGGAGACTGACTCAGACTCTGAATGAGTTCATTCCTTAAGCCTGTTACCAGCTGTCTATAACACTCCACCAATCAGCTTTCCACCAATTCACCCAATCAGCCTTCTCCCTACACCCAAAATCATCATATCTTCAAATCTTCTCATCTTCAAATCTTCTCATCGTCAAATCTTCAATCCAAACCATTCAAATCATCAAGTCTCCCCACCGGCACTCCAACGTCATTTCACCGCTACGGAATTTAGTCCCGTTTATCTCCAGCAAATAAATAAAGCGCACGATGGAAACCGAGCTCCTCCCTCGGCAACCCAACTCCTCCACCGACATGGCAGTACTTAAATGTCCGCTGCTGTCCCTGTGACTTTCCTGAGATTTTGCCCTCCGAAGATAATGCCCTCTTTATAGGTGTCGCGGAATTTGTGGAATCAACGAAAATATCTTGGGCGCGACACGAACTGGGGGATAGATAAGAACACCCGAAGTACCACCAAGACTTTATTGGAAATTTCCAGAGATAGATCGAGATTGACGACATTACAATGACAGTTGCAGCACCAAGGTACCGGGAGATCGCCGGGAAGAAGTTGAAGGCGAGAGACGAGAAATTTATCAAGGAATGGGTGGTATCGCCTAACTTGTTACCTGATGAGACGGTGAAGGACGTCACAGGGTTCATTGGAAAAAGTGGGTTGTTGAGTGATGTGGAGTTGGAGATCACAGAGAGTGATGCCGTGGTCATTGTCGACAATATCAGGGAGAAGAAGTGGAGAGCTTTGCAGGTGATGGAGGCCTTTGGCAAACGGGCCACTATTGCTCACCAGTTGACCAACTGTTTATCGGAGATATTTTTTGAAGAAGGGTTGGCTGCTGCCAAAGAGTTGGATGACTATCAGGATCAGACGGGAAAGGTGAAAGGGCCGTTGCATGGGTTGCCGTTTTCTGTCAAAGACAATTTCAACGTTAAGGGCCATGATAGCACTGTGGGGATGGTGAATTTCAGTTTCGACCCTGTGGAAGACGACTCGACGTTGGTGAAGATGTTGAGGGACTTGGGGGCGGTTTTGTATGTGAAAACCAACGTTCCTGTGGCCATGATGATGCCCGAAACCAAAAATCACATTTTTGGCAACACCACCAACCCCATGAACCGGTTATTATCTGCTGGGGGGTCTTCTGGGGGTGAATGCGCGTTGATCAAGTTGAAGGGGTCTCCAATCGGGGTAGGAAGTGATATTGGAGGTTCCCTTAGGATCCCTGCGTCGTTTCAGAACTTGTATACCTTGAGACCTTCTTTTGGCAGGTTTCCTACTTATGGTTGCCGTAGTGGTTTGCCGGGATTAGAGAGTGTCAACAGTGTCAATGGACCTATTACCACTTCGTTAGAGTCGATGGAATTGTATTGTAGGGCCATTGTTGATTCTGAACCGTGGTTGCACGATGGGAAAGTGGTGGAATTGCCTTGGAGACTGGTGCAGTTGCCAGAAAAGTTGAACTTTGCTGTTGTCGTTGATGATGGGAACGTCCGGCCCACTCCTCCCATTAGAAGAGGGATGCAGATTGTCATTGACAAGTTAAAAGCCCAGGGACATGATATCATTGAATGGGATGCCTCTGATCATCTTGAAGCAGCTAAAATCGTGGGCCAGTTTTTCTTGAGTGATGGGGGAACTCACATCAAGGAGATTGCCAATGCCACCGGTGAGCCGTTTTTCGAATACATGAAGCCTTATGAAACCGCTGAAGATTTGGGTGTCGCTGGATTATGGAAATTGCATGCCCAGCGGACTTCATTGATGAAGAAGTTTTTGGATAAATGGAACAGCACTAGTTCTCAAACTAAGAACGGTCAGCCTATTGACGGGATTATCATGCCTGCTTCGCCATTTGCAGGAAGTCCTAATCATAAGTTCCGTGATTATGTTGGCTATACTTCACCATTCAACTTGGTCGATTACAGTGCAGGGATCATTCCTGTCACTAGAGCCGATCAAGAATTAGACGTGAAAGATGCCACATGTACCAATTACAGTAACAGTGACAAGATGATCTGGGAAGACTACAACCCAGAAGAGACTCACGGTGGAGCAGTTGCAGTACAGATCGTTGGAAGACGTTTCCAGGAAGAGAAGGTGATCAAGATGATGCAATTGGTATCGAAATTACTTGACAGCGAGATTTAGAGAGAATATATCTAGGTGTTTGTAAATATGCACATTGATAAATAAAGATATTCGTAGATATTTGGGCCTCTCAAAACCCTTATCCTTAGAATCCTCCTAGTCATCTACCTTTAATCTCATGTTGTACACGGGATCCCAGGAGATATACTCCCGATACGTTGTGGGTCCCCGTTCGTATCTGCATTCCTGTCTCCGTATCGGACGATTGTCGTTATCTCTGATTCATCAGCGACATTTTCGATAGGACCTTCTTGATAAACTGATAAGAAGCGGAATCGGAATGGCGAACTGTCAACGATGTCGACGTGATGTCGCGACACAAAATCCGACATCTGTGCGGCCCAAAATTTCTATAAGAGCGAGGTTTTGGGCAAGGTTTTGGGCAAGGTTTTTGGCTATTGTTAGTTGTCACTACTCCAACAAGTTCGTAACTAAGCCACAGAAAGTATTAAAGATAGAATGGGAATCTGGCGTAAGGTGAGACTAGTTTTGTGGGGTGAAGCCCCAACAAATCCGGTAGAAGCTAAGCTTCTTTTGAAGATGGACTGGTTCATTTTGTCGTTTATTTGTTTGGTTTACTGGTCCAATTACCTTAATAGAGCCAACTTTGCTTCGGCGTATACCCTGGGGTTGAGAGAGTATGCTGAGTTGAAAGGGAACGAGTTTAATAAAATCAATACGCTATTTACTGTGGGATATGTCATTGGATTGATTCCCAATAACTTGATCTTGTTGAAGGTAAAGGCCAATTATTGGATGAGTTTCTGCTGCTTTTGTTGGGGGATAATGACCCTTGGGTTGTACAAGTCGCAGCACTACTACCAATACTGTATTATCAGGTTTTTCCAAGGGATCTTCGAAAGTGTCACCTTCACTGGGCTGCATCTTTTGCTTTCGAGATGGTATACTGAACAGGAGATCACCAAACGGAGTGCGGTGTTCACTTCCAGTGGTCTTATAGGTAACATGTTTTCGTCATTTATGCAAGCAGCCATTCACCGGAATATGGACGGAAAGAACGGACTCCATGGGTTCCAGTGGTTGTTCATAATCGACTTTATCATTACGGTGCCCATTGCTTTGTACGGGTTTTTGCTCTTTCCCAACACTCCCGAGACTTGTACTGCAAAGTATTTCACTGAGGAGGAGCTAGAACTTGCCAGGTCTAGATTAACTCCCCCCAGTCGTACAAAGGTCGACTTGTCTCTTGTCAAAAGGGTGTTGGGTAAGTGGCACTTCTGGTGCTTGTCGATGTTATGGGTGTGGTTTGGCGAAGTGGAAAGCTTTGCTACTAATCTGTTGCTTGCACTTTATTTGACCTACTTTGATTACAGCATCACCCACAGAAACACCTACATTTTGGGGATCTATGCTATGGGTATCGCTGCTACGTTCCTTTGTGCGCTATATGTAGATGGGACCGGTGCTAGATACCACTACAGAGTTTCGATAGTCATTGGAGTTGCGTTATTGATTTCTTCCATAATGCTTATTACTAAACCTTTAAGCCATCCTGTGGCCTTTGCCGCATACTACCTTTCAGGGGTATCGTACGCAGGTCAGGCAACATTTTTTGCATGGGCCAATGTCATTTGTGCCGACGACTTGCCCGAAAGAGCAGTGGTTTTGGCATCGATGAACATGTTTTCAAATGCAATGAATGCCTGGTGGAGTTTAGTATTCTATGGAGCTGATACCGCCCCCAAATTTCGCAAGGGTGTCATTGCTATGTTCTGTACCGTTGGTGCGGGAGTAATAGTGGCATTTGTCACACGGTACTTGCAGTTACGGGACGAAAAATTGAAGGAAGTCACTTCCGAGGAGAAATCCATCGAGTCACAGTCAGGGAAGGGGGCGGTGGAGACAAAGACGATGGAAGTGGATTCTTTATAGAATAGACTCGAATAGATAATCTCTGGGCACTGAATCTCTGGAAATTTCTTGGGATATGTTGACGTTGAACTTTTCTCGATAGAGAACCTTTAGTAAAGTTTTGCTAAGGGCCCTTCGTCTATAAAAACTTTTGTGAACTGTGATAATTACTGAGTCCCGGCATCTCTAAATAATTTGAAACTATTCAATACGTCATCCCTCATCGTTCGTGTTAGGGCGACAAGATCGTCGTCAGAATGGTTGAATACAATGCAGTTGGCAAACATTAAAAGAATATCACGTTCTAGGTCTTGTAACAGATTATACTTGGGATCCAATCTTTTGGCTTTAATGTCCTTCATGATAGTCTTCAAGTCTTTGGGGTGATAAATCACATCGTAATAGTCTGGAAGTTCTTTCTTGTTGACGGGTTGTAAAAATACCGACGAAAAGCGGTGAGATTGAATGTTATTGATAAGGTTGATGGCAATACTTTGGAACTTTTTGTGTTTTTGTCCAGGAGTAGAGCTGGGAGATACCGATCGTTTTCGGGTTCTCCTAGGAGTTCTTTCAGCTTCTGAATCTGACTTTCCATGATCGGACTTTTCTGAGTCAATCTTTTCTGAATCGAACTTTCTTGACTCTCGTTTGGGTCTTTTAGGTTTGGATTCTTGTTCGTCGTCATTTTCGAGTTTAGTTTTGGTTTTGGAGGTTTTGTGAGGTTTAACATCGTCCTCTTCTTCAGAGCTATCGGAGCCTTCTTCATCATCTTCATCGTCGTCATCATCTACGTTATTTTCACTGCCATCTTCTTCTTCGTCGTCAGAGTCGTCACTGTCATCCTCATTAACCTCTTCGTTTTTTACCTTTTCAAGAACTGGATTCTGCTTTCGGGCGTCCAATTCATCTTTATCGCTGTCTTCCTCATCTGGGGATTCCTCAGACTCCTCCGCCTGTTCTGCTTTAGAGTCTTCGATTTCCATTCTATCCGCCTGTTTCGCCTCCCTCTTCTCCTTCCTCGTTTTCTCCTCTGCTTCCCTCATCCCCTTGAAATTCTTATAAAGCTTGGACAAATCGTTGACGTTTTTAAACAAAAACTCAAAGTATCTTTTTGAATATAACATAATCGTCTCCTTCATTTGCTGACCATAGTCGTCGGAATCAGCCTTGATGTGAATGACGTCTCCCTCTATCTCAAGGTAGTCCTTGAAGGGGTTCAGAGCAACAAACTCCATCAACTTCGCCTTGCTGTTGATGGTTGTTGCTGAAGTTGGACGTCCAAACACTCGCCTATAACTGTGGATATTGCTGGCCAAATGGTTCAAGAACACCTTGACGTCGATCTTGACGCTGCCGGAGTCGACCTGAATGAGAATCTTGTTGATGGTCGACGCGAGGATCAAGCCCAGCAACCCGTTGGACATACACTCTGAATCGTTCATATCGCGAAATTGGCTATTTTCTCGTGGAGGGGCCAGTTTGATGTATTTGATGCGATACTTCTGACGAAAAGATGATGATGTATTTGAGAAGTCTGAAATGGGTGGAAAGGAGTTGATGTGAAAAGTGAGAATAGAGAGATTCCATAAAAAGCTGAAATATGATATAACGAGTAGAATCCTAATGCTTTGTCTTGATATGAGGTGTAACTTGAACTTCTGATACATTCGAATATTGATATACAATTAGATAGTTTTCTGAGTCAACCCTGAAAGTCACGCCAATTTATTGCAGTCAACGATCAAACTATAGTACAATCTAGATCTCCACTCATTCCTAATACCACACCCATCTCTCCTCTTCCTGACACCACATCTACCCTGTTGTCTCTAATGGACCAGCTAAATAAGAAACTGCACTCTTCTATATATACAAGTATAAACCTAACTCTAACGTTTCTGCATGTTTTGCATCAACAACGCATTTTGCTCCTGGAATCTCTGTCCCACCCGTTCACTATGTTTCAAGAACTTCTCTGAGCACTTCATGATACAGCTGTTTTCCTTGGTGGTCAACGAAGCCGAGGTGAAATCATTCACACAGTCGTCAAAACATCTCGAGACCAAGTTGGAGTACAACTTCATGAAGTCCTTCATCTGCTTCTGCTCGATGACTTGCTGAAACTCTTGCTGTTCTTTACTGTTCAATTGGTCCATGATGGTTTGCGATGAAAAATTTTCGTGAGCATTGACTATTTACAACGCAGGGCCACCGTCGCCCTGGGGGCCTAGCACTGGCACCAGTCGGGGACCCGGGGGAACGCTACCACGTCGCGCACATTATCTACGGCAGTAATATACATGAGGAGCCGTTCAAACCCCATGCCAAAGCCTCCGTGAGGAACACTACCGTTCTGGCGCAACGCCAAGTACCACCGCATGTCCTCGGGATTCATTCCTCGCGACTGTATTTCCTTCACCAACATTCCGTAGTCGTGCTGTCTCAACGATCCTCCAATGAGTTCGCCTATGACAGGGAAAATCAAGTCGAAGCACGCTACCGTGGGTCTAGCGTCCTCGTGAGACGTCGATGGGGGCATGTAAAATGGCTTCTGACTTTTGGGGTAGTCGGTGATGAACACGGGACTCTTGAAATGTTCCCCCGCCAACCACTTCTCCTGGTCGGTGGAAATCGAGTCGCCCCATGCCACAGGGTACCGAGACCGTAGGATATCTATCGCCTCAGTGTAAGTGATACTGGGCCACTGCTGCTCTAACGCGGTTGCCCACCGTTGCTGCATTATCTCTCGTTCGGGGACACTGAACCGACTAAGTAAGATATCGTTGTTTTGGGTGACTTCCGCCATTACTGTAGTTATCATCTGGCGACACAACCGAGTCAACTGGCTCAAATTGTCGACGTAGCTGACTTCGGCCTCCACCATCCAGAATTCGCTGAGATGGCGGTTGGTGTTGGAGTGCTCCGCCCGGAAGCAGGGGGTCATGGTCCATACTCGGTTTAACGACCCTGCAAGCACTTCTAGATGCAACTGTGTAGAAACCGTGAGATACGCCGGTTTGCCAAAGAATGGCGGCGTCACTTCCTTGCCATTTACCACCGCCGTCCGAGGGTTCAACGGTTCTACGGTAAACTGCTCTCCTGCCCCTTCAGTGTCAGCTCCAGTGATCATTGGAGGTGTTACTTTGACGAAGTCTTTGGCTTGGAAGAACTTGAAAAGGGCAAATTCCACTTCAGACCGGAGCCGGAGTACCGAAGACAACGTAGAAGTCCGGTGGCGAAACTCCGGTACCGTTCGGAGGTATTGCATCGTTGTTTCCTTCTTCTGCATGGGATACAGAGGGAGAACATCACCTAAAATCTCCATTTTGTGATTACTCTTCCCTCCGTCCAACACAAGCTCGTAATCCTGAGTTCCCTTTGACTCCACAAACCTTCCCACCACGTCCAAGCTCTGCCCGACCTTGAACTGGTCCAACAATTCTGGATCTTTGCACACTATAGATAAATGTCTGTGAGTCGACCCGTCAGAAATGTCGACAAACCCGATTTTTTTCAACTTTCGAACGGTTTTTACATGTCCCAGCACCGCCACGTCGTTATTCAACGGCGACTCCCTGAATATCTGCTTAATTGTGGGCAGCAAAGAGGAATACTGCCGGTGGTACCATCTGAACATTTGCGTGGTTTCGCGATATCTCTCCCAATCTCTTCCATGCATTCCCACCATTCTCACAGCGGGCTGTATGTCAGCCACGCCGCGGACGACTTGGACTCAATAGTCGCCAGGGCCTACGGCATGGGATTCAAGGTCTTCTGCCTAACTGAGCATATGCCTCGGACCTCCGCCGACTTCTTGTACCCTGAGGAAATCGCTAAAGACTACACCGTAGATTCGCTCCACCACGACTTCAATCGCTATTTCCGCCACGCCAAACAGCTCCAGCTGCAGTATAAGGACAAGATGGTAATTTTGGTGGGATTTGAAGTTGAAGGGACTGATATTGACCATCTTGCCCTTGCAAAAACCCTTCGGCCCCAGTTTGATATGACAGTGGGCTCGGTGCATTTTCTTCACGGACACCCGATCGACTTCTCTCCTGAGCTGTGGCTCAAGGCAAGAGAGTTGACTGCCAATGGAACAACGAGAAACATGTATTTGGACTATTTCAAATTGCAGCATTTGGTGATACAGACGGTTCGGCCCGAGGTGGTTGGCCATTTCGATCTCATTCGACTCTTCCAGCCACCGCTGGAACTGGCTCCGTTTCGGCAATGGCCCGAGGTATACGCCCAAGTGGCGCAAAATATCAATCTTGTGATATCCTACGGAGGGTTGTTTGAGTTGAACTCTGCAGCCTTTCGCAAGGGTTGGGCCACGGCATATCCTGGGGCAGACTTTGCTGGAGTGATTCTCGAATTAGGAGGGAAATTCTGTTTATCCGACGATTCTCATGGGCTTCAGCAGGTGGGATTGAACTATGATAGACTATGGAAGTATGTCAAGGATATGGGGATAAAACATATCTCTCATTTGACGTTGGAGGGACCGGTAGAGCAACTGGTGGAGGAGCTACAACCATGGTTTGAATAGAAGTTCTGCGACACAATTCTGTCCAGAGTTTCTGGCTATTCTGTCTTTTGACTTATCTCCACTTGCAAAAGTACTATTATCCACATCTAATATATTATTTATTAATTACTACAAAAAGTCTGCAGTGAAAGCACTAATAAACTGTAGACGTTGAGAGTTCACCTAATACGAACGGCCAAACATACAGTAGTTGACAGCCAACTTGTCACATTTCACACACTTCTGTCCTGCCTTCAATTGTGGTTGATCAAAAGGAATACACAACGATTTTGCTCCCATAGAAGGAGCCTTTTCGTCCACTTCATCATCCTCTCCGTTGTCTTTCTTTGCTGAAGAGTCCTTGATGTCGTCTTCGCAATCGCCGTCACCACACCAGGGTGCAACAATGACATTCTTGCCGTTCAACGTAGGAACGAAATCCTTCCATTCTTCAACAATCACTCTGTGTTGGTCAAAATCGCTTCGAGCAGTCTCCAAAAGTTCTTTTTGCATGGTGTCCAACAACTGAGGGATCAGGGTTTCCAAATCGGCTAACGCTACCACGGTTTTGGCTCCAGTGTCACGTCTGACAACGGTAGCTTGTTGCGACTTCAAATCCTTGGGACCAAACTCCACTCTCAAAGGCACACCTTTCAATTCCCAGTCGGAAAACTTCCATCCAGGGGAGTAGTTGTCACGGTAGTCACCAAGCGCTCTGACGTCAGCTGCCTTCAATCTGGACTCGATAGCTGCAGCGCCATCGTTAATAGCTGACCTTTCGTCTTCGGTGGTTTTAGCAGTGATTCCCACAGGGATTACCACCACCTGATTTTGGGCAACTCGAGGAGGCAACACCAACCCCTTGTTGTCGGAATGGGTCATTACCATTACCCCTATGACTCTCGTGGACAAACCCCAGGAGTTCTGGAAGGTAAACACTTTGGGTTTGTCGGGTCCCTCAGGATTTTCCACTGAGATATCAAACATCTTGGAAAAGTTAGTTCCCAAGTGGTGAGAAGTGGCTCCCTGAATCCCTCTACCTGTGGCGGCGATGAATCCCTCGACAGTGGTGGTGTAGTCACCTCCTGCGAACTTTTCATTTTCAGTTTTCTTCCCTTTCACGACGGGAACGGCCAATAACTTTTCGTAGATATCAGCGTACAAATCCAAAATCTGTCTGACTTCGGTGGCTGCTTCATCTTTGGTCAAGTGCACAGTATGACCCTCTTGCCACAAGAATTCTCTCGTTCTCAAGAAAGGCTGAGGATGTTTGAATTCCCATCTCACGACAGAATTCCACTGGTTTAACTTCAATGGCAAGTCTCTGTGAGATCTGATCCACTTGGAATAGTACGGATACATCACGGTTTCCGAGGTGGGTCTGATGGCAATGGGCTCTTCTAATTCAGAAGAACCCGCTCTGGTGACCCACGCTACTTCGGGAGCAAATCCTTCGATGTGGTCCTTTTCCTTCTCCAAGACTCGAGAAGAGACAAACATAGGAAAATAAGAATTACTCACCCCCAACTTCTTGATTTCAACATTGAACCAATCCTGAATGGTCTCCCACACAGTGTAAGAGGTAGGTCTCAAAATATAGCACCCCGAGACATCGTAATAATCCAACATTTCCCCTTTCGTCACCACTTGGGCGTACCAAGACGAAAAATCTTTGGCCTTGTCCACGGTGATTCCAATTAACTTTGCGTCTTCAATCTTAGCCGCCTGTTTTTCCTGCTTTAATGCGTCTTTCTTTGACTTTTCTGCTGATGATCCACCAGCTGCGGCAGATTCGGCGGCAAAATCTACTTCAATCAACTCCAAATCAATAGATCTCAAGTATTCCACCAATGTTTTGGCCGGCAATGCCGCCTTGGACGATTCAGTGGATAACTGCAACACATCGTCGCTGGCAACCACCCGGGAATCTATCACAAACTTGATTTTCTTCGCCAAATCCTTATTTAAAGAGGCGATACTGAACTCCTTGGTAGTGGTACTAAAGAACTCTTGTGTCAAGTCGTCCTTGGCCAATCTGGGCTCTTTTACTCCTGCTGCTTTGGCAATTACTCCCGAAGGAGTAGCGGTTTCTTGCAACGCAAAAACAACCACTGGGACTGGAGTAGCCGTTTTAGCGGTTTTGGGCTTGAACACCAACGTCTTTGTCCCCACAGCGTCCTCTCCACTCACCGTGGCCAACGATAAAGCTGCTAAAGATTGTTCCAACATCAAGTACTTACAGTTGTTCTTATCTTTCACTTTGGAATGAAAATTTTATTTAGCGCGCCTGGTGAAAATTTTGTGAGAAATCTAGCGAGAGAGTTACAGCGAGAGATATAGAATGTCAGTGTACGTCCACGAAACAAAAGGAGTTGATGAAGTTGGTGCAGAAGGTGGAAGCGAATCCAGTCCATATGCCACCGCTGCGTTTGCAGCGTATTCGCATCCTGAAGCAAAGATTTTTGTCTATAAAACCCAGGATGACTCAGAAGGATACGTTGAAATTAGTTCTTCGGCATTAAAGAAAGCCAAAAAGGGTGCTGAAGGGTTGAGAAAGAAGCAGGAGAAGGCTGCAAAGTTGGAGGAACAGAAGAAGGCCGAATCGGCCAAGAAAGTAGCCGATTTGGAGATTATCGACATCCAAGAAGATCTGTCGTTGCCAAAAGCTGAGACCATCAAATTGAGACGGTTACAAGAATTCGTTGACAAGAGAGTTGCGGTTCAAGGATGGGTCCATAGGTTAAGAATCCAGAAGGGTTTGGCTTTTGTCACATTGAGAGACGGAACGGGCTTTCTCCAGTGTGTTTTCACTGGAGACTTGGCCAAAGTCCACACGACAAAAGACTTGACCTTGGAGTCTACTGTTGCAATTAAAGGGGTGATTAAGAGGTTGCCTGAAGGTAAGACGGCACCTGGAGGAGTGGAGTTACAGGCTGATTACTATGAAGTGATTGGTTTGGCTCCCAGCGGTGACGATGCTTTCACCAATAAAGTTCAAGAATCTGCTGATCCTTCGTTGTTATTGGACCAACGTCACTTGACGTTAAGAGGAGAGACATTGTCCAGCGTGATGAAGGTAAGAGCTTCGTTGTTGACCGCCTTCAGACGTTTTTTCAGTGAAGAAGGGTTGACTGAAGTCACTCCACCCTGTATGGTGCAAAACCAGGTCGAAGGGGGTTCTACGTTGTTCAAGATGGGTTACTATGGCGAAGAGGCTTATTTGACCCAGTCGTCCCAGTTATACTTGGAAACCTGTTTGCCAGCTTTGGGTGATGTTTTCTGTGTTCAGGAATCGTTTAGAGCAGAAAAATCCCACACCAGAAGACATTTATCAGAATACACTCATGTTGAGGCTGAGTTGGCATTCATAAGTTTTGACGACTTGTTGGGGCAATTAGAAAGACTTATCACCAAATCAGTCCAATACGTATTGGAGGATCCTGTTGCAGGGCCATTGGTCAAGCAATTAAACCCTGATTTTGTACCCCCAAAATTACCCTTCTTGAGAATGCAGTATATCGATGCTTTAGAGTGGTTGAACGAGCATGGAATTCCCAATGAAGAAGGAGAAAAGTTCAAGTTTGGTGATGATATTGCCGAAGCAGCTGAACGTAAAATGACTGATACCATTAACCAGCCAATCTTGTTGACTAGATTCCCTGCCGAAATAAAGTCATTCTACATGCAAAGATGTAAAGACGACCCTAGAGTCACGGAATCAGTGGATGTATTAATGCCCAACGTTGGTGAAATTACCGGAGGATCAATGAGAATTCACGATTACAAGGAATTGATGGAGGCTTTGGAAAGAGAGAAACTAGACAAGGACTCCTATTACTGGTTCACCGATCAAAGAAAGTACGGTACCTGTCCCCACGGTGGATATGGGTTGGGAACTGAGAGAATCTTAGCATGGTTATGTGACAGATTTACCGTTAGAGACTGTTCGTTGTATCCTAGATTCACCGGAAGATGTAAGCCATAGGGAAATAGATAATCTTGCCGTAAGATCTCCGCCAACTATCTCCTTCAATCCTCTGTCCATGTCCATGTCGTGTCCGTATCAATGACTAATCGAGTAATTCATTTGCCAACCGCGATGTCAAAGTGAAAATTAAATATTTCATGTCGAAACAAGGAGGAAACAGATTATGGGGTGGCCGCTTCACCGGTGCCTCCGATCCATTGATGGACTTGTACAATGCATCTTTGCCTTATGATAAGATTATGTATAAAGCCGACTTATTCGGAACGAAAGTGTATACTGCTGGATTGAACAAAATAGGGTTGATTAATGATGAAGAATTGGCAGAAATCCATAAGGGATTAGGTGTTATTGAACAAGAATGGCAGCAAGGAACTTTCTCCGAGCAGCCTGGTGATGAAGATATTCACACCGCCAACGAAAGACGTTTAGGAGAAATTATTGGCAAACATATTGCCGGTAAAGTTCACACCGGGAGATCTAGAAACGACCAAGTAGCCACCGATATGAGAATTTACGTTAGAGAAACGTTAGCTGAAGTGAGTAAGTATTTGAGTCAATTGATAGGAACAATAATCAAACGAGCAAAGGAAGAAATTGATGTGTTAATGCCGGGTTATACTCATTTGCAGAGAGCTCAGCCAATCAGATGGTCCCACTTGTTGTCAAGTTACGCTACGTATTTCACTGAAGACTATAAAAGGCTTCAGCAGATCATGTCTCGGGTCAATCAGTCTCCATTGGGAGTGGGAGCGTTGGCTGGTCATCCTTATGGAATTGATCGAGACTTTTTAGCAGAAGGTCTTGGGTTCGAATCCATCATTGGGAACTCTTTAACTGCCGTGAGTGACAGGGATTTTGTTGTTGAAGTTTTGTTCTGGTCTTCATTATTTATGAACCACATTTCAAGGTTTTCCGAAGATTTGATTATATACTCTACCGCAGAATTTGGATTTGTCAAATTGTCCGATGCCTATTCTACTGGGTCATCGTTGATGCCACAAAAAAAGAACCCTGACTCATTAGAATTGTTAAGAGGTAAAAGTGGGAGAGTTTTCGGTGGTTTAGCGGGGTTTTTAATGGCTTATAAGTCGGTTCCTTCGTCTTACGATAAAGATTTACAGGAAGATAAAGAACCGTTATTCGATGCATTGACTACGGTGGAGCATTCGATTTTGATTGCCACGGGAGTAATCTCGACGTTACAAATTAGCAAAACAAATATGGAAGCAGCCTTGACTATGGACATGTTGGCTACGGATTTGGCCGATTACTTGGTAAGAAAGGGTGTTCCTTTCAGAGAAACTCATCATATCTCCGGGGAATGTGTTAGAAAGGCTGAAGAATTGAAATTGTCGGGTATTGATAAATTGTCGTTAGAAGAGTTCAAATCCATTGATGAGAGATTTGAAGCTGATGTCACGAAGGTGTTTGATTTCGAGGTCAGCGTAGAACGGAGAACCGCTATTGGGGGAACAGCCAAATCTGCGGTATTGCAGCAGTTAAACAGCTTGGAAAAGCAAATTTCTTAATCGAAATCGACTTTTGACACTTTGAAAATATATCTATAAAACGGCCGAATTGAGTCAATATACTTTGAAAGAGTACTCGAAAACGTCATAATATACATTAAACCCCATCGTCTTTTATACAAATTTAGGCAAATCTCAGGACCTGCCCAAACTTACACTCTCGTATCACTGCTAAGAGAGTACTTCCTCAATAAGGCCTTACTTGTTTCAGGGAACTCGGGGACATTTTGGGTCTGTGCCTTCTCTCGTCGTACATCTTTTTTGAGAATGTCTTCCAATAACAATGACCTGGTTGATACCGATGAATTCTCTATTAGTGGATCCTCCAACCCCAGTATCTGCTTCGTTGACGGAGCAATCACATCATGGGACATTGATTGGCTACGCTTTTCATTATCCACTGGAATTTCTTCCATGTCGATAGAGTTGGGCTTTTCCAATGCAAAACCACTTAATCTTCGTTGATAAGCTAAGCTCTGCTTCGTCACCTCATCTAAATCTATTACTTTGGGAAATGAAGGTTTTTCTGCGGACTTTGGCGACTCAGGATGGGTAAGGCTGATTCTGTGTAAGCTTAGGGAACTCACATCACTGGAATTTCTTTTATAGTCGACCGAATCTGACCGTCTATGAACTCCCTCTCTCATAGCTGATAAAGTACTATCGCAAACACTTATATCTAATTCATGCAAAGGGAGTTAATATATTACAGACCCTTAGACTCCTTGTAGAAGAGAGGTATGTGCTCCCATGCATTTTGCTGTCGGTCCAACTTGCCTCATAAAAGTGAATTAGGCAGTTAGTCCTGCATCAAGGCATGCAAAGAACCGCTGGTGGATCCCGAGATGAACTTAAAGTTACTTTTGTTGGGCAAGGCTACATCAAGGGAACCTTTGACACGAGATCTTAGTTGATTTATGGTTTGATGGAAAGCCTTACTGAATTTCTTGTCCTTGTACCTGCTTGAGTTCAACAAGAAAGAGGCTAGGCTGTGGGTATCTGAAACACTGAAACACTTTCAGAGCTTCAGTGAATCTTATCATTGCTTAAGGCGATTTCGCCGTTGATCGACAACTGATAGCAGATAGTGGTACTTTTGATTATTTTCCGATTGCCATGGTTGGTATCCCTATTTGAGATTGTCGAGGGCGATCCACTTCTGATTTTACTGCAAAGTATGGCTTCTAGACTTGGATGTATGCCCTGTGCCAATTCTGGCATTCCCGTTATAGTCCAGTGACTTAGGCTGTGGTGACGTGAGGTGATGAGCATGAGGTGGGGATGATTCCAGATTTAGCCATTCATATGTGTCGATTAGTGGTGACTTTGATGGACATTACGACGTTGAATTGCTCATAGATGAGTTTATAGTTGTTCGTTTGTGACCTGTTCTCAGATTAGGTGAATGCATGATTCGCTCTTTAGTTAAACTTTAGTTCATTCCTTTACCTTATTTCTTTAGCTTTACTTCTTCCGTCTTATTTCTGCAGCGTTCCTCCTTCTTATTACTCCTTATCTGGTCTCGGTTGCTCACATCACTTTTGGTGTGACTACGCAATCTCCTGTACTTATATCTTTAGGCAACCTACCTTAGATTTATCCTCTTGTGCAGCATTTATTACTTTTTTTTTCAGTACCATTTCATAATGACCGTTCTGGAACCTCCATTCAACTAGAAGTCCTATCTCTCCTTTGAAGTCTCCTTAACCCCTTTTGGTTCTACTATAAAATCTTACAAATCCGTGACAGACTGCTACTTAACAGACTGCCACTGCCCATATTCAATGTAATGATACCTTCTATAGAATGTTTAAAAATTCTACACTTGTAGCTCTCTCCATCATGGTATTTATTCGTTCAGCCAACGGTCATTGGTCTATATAATTACAACTTCCAGAGTTAAGTCAATTATTTATCAGATTGACTTCCTATAGATCCACCACGCAAACATAATTGAGTGTTGAAGTGGCCGATTCTGATTCTGCAAAAGTCACTATCCTTCCTCGAATCCTTCCTTGAGACTTCTTCCCAATCCCTGAAACTCCCGCCAGCTCCCCACCCCTCCAGATCATAGACGGCGGCTAAATTTACTATATATTCGCCGCAATCCGCAGTAGGGAATTTTGCAGCTTTCCCTCACCACTTCGATCTTACGATTGCTGATAACCACGTCGAGGTCATATTATTGTCGTCAGCACATATAAAAGTAGTACATCTCATCCATAGAATTGCTTATTTATCATTTTTGCCGCTGAAATCGACCGAATAAGACGATTTTCGTAAGGTTTAGTGTTTGTGATAGATAACGATGTCTAACGAAGGTGAAATTCTACGCCTAGTTACTACCGCTGTCACCAAAGTCAATGACGAATTGGGATTCCAGAAGGATGAGGAGTTGAACTTTGTCAACATCTTCCAAGTCTATGGCGACGTGTTGACGTTGATTCATTACTTCCCTAACGAGATCGACTTGTTCTCTCCGCTACTTAATCTCATGGACCACCAGGGATGGCAGGATCATTGCCACAAGATAGTGGTATTAGTAGCAGTAGTAGGGTTTGAGAACTTACTCAATCCTCGGCTCTTCAAGGTGATGACTAACAAGCTAATTCAGAAGGAAACTGTTAATAAGCTTTTGACGTTGATGGAATCTGTCGACCCAGGGACAGTGACAACCGGATTAACCTCAGAAGCATTGAACGTGTGTGACTTGCATGCTGTTATCTACGATTTGAAATGGGAAAAGTTTGTTGATAGGTGTATGGGCACATTGAGGAATTTTGTCCATATCGACAAGGTTATGGCCGATATCGAAACTTTGACCAAAACCTTTGTGTTGGATTGCTGGCAGAGATTGTTGCAACATTTGATCACCACCGAGTTGGTGGTGGTGTTGGTGGTACAAACTCCTGACTTTTATCAGGCAGTGGTGGATGCTCCCGAAGTCTCCGTTATGTCATCGATGGTGATAGGAATATTGGCCCCGGAGCACATTGGTTTGATTCCCTCGGCCATTGCTCCTACCACCAGTTTACAATTACCGTCGAAATTCCCCTCCGATATCAACTTGAAAGTGAGCTTCGAAGGTCTCTTGGGTCTACTCGACCAAAACATTTCTTCCTTGCCCAACTACACTACCATAGTGGTGTACACTCACTGGTTGCTCGATCAGATTATAGGGTATGCTGAGTTGCCCCGAGGAAAATTCGATATCTACTCCACCTACAACTCGTTTCGGCCAATTGTTTCTCTTGCCAGTCTATTTCACAACCTTTCCCTTAGCTTGGTCAAAGGCACTCCCCCTTGCCTTCCTCCCTTGTCAAAACCGAACTGGATGCTAGATGATTGGTTCGAAGACGAGGAAATTACCGGCATCGAACACGGATTCTTACCTGATTTCAAGCAGCAGTACATCTCCCACGGGGCAATGAAGGCAACGCGTCTCGTTTCAATGTTCATGGCTGACGACATGCACAATATCTATACCTTCGACTCCCAAGACCCTTTTGTTTTGAAGGTGGTAATTACCAGAGTAAACAGTTTACTTGAGGTGATTACCCCTAATGGACAGCTCATGGCCATCATCGGTCCCGCATTGTCCCTTACCTTCAAGGCTGTTCTTGATAGACCTGTAGTATGGTGCCACTTTATCGGTCGTTTACACGAGTTGTGCAACAGAGATTTGCGGTATGTTGCAGCAGTCGATATGTTGCTCGACGAGTTAGTGGGAGATATTGATGACGAAGTGAAGTACGTGCTCAGAAAGTTTGTGGATCGGTTTGGCGGTGGTCATTTGGGAACTATGTTTGGAGTTGAGTATAAGGAGGTCGATTGTACAGAGAGCTATTGAAGATTGTGATGCTCGTGGCCATTGTGTACAATCATTAATAGGTGGTACTTATGGATGGCGCTACTGCGACTCTTTCGGGTATACTATTCCATAAGCTAGGTACACCTGAAGCAATACTTATTCATTTTGACTGTAGTAGTACCGGATCAGCAATGGTATACGGCTTACCTAACTGCTTATCTAATCCTAGCTTATATTTTCAAGATTATTCCTCATCCGCGCACCTCATCTCATCGCCAATGGTCCTTAAATCAACCTCCTCAGGTAATGTCTCAGTGTATCAGGTTGCCGGCTCAAACGTCTCCCGGTCGCTACCAGATTGGATTGCTAAGAAACGGAAGCGGTCATTGAAACACGACCTCGAGTACCAGACCCGAATCGAATTGATTCAGGACTTTGAATTTTCTGAGTCTTCTAATAAGATCCATGTCACTCCTGACGGTTCCTATGCCGTGGCTACGGGGGTTTACAAGCCCCAGATACATGTATATGACTTCAATAACCTCTCTTTGAAGTTTGACCGACACACTGACGCAGAAAATGTTGATTTTGTCGTGTTGTCTAACGACTGGACCAAGACTGTTCACTTACAAAACGACCGCTCGATCGAATTCCAAACCAAAGGAGGGCTCCACTACCGCACGAGGATCCCCAAGTTTGGTCGTTCGTTGGTATATAACCCCTTCAATTGTGACTTGATGGTGGCGTCGGCGGGACAGGAATTGTACCGGCTAAATCTCGAGCAGGGGCGATTTTTGAACCCTTTTATTACTGATAGTCCCGGAATCAACCACTTGGATGTCAACCATATCCATGGACTTGTAGCTGCTGGATGTGAGAACGGAACTGTGGAATTTTGGGATCCTCGAGCTAAAGTTCGGGCAGCAAAATTAGCCGCAGATTCAATCAGTGGAAGTTTTCCCGGGGGTGTCTCCCATGGCGAGGTATCAGTAGTACTGTTCAACAGCACAGGGCTTGGGTTTGCCTTGGGAACAACCCTGGGGCACTCCCTCATATATGACTTACGGGGAAGCCAGGCAGCGATAACAAAGGACCAAGGCTACGGCTTCGCCATCAAGAAAATCTTGTGGCTAGAGGACAAAATCTTGACCAGTGACAAGAGGATTGCCAAAGTGTGGGACCCTGCCACAGGGGCTCCCTACTGCTCAATGGAACCCAGCGTTGACATAAACGACGTCGCACACATCCCTGAATCAGGAATGTTTTTCATGGCCAATGAAGGAATGCCTATGCACACCTACTACGTGCCCACATTGGGTCCAGCGCCCCGGTGGTGCTCGTTCTTGGACTCGGTTACTGAAGAGTTGGAAGAGACGCCGTCCAATACGGTTTATTCCAATTATCGCTTCATCACTCGAGATGATGTCGACAAATTGGCATTGGGCCATTTGGTGGGAACCAAGGTTATGCGATCATACATGCATGGATTCTTTATAGACAGTGAGTTGTACGATAAGGTCAATTTGATTGCAAATCCTAACTCCTACCGCGATCAAAGAGAACGTGAAATCAGGGCCAAGATCGAGAAGGAAAGAGAGTCAAGAATTAGGTCTACAGGAGCTATCACCAACACCAAAATCAAGGTTAATAGGGAGTTGGCCGAAAAGTTGAGCCGCAAAGATAAAGAGTTGGCGGAAACGGTGGTCAACGATGACAGATTCAAGGAGATGTTTGAGAACCCTGAGTTTACTGTTAACGAAGAAAGTCATGACTACAAGCAGTTGAATCCAGTGAAAACACCCAAGCTTACCGCAGCCGAGGAGTCTGACGAAGACCGACTCAAGTCTGCATCGGAATCAGAATCGGAGTCGGAGTCGGAGTCGGAGTCAGAATCGGAAACTCCTGCACGGCCCGCTGTCAACACCAAAGAACGCACACAGAAGGTCAAGCAGCAGCTCGATCAATTGAGCTCCATGCGAGTAGTAGAACCCGCCCCCTCCTCCTCTTCTGACGCGTCGTTTGCATCCCAGGTCAAAACTAAGGTTAAGAAACCAGAAATCAGAGTTCAGCGTCACGCCAAGGGAGAGGTCGAGTTTACATTCACCCCTTCTGAAAGCAAGAAGAAGCAGAAGAAGCAGGTGCGTATAGCTGATGACGATGATAACGAGGACCATCAGGCCATACACGGGAGAACGAAGCAGCGATTCCAGGGCAGGAGAAGCGCCTCGAGGAACCAATTTAGAGGAATGTAGACGAAGTGGCATGTTCATAGTTAATATACTGGATTTGAAAGCGGTGGAGCGAAGAAAAGGACAACTTCTTTTATCGGTAATAAACCTCCGCGAACCATAACTCAACTTTGATCTTCTCATCGTTTTGTCAATGATCACTCCCTCCAAAGATGTGCTTACTGATGTATATTACAATGAAAGGGACATGTGATGTAGATGAGTATAAAGCTACAGCAACTAGGTAGAATCGAGTAAAAACTCCACCTGATTTCGGGTAAAGTTCCTTACCGCCTCCACCTTACCTTCCAATCGAGCGAAAGAAACATTACTGTTGACGACTTCGTCAATAGTCTGCCATACCTCCAACTCGAAGTCCCGGCGATAGTCCCGGAGTTTAAAATCGTCATAGCGAAACCCATTAAACAACCTACATTTCAATCTGCCGAGATCTTTTTTGTAAATATCCCGATCCATGAGTTCTACCGGATCGAACTTGGGGAAGTTAGCATGGACCGAGAACAATGATGTTGCCGGTTTGTCGAAATACTTGCCTTTGATGTCATCTATCAAATCCTTCTGCTCCTGAATCAGTAGCTTTTGTTCGTGGATAGGAGCTACTACGAGGTCTCGCACTGCATGGTAGTCTACAATGGGATCCTTCTGAGCCATGGCGACGCCGTGGAACGAGTCGTCGTCGAAATAACCAATGGTGGAAATGAAACTGGCAACAGCGTACGACTTCTCCCCACACACCAAACTGGCGGTGGAGAAAGTATCCTTGTCACCTTCGCCCAAATCTCCGAGGGAAAAGAGTTTGTAGTAGATCCCCGGGCCCCAAAGATTGTAGTAGGTGGCGAGCAATATCGTACACATATGGGACGACTTGGAGATCATCAATTGGCCCGATTCTGTCGAAATGTCGGGAACGGCCCCGAGAAGATCATGGAACGGCACGTCATCGTCGATGGAGTCGGCGACAGAGCCCCCGTTTTCGAGGTCGAGATGATCATCGGAATCGATTTCTGGACTGGGGACTTTTTCCCCCTCGTACTGGGGAAATAACGGGAATCTGTTGTAACGTACCTGCTGATCGAAAACCTCGACTCCTGCGATATCGTAGAACTTGGGACTAGTGCTACGTCCCCAGTAGTCGGGCCAAGTGATCATCCCCTTGTACATTTCGTGGTTAAACACTTCCATGGGATCCCGAAGGAGAAAGTTGTCTGCGTCGACCAATACGAGGTGGTCAAACCGGGATAAGAGGATCAGGAGCGCCTTGTACTGGTAGCCACCGATCTTGTCCTCCCATTGCTCAAACAACTGGGGGCCGAGGACTTCTGGCAACACTACGCAGGCTGCGTTGAGGCGGGGGAGGGTTTTACAGAATTCTTTGTCGCTCTCGTAATCTTCCCATGAAGGAATGAGTACTTCCACGGGAATGGGTGATACCTTTCGCAAGTGAAGAATCAGCAAGTACGACAACCAGGTAAACTTGCCACCGCCAACAATAACAACCCCATAGGAACCAGGTTCGTAGGGTAATGTGGCGGAAGCTCGAAAGGATTCCACGGCAGACATGAATTCACGGTGTTTGACTGTGAGATAACTCTGGAATTTCTTTGCAATCTTCCCTCGTTGGAGAAGTTTGAACCGAGTGTTAGGGCCAGGAACGTCGGTGGAGACATAACGAATGCCTGCGTCGATCTGGGCTCGGGTGAGATTAATGTAGCCATGATCAAATATGGAAAATACCTCTCTGATGTGTTGGTCGTGAGTGGGTTCCTCCGGCACCGGCGGGGTTTCAACGGAAATGTGACGGGGTGTGCTGTGGTTGGAGGAGAATATCACGAAGAGGGCAAACAAGGACAATGCCACAAGAGTGACGAATCTTCTGACGAACATGGAGTTATGCAACGGCGGGGGGAATAATGGAGTAAGTTCTCAGTCTATAAGTTATGCAGTAGTACCAATAATCCCTTCAAATAATTTATTAAAGATTGTAGAAGGTGACTCAAGAACTATTCAGTGGAAGTATCGGTTCCTGAGAGCCTGTGAGTAAGCGAGTGGGTGAGGACTGTCCTCTGGTAGAAGGGGTGATTTTTTCAGTGGGCAGCTGACGACAAGTCAAGATTGGCTGATTAAGATCAACGAGTCCAGATTGTCAAGCTGAGTATGTCAAGTTAGGTCTGTCAACCACGTCAAAAGCTTGGTCTGTCAAGACTAGTGGGGCAAGTACAACCGGTAGATCTATTCAAGTACGTTTTCAGTGTAATCTGTCGCTAAACTATACTGCCAAATGCGTGTACAGCGTTAATGATTATGATTACAACCTATATTTGCAGTCTAGTCTATTAGAGCTCTGCTTCTACGCCCTGAAGATCCCCAGTATTTATCCAATTGTATATTTATTTACTTTACGGAAATATCCTATTTATAGGAAATCGCTATTTACAGTGCAAAGGCTAAAAAATTAATTACGAATGTCGAGCGAGGAGGGCTAAAAAGAATTGGCCGACGCTGGGGGCAAGCCATTGTTGACAGTGATGGGAGCCATGGCGACGGTGGTACGATATTGGGGGTGCAACCCCAACGACAACGACATACGGGCCCGATTACGCCACGAGTCAGGCAGGAAATCTCTGATGGGACGCGAATATAAAGTCGCTTTAGGGTTGCTTCAAGGGGTTAAAACTAAAGCCCTGCGCTTATAAAGGATAATAATACGAATCGGGGAATTAAAAGGTGGTATGAGGTGGTGGTGTGATGTAGTAGAGAGATTACCGAATCAAGATTATTGTCGGCTAGAGCGTATTTCCTGGATCGTCACCCCTTCCATCTCTGTTCTCCATCTGACCCATGCCAGGGGAAGCGACAAAATCCCAACATTTGGTCAACAGACGATAACAGCGGTTGCAACGACATGGTTTGAGCCTGGAGATGAGTGCGAGCTTAATTGATTAAACAACAAACATTCCATGATTTGGCTATGATCTCGCTGTGATCTAGGCTTAGTGGCTAGTTACCACCTTCCTTATGGTTTTCCCCGGAGATGGCCCGTGGTACCTCCAAAAGTTGCGGGATAATGGCAGTAGAGTGAGTTGTTGAATAGAGTGATGCGGCTCTGTCACTCAAATGTCGCAGCACAGTATCCACGTACTATCATTGGTTGACGAAGAACCTGAGATTTGAGCAATGTATTGTTTAGCAATATGGTTATAAATCCGCCGTCGATTGTCATATTGTTGACCCTCAAGGACATCGGCTTTAATGGTACATTTCCGGGGCTTTGAAAGACCGATGATTCAAGTGAAGTAAATTCAATGGGTGTTGGTACCAGTGAAGATCGAGTAGGAAATGGTGATGTTTTGGCATCTGCAATGAAAATTACCGAAACATATTTTTAGTGGATCGTGCATATATATGCGTGCAAATCAGAAATACTGAAATTAATTCAATTTTTCAGGGTTATGAAACCAATACTATTCGAATTCGGACTCTTAGAGTATCTGTGAGCTCCGAAGAATGTCAGAATAATAGGGGAAGAAAGTATGTTGAGTAGCTGTTGGGTAAGGTCCATCAATACTTTCTCTTTTAAAAGGTTGGATTGTTAATGGCTTCTTATGTAATGGCTGTATATCGAAACAGTCCATATGCTTGGGATTGGACGACAGCGGCTTGAATGTTGATCAAGGATTATCTGATTAAAGAGGTATGAGAGAGGAGGCCTACTAGTTATGAGTTTTGATTGGGAGACGTCTTAATCAAAAATCCTCGCCGGAGTAGGTGGTTTTTTTACTTGTAAAGATTGGACAAGGGAGACGTACTAAGAGTTTTGAATGGGAAGGGTGCTATTATCAAAGATCTTCGACGAAGGAGGTGACTTCAATACTTCCAATGATTTGACAAGGGAGACCTGCTAATCATAACTTTTAATTAAGAGAGATTCTCGACGGAGGAGGTGACTTTAATACTGACAATGATTTAACAAGGATAGCCTGCTAGCTGAAATTTTGATTGACAACGACGACATTGTGAAGACCTTTGGCGAAAGAGATGATTCCAATACTTATAAAGATCTGACAAGGGAGATATATCAACTAAGAACGTATTTTCCGAATCAATTTCCTAAAAGAGCCCTCACTAACCAATGATATCTAATCAGAAAGATATGTCATTGAAGTTACTTTGATAAGAACATTTCAATTGAAAATTTTAGATCAATACATGGATGCATCGGCACCAACGAACATCTAGAGAGTCGTACAAGACATAAATCGAAAAATATCCGGGACTACCAGATATCATTGAGGTAGACCAATTGACCATTTCGTACATATTTTAGCAGCAGAAAGCACGATATGAAAGCACCTCCATCAATCAAGTGGCAACGCTATCCACAAGTGTATGTTTCCAATTTTTTCGTGTCTTCTTCTTTTCAAGTATCCATCGTCGTTAGTTCTGCTACTCCGCCAATTGCTCGTTATCCTCCGAATTTTTTATGTACAGTGCTACGCCGTAACTCTTCCCAAATCTACAAGGATCTATCCAATGACACCACCGTTATCACTAATCAACATCTCTCGGTAACTGTGGAAACGAAATGCCGTCTCCGCACGCTTTCTGATTATTAATCTTTTGATAAATCGTCGTTAGTTCTGCTACTCCGCCAATTGCTCGTTATCCTCCGAATTTTTTATGTACAGTGCTACGCCGTAACTCTTCCCAAATCTACAAGGATCTATCTAATGACATCACCGTTATCACTAATCAATTGTGGAAACGAAATGCGGACTCCGCACTGATTATTAATCTTTTGATAAACCACCAAAGCGGCGAACTACTTAAACATCACTGTTGGCAAACTTTTCTCCCATTGAATCATGGCATTGAAAGCTTACACTGGAGCAACCCCCAATGGGTACAAATTGACCGTTTTCCTCGAGTTATTGGGGTTAACCTACGAAACACATCCGGTGGACATTCTGACCAATGTCCAGAAGGAACCATGGTTTATCAAGATGAACCCCAATGGGCGGATTCCCACACTTGTTGATGAGTCTACTGGTACCACCCTTGGAGAAAGTGCAGCTATTTTGGTGTATTTGGCCGACACCTACGACAAAGACCGCAAGTTCAGCTATGCTCCTGGTACTAAAGAGTACTACCGGGAAATGGAGGTGACGTTTTTCCAAATGGCCGGTTTGGGGCCAATGCAAGGCCAGGGCAATCATTTCGGTTTGTTTGCCAAGGAAAAAATCCCCTACGCCATTGACCGGTATGTTAACGAAACCAAACGTCTTTACGGGGTGTTGGATCTTTTTTTGGAGCGTAACAACAAGGAATACGGTAGTGGGTTCTTAGTGGGGCCCCATATCAGTATTGCAGATGTGGTTACCATTGGGTGGGCTATAGCTGCCCCTGCGTTGAACATTGACTTTAGCGAGTTCCCAAACGTTAAGAAGTGGATCAACAAGATAGTAAGCATTGATGCAGTGAAAAAGGGTTTGAAAGTTCCTTCGCCTCCCCGTTTTTGGAGTGACGACTTTCCATCTTTAGATTAGGGGAGTTACGTAGGTGAATATAGGTTACCCTTGTGTAAAGGCAGCCCTCTGATGTTCTCTTGAGCATCTTTGGCAGAGACTGAAAAAGGGGTTGTATGCATTTTTATTGACATTTACGAGATGGCTCTGTTATTTATATGACCCAAAGCCATATAAAACAATTGCTATAGCTTACCCCAGAGAAACGTCACCAAAACAAGGGGAAATTTGTCACCAAAATACGCATCGTGTTTGCAACAACAGTCTCACCGGTGTGGCTCTCCAGGGTAAAGAAACTCATCATACTGTGGCCTGACTCCACCAAAACGGGTGCTGACTAATGTAAATTACCTAATGTGTATTCCATCTAAGCTAGTAGCGTATTTGTTCCTATTCCGGCGTTAGCTATCGAAGCTAATAAGAAATCAACACTTCTGTTTGATCTAGCGAACATTGGGGTTGATCTCCTACTTTGTCAGTAAAATCGAATTTACGTCTTTCTGTCTCCCTCCAGTCCCTCCATCTCCCCGTGGTGTTCGTCACTGTCAAATCTTGTTGAACAAAGATCGATAGTTGATATTCCCCTTAATCTTATAGTCCTTATACAGCTGTTTATAACTCAAGAAAAACGGCAATGTTAGCGAAAGAGATAAGTAACCCACTGTTATCGATGATTTATAGCCCATTATGAAGATTTTGATGCAATACGGTTGACTTAGTGTGTCACTCTAATGCTGCTGAACGATGAAGCTGTGCCAACGGGTGTTTGTCTACTACGGGGGTTCAAGGAATTTTATACATAAAATCACATCATAGCCATTGTACAGGAAATGGCGAGACTTTTAGGGACAAATTTTGGCACCAGTTTCCCTCCAGCCGCTGCCCGGTGGCGGTATTGTTCCCCGACGCCGGGGCGTCGTTTACGTCGCAGCTTATCGCCATTTGTTCCTACTGTTGGCACCACAATAAACGATAAACGAGCTCTCACCTGACAGGCCAAAATCCACAGTTCAGTGTTCGATGTCGGAGCGGCTGGGTAGAGGAGTGAGTGTCTGCTGGCATTAGTTGGTAGTTGCAGCAACAGGTGTCATTCAATCGAAAGCCTGGTTTCAACCTGTAATTAGATTAAGGGTAGTGGTTCAGTGCACTACCTCCGCTAACTACTCCTTTAATTATTCTTGTTGTTGTTCATTGATACAGCGTTGTCGGCAAATGTGAAAACCCCCTATTGGTGAAGGGAGGATCGTGAGGAAGATCGTAAGTCTAGTCATTCTGTTATGTTTGTGCCTGCTCCTACCTTTTTCACCCATATAAGTGTGTCTCTGACCCCATTGACCTTCATCTCAACTACACATTATGTGAAATCTGCAACTAAATAGCGGTCAAAATTGTGATGATTCTTAGCATCATCAACTACTCAATACTGAAGGACACAATGTAGTCAGTTTTGGAACTGAAACCATCAATTCTTAAAACTCTGTTTTACTGCAAAATTTAAGTACCTAACTTATGTCACACAACAATATGATAAGACTTTCCCCTATACTTAAGACTAATTTGACATATAACAGATTTAAAGGATACCAGAAAGGAATCGTTAGATTGAAGCAGAGCTGACAACAAGGAAGCTAGCCAACATACGACGCTGAACTTAAGCCACCTTCATTGAGGTTCACCCCCAGGTGTGTAGGAGAAAAAGTAGGTTTATTCTATTACTAATTAATACTGTTGTTGTCTCAGACTGTATGTGGCAAACTGTCTATCTAAGCTGTCGAGCTTTCGCTACTAGGTTGGTGAAAAATCTATCAATATACTCTGAGTTACCGCTATCATCACTAGTCCTGCTGCACTTTGGTATAACTGGGGGGCAGTAACCTGCGGACTACCATTCCCACCACCCAGATCGGCACTAAACTCACGGCAAGAATCACCACTACTTGCCACCACATCCCCACCGATGCCACGTACTCCATGTCAAAGTACTCGCCTAGCATCGGCACCGACACCATGTAGATGCCAAAGGTAACTATCACCGTCAATACCATCACTCGCGTCCACCGGTTGATCTGGAGACAAACCATCAACAATTCGTTCATCACGAGGGCCGTGAACGAGAGAGCCACCATCGCTGGAAACTGTGCGGTGTCCATCCCCTGGAACCGTTGGCTCAACAATTGGATCGCCAGCCCCTGGTACAACGACACCACGCACCACTCGGCAAAGCTGCGGTAGCTCAACGCCCGCCCTTCGGTCAACTCCCTATATAACTCGGGATACACCCGGGTGAGATGGCGCGTCACATCACAATCCAACGTCATGGAGAATACCGGCATCATGGTGTATATGGTAGCGTACCCTACCATTAAGAACCCCTGATACAATGCCAAAGGCTCGAAGTCCGAGCACACCGAGTACACCGCTTGACATACCAGGATCACTAGACCTCGATGCATGATGAACTGCCCTAGTTTAGCCGATCGCTGGTAGAAGTTACGTCCATGCCAAAGAAGGAGGGAGGTGATGTAGGAAAACTGGTCGACGCTGAAATCGGCAGCAAGCGACGCTTGACGCCCCTCTTTGCCTACAATACCGATACCAACGTCGGCAACCTGTATCATCGACACATCGTTACCCCCATCACCGATACAACACACTCGTTTCCCTGTAACCGCTCGGATTGTAGCGGCAACGTCGGCCTTCTGCTGGGGCGAGCACCGGCATGCGATCACCGTTGGGAGGCAGAGCACGGCAGCGAAAAATTCCTCACGATAGTACTGGTAGAATGTAGCAAGACTTTCTCCGTCAATGAGGAGCGCTGCCGTGGTGTTGGCCCTAAGAGTATCGAGGTGAGCTACGGCAAGTTCCGGACGAGCCACTTTGGTGATCTCGTGGACGTACTGGCCCCTCGTAATAAGTCGGCATGATACCGCCACACACTTGGCGGTTTCCACCTTATCTCCCGTCAACATCCACATCTTGATGCCAGCGTTGCCGAGAAGCTCGATCGACGATTTGACCCCTGTCTGCAACTTATCCTCGACCCCCGTCACCCCAAGAAGCTCTAACTCCGTCTCTAAATGAGACGTAACCACTCGCAGCATTGCTGCCTCGCGGTGGTACATCGCCTGCGACGCCTCCTGGTAAGCAGTAGAGAACTGACGAAGAACAGCGGGTGAGAGCTTCTTGCGTCCTACAACCAATGTTCGCAAACCCTCTCGTGCCATATTGGCGGTCTCTTCGTCAAGCCAGTCGCTGGAGGCTACAATGGTCCCCATCACCGTATCGGCTCCCTTCTGCACAAACCACACTTCGTCGCGGGCGACATCTCGTATCACGATTCCCATGCGTTTGGACTCGCTGGTGAAGGGGAAAGTGAACAATATTTCAAACCGTAATCTCTGGCCCAGTCTCTGGTGCTCCACCGTGATGGCGTCACGGTCCCGTTGTACCAACTTCAACCCGGTGGCTGCGGTAAACTTGACAATGGCAATTTCGTCAGGTGAGGCCGCCTGGTATCCCACGGAGCCGTCGTCTTCGTCAATTGTGGGGGTAACGGAATGGCACACCGCCAACGCCCACACCAACGCCCACACTCTTGTGGCTAAATTAGGAGCATTGCCTATTGCGCCACTGGAACTAAAAGAGTTGCTGCTAACGTACTCTCCCACCATGTCCAAAGTGTCACCTCCGTAGCTCACAGTGCCCAAATGAAGTTTTTTCAACTCCATGTCGTTCTGCGTCAACGTCCCCGTCTTGTCACTGAGAAGGTACTCGATTCGGCCCAAGTCCTCGGGAATAGTAGAGGTCCTAACCACAGTCCCAGGAATTTCGTCATCGTGATGGATCTGCCATGCATACACGGACTTAGCCAAGTCCAAATTGACCCGGAGCGATACCGGGATGATGGTGGAAAACAAGATCAAGTACCGCACCACGTCGATGTACCACGTCGTCGGTAACGGCCATCCTTTGGCCCCGACAAGTCCCCCGCTCAACAAGAACACCGCTACGCATAACCACTTGGCCACACGGTTGATTTCGAGCTCAAGGAGCCCTGTTTTCACTCCCGTCTTGGTGGTGTTCATCAGCTGCCGCGTGTCCACCCCCGTATACACCACAAGCCCAAGCACCGGGGCCAGGGCCAACACGGTATTGGCCCACAAGGTGTGGTCGAGGGAAAGCGGCACGACCTCCAGGGACTGTCCCGCAAGGTGGTAACGCAACTGCCCCGCAAATTCATGGATAGTCCGACTGGGGGGTGGGACAGTTACCTGGATAGCACGTGTGATGTCACTGACATCGGCCATCTTTTGCGTCACGGGGTTAGCGACCCGTAGCTTCCAGTCAGTTTCTCCATCCAACTGGTCGGTCTTAATGAAGGCTTCCCCAGTAGGGTCATGGGACTGGAGAAGAATAAGGTCAGCAGGAACTCGACGCCCCTTAGGCACTCGCACGATGTCTCCTACCTGCAAGTTCTTTGCTGCCACCAGAGTGGCGTCGGTGACCAAGGAAGAACTGCGATTGACCACGTCGTAGCGCTCGTTGTTCTGGTCCCTGTCGCGCCTCCGCCGGGCGAGATCGTCTCCGGCTTCCTTCATCATCGTCACTGTGAGCACAAACGCCAACGGCACAATGTAGGAGCTTAAATAGCCAATGCGAAGCTGGGGCACGATCTGAGACAACGCCACGAGGAGAAAGTACAAGTTGAAGAAAAACTTGAACTGCTCGTACAAGATGAGGGGAATGAAAGTGATGGGGTTGTATTTGGCGTTCAGCACGGCGTTGCTGGGGTACAGGGCGGAGGGATGGCCCGGGGAGATCACTCGTTCCTGGCTGTGGGTGGGATTATTTTGAGGGTTTAGCTCTGATTTGGCGATTTTGAACTGTTTAGTCGCCGTGGCCCACCACCTGGACAATATATGAGGGCTTAGGGTGTCATGGGATCGAGTGGAGTCGAAGGAACCCGCGGGCAGACGATAGCGGTTAGCGATTAATGGCGAGCTATCGTCATGGTAATTTGTGAGAGGGATGCCATTGACGGTGATGGAACCCTGGGAGTCATGACGGGAGGTGGTAGGGGAATTTGTCGTTTGATATGATGCAAAGATGTTATTCAGGGGGGAGTTTAAAGCTTTGTCTAGCGTCAGATCCAAGTCTTCTAGATCGTCGTTGGTGAAAGACATGACGATAAATATTCGCGCGGGGGGGGGCTGGGATACTCGGGGGGAGAACGGTGTTGATTTAGCACCACCACTGGCGAAGGTTCCCAACTTCGCACTATCTCTCCTTAACCTACCGCCACCTCTCCCTAAACCGCCCCTAATCTCCCTCTCCTCCCTCGTTGATCCCTATCGCGCCCGTGTGATTTACATGTGGCATGAGTGAAATACTCCCTGTTGACTCCCCCGATTTGTCCCCCTTGGTGTCCCATGAATCCGTTCTAGACTCTGTGGCCACCCTCAACACACTAGCTCGCTCCCAGCAAGCCAAAACCTCCGGTTTTGCCCGAAAATTGCGGGAGTTCCTCAAGCTTACTTTGTTGCATCACCAAAACCACTTTGAACAGTTTGTCACCACTACAGAGCCCAATGACTGCGCTCTTGTGTCAAAGTATGCCATCACATCCCGAGTGGACCTATCTTCCGCCCCGTCGCTTTCTGTTGCAGAATTGTACTTGCAATCAATGCATATTGTCCACCCCTTGGTGAACTTTATGAAGAACGAAAACAATCAAACGATAGATATCCTGAGCCACCTCAAACATCTGCCGATAATTGTGTTTATCCATGGCTTTGGCGGACAGATGTCTCAATTCGAGCCTTTGATGACTCTTTTATCCCAATGTCTGGAAATCCTCGCCTTGGATTTACCTGGTTTTGGCAATAGTAAGGTCAAATTTGACGATGATTTCCGCTTGACCTCGGTTTCTCCTAACGATCAAGAACTTATAAGCAATTCCATCGCAGCAATGGACGACTCCGACTTTTCTAGCGATAATATCGCTGTTATAGTCACCGAATTCATCATGCAGAATATCCCCAAAGGGAAAAACGTCGTGTTGGTTGGCCATTCTATGGGGTGCAATATTGCTACCCGGGTGGCGAAGAAGCTCCCCGAATCCACGGTCGAGGGCTTGGTCTTATTGTCACCTGCTGCCTTCACTGACGATATTAATGACTCGCTAACAAAGAAAAAACCTAAAAGAAAGCCTTCCACCACATTGTCGAAAATATTCAAATTTAATTGGTTATTCAGGTTCCCTGGTGTGGTCAATCTCTTTCGCGTATGGGACCGTTTGGAGGGGCTCTATTCCCACAGCGTGCTGAGACAGTTGGGAGAGGGGGCCAAACCCAACTTGTACGTTCAATTAAAACAATTCCGGTGGAATTTGGACATAAACACCTCGATTCTCATCAAATATGCCACTAATTACCACCCCTGTGCCTTCAGCGACTTGGTGGTGGCTGTGAAACGATTCAACGACAATCCGTTTGATACTCGTGTGTATGAGAAGGTAGTGGTTGTTTCTGGTTCAAAAGATAAAGTGTGTTCGTTTAAAGATGCAGCAAAAATTAATGACAACTTGTCTCATATATTCAAGCGTAAAATCACCAGCTTGATTGAGATCAGGAACTGTGGCCACGCATTACTATTATCGAAACCGGAATTCGTTAGTGGTAAAATCTTGAACCATATCGAAACCAGTTTTCCCGAACGATTGCATCTCTCCCCAGCGTGGGTATTGAAGCTCAAGGCTGAAATCAGTGGTGACAAATGGGGAATGAAGAATGAGCTCAAATGGCTGAAACTAACGGCGATTTCTACTAATATAACACGAGGAACAGAAATTTCGCCGTTATTGGGGATGAAGACCCTCCGTGAAGGAGATCAATTACATTCACCTCAGATTTTGGAAAATTACTTTTATCACAATCATCCACATCTTTCTAACGATCCACCGTTTCAATTGCCCCAAGGTAACTTGATCGCTATAGTAGATATTTCTGCCGATATACCGCCGTATAATCCCAAAAGCTTCGACATCATCAAATACTACAAGTGTGCTACTGTTTCTAAAGTAGTTCCTGATCCCAGTTCTATTAGACAGTTCATTCAGCGTATCGATTCAATACTCAAGTCGACAACAGTGGACTGTCCATTGATTGCTGTTCACTGTCATTACGGATTCAATCGGACTGGGTTCTTGATCTGCTGCTATTTGGTAGAAAAGTTAGGTTGGAAAGTAGAGCAGGCGATTGAGGGGTTTAGAATTGCAAAGACTCCGGGAATCAAGCACCAGCACTTTATTGATGCTCTTTATGTTCGATATGAGTCGTAGATGAGATGGTGCAAACCGCAGCTTGACGGCCCGGAGGCGATTGGTAGAGGAGTTGTCTGTCAAAAGGAAGCTATGCTAATAGATCAAAGCTCTGGAAGCTTCAAATTAATGTAATAATACTTTTGACGGATGAGTCAGTAGAATGTAATATAGAGTCGTACTTGACTTCTTACGATCTATGTAAAGTAACTTCAATGTCCCTAATAATTATTAGAAAGCCCATTGAACCTGCTTTGTTGACTTCAATAGGAGATCCGGTTGCTTGTCTCGTTTTCTGTTCTACCGTTATTCTTATCTCCTGTAGACTCATTCTATGTCAACTCATCTCATTAAAATCACACTAAGTTGGTAAATGTCAAAAACTGTAGGTTGGATGCGGCTTCAAAGAAATGTATAAATACTTCAAACTCCTCCCAATCTTCGTGGTTTTGAATCTCTTACTGTCAGTATGAATGAAGATGGTAAAACTCAATTTCTAAGTTTACCCAATGAAGTACTTCATAAGATTTTGGAACTTCTTGATCAATATAGTTTGATAAATTTGATGGTATGTCATCGATTACGCCAATTGATTAAGCCTTTGATCTATGAGAATATAGTAGTTTATTCCCCGAAAGAATTGAAAAAAGCTACCAGATTTGATGGTGGAACTTTACCAACGGTAGTGACACTCGAAAGTTTTAGAAAGTTGATCAAATGGTACGGGGGTGAAAGAAAATTAATCAAAACGATCAAGTTTCTCTTCTGTAATGTTGAAGAAAGCTTAATCGACGGTTTACCAGGGAAAATAACGATTTGTGATGGTAATACTTGCTATTATGGAAGGCTGTCTAGTAAGGTGAAAACAACGGATTACTATTTCAATTACATGAACCTCTATAATGTGTGCTTTCAGGACCCACCACCTTTCACGTTGTTGGGCAAAGCTAAATACGAAAATGTAATCAAGGTGTCTATTGACATATCTCGGTCTGTGGTTGACTTTTGCAAAGATCACAATATAAAATTTATTAAGGTGCAAGACTTAGAACTTCGAAGCTGTGATTGTGAACTTGAAGAGCTCAAAGAATTGTTTTGTTTGAATAAAATACAACGATTGGTGTTAGGTAGGGTCAACGAGAATGGTACGTCCCGACTTAGCAGTAACCATCAAAATCATCACAATAATCTATTCCTTGAACAAGGTAGAGTTGACAATGTAATTTACGATGACTGTGACAATGATAAAGCCACAAATAATGGGACTGGTAGTGATTATTGCAACTTGAAGATCCTCAGGTTTTTGCCTACTTGTAATATTGCAACAGCAACGAAAATTCTAGCTCAACTAGAGAGACTCGACTGCTTGGTTATAGAAAAAACAGTTCTTGACGTACGCCAGCTAAACAGACTAAAACTTCGCCAACTTTATTGTAATTGTACTCCTCTCAAAGATAACCTTTTCCAACACAAAGGGGAGAATATTCCTTTTCTTGTCCCAAGTTGGTTCATGAAATATGTTGTTGAGGTGGAATCAATATATGTGTTTGGTTTTAATGAGATAGTATATAAGCTTCGGAGTGGCAACAAGCTGTCTCGGGTAACCTTAACCCGTATGTATAATCCTAAACCGTACGTATAATTGAAGGACGATAGAGAAGAAGCAGCTACTATTTGACTGTAAACGTAGCAGCTTATTCTGCATTTATGATTAACACCTACTAATATTTAGCTGTCTGAATGATTACAAGTATGTCAAGTGAATCCAGTTAGTACTCCTAAGGTTTCAGTTCCCTAGGTTAGTGAAACAATGGTGTTAGCAGTTGAAAATCATGAATTAAGATGGATCTCTGTGTGTTTGTTTAAACTCATTTCATATAAGATTCATATTGTTAGTGGACTAATCTGTTTCTAGTGGACTATTCTGAATACGCCGGAAACAGGTAGCTTAATTTTAGTTCAAATATAATGCCTTTCTATCTGCATTTCTGCTAACGTCTCTCTTTATACCTGCACTCTCTGGTGCGTCTCTTTTTATTGTAGAAAATTGATTGTTTGTGGTTCTATTCACTCTCTTCTGTTTCCATGGCTATAGTAGATTTCATGAATTTCCGGTTCGTGTTGCAAACATGTATTTCTAATAAGCTTTTAATATCCATTTCCAGTATCTTCATAATTACCATTAGAAATCTCTACGAACCCCTTCCCATATTCCTCAACAGCAATCCCGGCGCTGCCTCCCGCATCAACTCATGCCCCACCGCCTGAGATCTCTGCCTTTCTCCCTCTTTCACACCATCTTCCAGCCGTACCCTAATTAACCCCACGCGCAATCAAAATTCCCAGTCTATATCTTATGAAGTTTGGTGAATCTCTTAACCAGGGGGTGATTCCTGAGTGGGAACACCAGTATTTGGACTATAAACGAGGGAAGAAGCTCGTCAAACGTGCGGTAGCCGCCAAAGACGAACCTCCGAGCAATGATCGTACCCCATTATTGCATCCTCAAGATAAGAATAACAAGTCAGCAGGCGAGGAGCAAACCCGTCCACAACTTGGATCGGTCTCGTTCAACAGCGGTTTCTTTGCCCCTTCGTTGAAAGGTTCTCGTAACAAGACTCATGACGAGGAGAAACAGGTATTCCTCAGCTTTTTGAACCAGGAATTACTCAAAGTTGAAAGCTTTTATAAGGAACGGGAGCAAGATGTCTACGAAAGGTTTCTTATCTTGGAAGATCAGTTGTACCAATTGAAAGATCACCGCCGAGTCTCGCTTAAAAAACACCATTTGCACATAAAATCATCCCGTTCCAGCCAATTGGAGGGTGCTGCTGACGTTTATAAGAAGGTAGGAGAGTTGGCGTATCACACTAGACTGGTTCTCTTCGCTTTGAACCAATTCGACCTACCGTCATTTCCTTCAACAAAATTTTTGTACAAATGGAATCGTCGGAAATCACTGGACATTACCATGACTAATACTGATTTGAACGAGTTTGACATAAATTACTTTGAAAACAGAATCAGAAATGGAGAGACCGTAGATACTTCCTCTATCGACAGTGAGTCGGTTCATAGTACCAGCAGTCTGGACCAGCAGTCTCATGTACGACCGGAAACCCCTCAACAAACCACAAACCGTAACAGGCGGGATTACCAGCCTCGTAAGCATTTTGGGGTTCCCTACCTTTTTGCTAGAAAACAGCTTAAAGAAGCTTGTCTTGAGTATTATAGATCATTGATGATTTTGCGGTCGTACAAAGAACTTAACCGTACGGCGTTCAGAAAGATCACCAAGAAATTTGATAAAGGAAACCACACCACTATTTCTCCTGAATTCATGACTACCATCGACTCCACGTCGTACTTTCTCACTAGTGATATTATTGATAAACTAGTGTTTCAGATTGAAGAGCTCTACGTCTCGTTCTTCGATCCTGAGTCTACCGACAGAAAGCGCAGTTTAGAGAAGTTTAAGAGTATTGCCTACGCTTTAAACCATAATGAGTTTCGTATGGCTTCTTACTATGGGGAATTTTTTTCTTCGGGGTTCTTTTTGGGGCTATCAGTACCTTTATTTGCCATTAGCTTATACCTTGCCCTTCACAAACTATACAGTCACAATTACCCTGAAGGATTATTCATGTTGCAAGTTTACGGGGGGTTTTTCTTGGTTAATTTACTATTCATTTTATTTGGCTTTGCCATGATGATATTTGAGCACTTTAAAATCAATTACAAGTTCATTTTCGAGTTCAATATTGGCACAGCACTCGACTATAAGCAGTTTTTGCTAATCCCCTCGGTGTTTATATTCACATTATCGTTAATAATGTGGTTTAGCTTCAACAACTTTTTTCCTGATAATTTCCCCGGTAGGGACTGGCCATGGATTTACCTCGGGATGTTTTTGGTGGTTCTTCTATGGCCATTCGACCAGTTTTACCGATCTGGTCGTAAATGGCTAATTTTCGCCTTGTGGCGGATATTATGCAGTGGTTTCTACCCGGTTGAGTTCAGAGACTTCTTCATTGGAGACCTTTTGTGTTCCTTGACTTACACAATGGGGAATATCCTGTTTTTCTTTTGCTTGTATGCTACACATTGGTCAGGTACCACTGGTAGCGGAAAGTTGCAGTGTGGATCGGCTCGTTCCCGTTCCATGGGGTTCTTTTCAGCATTGCCCAGTATCTGGAGGTTCTTACAGTGTTTGAGGCGTTACACTGACACAGGAGATTGGTTTCCTCATCTTGCAAACATGGCAAAGTATGGCATCGGAGCGATATATTATTGTCTTTTGAGTGTTTACCGTATTGAGAGCATCCAGCGGAATCGTGTAGCGTTTATTGTGATGGCATCAATAAACTCTATCTACTGTGCTGCATGGGACATCGTTATGGATTGGTCGTTGTTGCAATCCAATTCGAGCCACCAATTGTTACGAGACCACTTGTTCTATAAGCAGCCATTATATTATTATTTTGCCATGATTTCCGATGTCATTCTTAGGTTCCAGTGGATCTTCTATGCATTTTTCAGTGGCCAGATCCAACAGCTGGCTGCCACCAGTTTTCTCATTGCTGTGGCCGAGCTCGTGAGAAGAATGATTTGGGTGCTCTTTCGTATGGAAAACGAACACTGTACTAACGTTATCTTGTTCAGAGCGTCCAAGGATAGTCCGTTACCATACGCTGTCTCATCAAAAGTCGAAAGGGCGATTAAGAAACTCGTGTACATAAAGTATGTAGCCCCAGAGCCCGTTACCAATATCGAGACTGCTACTAGTGGGAGTACCGCTAGAAGAAGACCAATGGCGGAATCGATTGACTCGGAATCTCACTTGGGTACCCCTAGTGTCAAGAGTGAGTTAAGTAGACGCAAGTCGACGTTAGCGTATATTTCAGATGCGTTGAACAAAGCACATATCAAGGACTTTCAGAGGCGGAAGAATGTTGATATTGAAGAGGATTCAGACGATGAGGATAAAGAGAATGATGAGTTCAATAAGTAGGGGTGTGATTCACGGAGGTAGGTAAATCGTCACAAATGGAGCGAGATCCTGACGTACTCGGGAGCTATTGTTAGAGGAGCCCGCAGAGAATCTCGAGTATATTTCAGAAGTAGTTAGTTCTTGGGGTTTTTACTTTGAAGTCAAACGTCTCGAAAAATGTTATATGCTTCATTTGCTAAAATCAGCATTGATAGAAATTGTGATTATACAGACACGGTAGTGAAGACATCTTCAAATAGGTTCACACAATGTATGACACATACTATTTAGACCCACACTATGGCATCACTCTTCCAAAAGACAGCTCCCCACTATACCACTTGCTAATAGGGTAAATTACAGTGCTCTAAATTGGCAATCTTCACATTGTTTGCTTTCATTCAGATGCTAAAAATGGGTATGTTTCGGTCGGCATATTTTCATTAGAGGCACTTGAGGAAGGGCCATTTAGGAACCAGTTTATTCAAAAGTTGAGAAGACTCTCAACTTAGGTTTCTCTGATTTACGTATTTACAGTAGGAGTCCTTATACGAGGAGCCAGTTCCCTGATCCTCATTCGAACCAATCTTTCAGGCAACTCATAGTTGTTTATATCATGGAGAATTAAATTGTCAGCTAGCCTTTGACTCGATGCGGGTTGAGGTAAACTAGGATTGGAGGAGGGCCAACTGTTAGTCTCAGGTTGAAGTTGTGAAGTGGGAGTGTTGTCAATTAACGCTGGTATTAAATCGTCAAAATGCTGGTCATCGATCATTTCTAATTCGAAAGGGTTGATTTCATCGGGAAACTCTGCTAGTTGATTGAACTGGAGAATCAAACTCTGAATATCTTGATTGTTGTTGATGATGGACTTATTAAACCTAATGACGGGCTTAAATCGACTGTCAAACGAGAGCAAGTCGAGAGATTTGTGAAATGACGGCTTATAGGAGGGTAATTCATTATTCTGTTGTCTTAGACGTCTTCGTTCACGTCTTCGAATATGACGTTCTATTCTCTCTGGACTTTGTATTATTGTTTCTCTTTCTAGTTCTCTTGCTTGCCTTTCTCTTTCGAGTCGTTCCCTTTCAAGTCGTTCTCTTTCAAGTCGTTCTCTTTCAAGTCGTTCTCTTTCAAGTCTTTCTCTTTCTAGTCTCTCTCTTTCTAGTCTTTCTCTTTCTAGCCTTTCTCTCTCTAGCCTTTCTTGTTTCTCTCTACGTTTTTGTAATCTCCTTTCCTTCTCTCTCCGTATACGCTCTTTCTGTTGTCGTTTCCGCTGTTCTAGTGTTTCAAGCTCTAGTCTCTCACTTTCTAATTTCTCTCTTTCCAGCTTCTCCCTCTCTGATCTCTCTTTTTCTAACCGCTCTTTCATATATCTCCGCCCCTTTTCCCTATGCTCTCGCTCACTACTTCTTCGCCTCTCATGACTTGTGCGTCTTCCACCTTTTCTTTGTTTCTCATCCCTTTTTCGAATACTCTTCATTCCAATGCTATGGGAATCAGCATTTGTATCGCCGATGGAATCACCACTTTTTACCCATCCCTGTTGAGAATCCATCAACTGTTGTTTTATCGCTTCCAACTCATCCCCTCCTGTTTTGGACCTTCTCACCTTCCCACTAGGTGTGATTTCAAACAATTGCGTGGAATCAGGTAACTCTGTCAATCCAAGTTTCCTTTTGCCGTTCTTTTTCTTTCTCTTTTTATCGTGGAAATTTCTACTGCTGCCTTCTCGAACGTCTGGTTGTGTCTGCAGTAACGTCTGGGTCGGTGATTCTGGGTGCTGTGGCGGTTCTGGCTTTATCTCTAAATTCGGTTGTGTTAACTCAGGTTCGTGGCCTAAATCCTCTGGAAAGTTCGGAATCAAATGCTCTGGAAATTCATAGTGTATTCTAGGATTAGGGTTGGTGATTGTGGGTGTCATTAAGCTGTTGAATGTTGCTTTGATCCCCATGGTTCCTGGATTTATGTCTAAGGTTCCATAAATAACCCGAAATGTCCCAAAACGGAAAAGTAATTGCGAAAGCAATTCTTCACCACTTTATTCACTGACGGCACCAGGAGCGGAGAGTTGCTGGTGAGTTGCTGGTGAGCTGCTGGTGAGCTGCTGGAAAGTGGAAGGTCTGGGAAATATGTAATTGCTTGTACCAGGGATGTGTTTTACGGTAAATTTACGAAGAATCAGAAGAATGAAGTGAGTCCTTTGCGTAAATAGCCTCTAATCTCTATCAACAGGTTCTGTGTTGGGGAAACTTAACCGGTATTACTTGGGATTTAGATTTCCTCGAGACTATCTACATCTAGGCATGGTAGTGTTGGTTGAAAGCGTGGGGGATCCGCAAATTGATGCCGGAAAGTTACAGCCGTGGGTTATCTCCGATATAAAGTATGTGTTCTACGAAAAGAAATCTCTTGGGGAGACGCCTGATACACAAGACGTGATTGTGGTCTCATCTATCACCTCAATAGCGTTTGGCTAGTCAAACTACTTCAGCTCTGAAGTGTTCCATCGATTTATGGTGAGGGTTTGAGGGAGAAAAAATCATTGTCATGAGTGATAAATCGGTGTTGAAAAAATACAAGATTGTATTTTTGGGTGATCAAGGAGGTATGTGATTGGTAATTGTTACATACAACAGTTACAAGAGTGGGCAATGGTTTGGGTAATTTCCGGTGAGATTTCAATGGGATTTCATCGAAAATTACCCTAGATCAGACATACATGTACTAACAAATAAGTGGGAAAGACTTCGTTGATTACTCGATTTATGTACGACACATTCGATGATCAGTATCAAGCGACTATTGGCATTGATTTTCTAAGCAAAACGATGTATCTAGAGGATAATAAAACCATCCGGTTACAATTGTGGGACACCGCAGGACAGGAACGGTTCAGGTCGTTGATTCCTAGTTATATTAGAGATAGTAATGTGGCCATTATATGCTATGACATAACCAGTAAAAGGCTGTTTGAGAACTTGGAAAAATGGATTAACGAAGTGAAGTTGGAACGAGGTAATGACGTGATTATTGTCATTGTGGGGAATAAGTCTGACTTGAATAACAAGCGACAGGTTAAGTTCGAAGAATTGGCTAGTTTAAGTGACAAGAACGGGTGTGAAATCTATTTAGAGACGTCGACGAAAATCAATCACAATGTCAAGCTATTATTCAAGAAAATTGCAAAGAGTTTACCTGATTTCAAGCAGGACGAACAACAACAGCCTGAAACGGTGGATATTAGTATTGAGAACAATCCTCCCCAGAGCAATTGTTGTTAATAATGGGTCAGTGTTTAGAGCATAGTCATAATACATAATTTCTGTCTGGTAGTTGAGATAAAGTCTGGTAGTTGATGCAATTACCTGAAGCGGGCATTAACTAGTGGAGTAGAGTTGAATCAAAATATTAGGTGATTTATTCTATTGAACTTTAATCATGGAGTCCTTGGCTAAAATTTCATTTCAGTGTAGTCTCACAATCAGGTGATTAGCCTCGACTGCTAGCCCTGATACTACACCTTCTCTTGCTGCAGATAAACCCGATTGACGAGGTCAAGAAATAACCTCACCAATTAGGGAATTAACTCCAGTAACGTCTAATTACCTTCAATATCTCACCAGTGATTGGATACTATTCCTCACAACTACTGCAGTAAACCTTGCAAAGTAACCCCCTCCCTCTCCAGGATTTGGAGCTTCTAAAATTAACTCCTAACTAGTCGGCCCCCCTCCTGCACTGGACATCTCCTGCTACACGAAACATCGCCGTCCCTTACTGCTCCTTGCAGTGACCGGCTAAAGACGGCCCGATTACGCTCGCTATCGCTCAGTGAGGCAAACCCCATTTCCCACATATAACCACCAACAGTAGCTTCCACCACCGGTCCACCTGAGTGGTAAACTCTGGGGCACACCCATCACTACACCAAGACGAATACACCTATATACGATAAATTCTCGTTTATTCCGTAGTATGGACTACCAAAACAGGTGGTCCCTTCGTGTGGTTGAAAAGAGTTAAAATGTTAAAAAATATCCCCCTTAAACAGAACAGGCTAAGATTTGAGATCCAGGTTCCTCCCTCGTTACTGTAGCCTCTAGTGACTCATCAAACGGCAGCATCTCTTCAGTGGGTAGTACTACTTACACTAGTACCGTCAAATCTAGCGGTCCATCAATTGTGGTCCATTGTCTCGTATCTCTCGCTAGCTCCTATTATATGCGGTGGGAGCTTAGGCGGAAAAGGGGGAAGGCGGTCGAATGCGGCCGCACCACCGTCGTGCAGAAAAATTTAAGGGGAGTGCGAAAAGCGAGCGACGATATAAAAATTTTATTTGGACGACCTCATTCCATATTTATCCTGTTAATATCCTGGCCATTTAGCGTCCTGTTAGTGACTGCCCAGTGCCTCCTTCTCCCTGTCATTCTAACCTTGTGGTTCTGTTATTGCTCGCTGTCTTGCGTACCGTTTTGAAAGCGCGCCGTTAGACGTTTGCCCAACCCAAGTCACCAACCAGGTCCGAATTTCATACGATTACTGCCGCCTAGTTTTTGTCTATAATTGCCTGATTGACGCCCAACTGTTGTCTGGTTGGCTGTAATCCTCGTGTTGTTACCATCCGGTTGTTTATAGTGCAATTTGGTAACATTTCTGTGATATCCCATCCATTTTAATGTCTGCTGTTGCTGTTAAGGAAGATAAGAAGAAGAAACGGTCGACAAAGGGACGGGTGTTCCAGTGTACGGGATTCCCTGGGTGTGATATGTCGTTCACTCGGTCTGAACACTTGGCTCGCCATAAGCGTAAACATACTGGAGAGCGGCCTTTCACCTGTCCTTTCTGCTCCAAGAACTTTTCTCGTTTAGATAATCTAAGACAGCACAAACAGACCGTTCATGCTTACGAGAACTATCTTTCCAAAAACGAACCCGATACCCCGAAGAAGGTGGAGGAAGCCAAGATAGAAGATACCCATCAATACTTCATGTCGCCTCCCAACTCCAATCTGCCTCATCATAACTATCCTTACTTCCACTACCAGAATTCCCCCTTGCCTCCTTTGCAGGTAATGAACGGTGGATTGCCTCAGCCTATGATGACCATTCCCCAGCACATGCCCCAACACCTTCCTATGCCCATGTCGCAACCCATGCACAGCCTACACCCCCCGCTATCCCAGAATATGCAAATCCACTCCCAGAGTGTCGCCAGTCAACTGCAAAATGTCCAGCACCCTCGATCGCCCCCATCACAGCAGCCGCAATCTCTACAGCCCCCCAGCCATAGTCACAGTCTGAGCATGTCCAGTGTGAGTCAGAGTCTGAGTTCGAGTCAAACCCAGAGTCAGACTCCTCACCCCAATCACAGCCAGAGTCAGGATTCCCTCAAACTCCCGACCCACCAGTTCAAACCCAAGCGAAGACCTAGACCCCTTTCCCTCCATAACTCCTTCCACACGGAGTCGCCCCTCCTGTCGCTATCTTCGACGTCAACTCCAACTTTCGCCCAGCGGCCAGCCTACAGCGAGCTCAAATCAGCACCGCCGGTACCGGTGTACTCGTTCTCCCAACAGATGAATCAGCCGTTGCGGGCTCACAAATTCTCCCTTGGGTCGCCGCTTCTGCCACTATTCCACCATCACCCGCAGTATCAATACCCCCCTGGCTCCCACGGGGGAATTCCCGCCCCTGCTGTCGATTCCGCAACCCACAGGGGCTCCAATGGTTCCCGAGGGTCCAACGGCTCCATTACTCTTCCGCCGATGCAAGGTTTACACCGAGTATCGAACTCCGTGAACAGCGTGGTGGAGAGTGATACTGCTTCGACGACGCCGCTCAAGTTTCGAGATGGTACTAAGAGTTGGCTTCGAGGAGTATTGAACGAAGACAGCAACACGCGAGCCCCCGAGGGTGACTCTGTGAATGCTAATGATGGTATTACGAATACTGACACCACTACTAAAAATATTAATTCTGCTGACGATTCCTACAATTCTTCTGTTGACAGTGCAAAAACTGAAAATAATACTGCTGCTGCCACAACCACTGCTTCCAATAATGTTAATACCACCTCCCACGAGGGGAAAAAACCAACCATCGGAAACCTTCTCAGCCCCCACCAAAATCAATTTCCTAATGACGTTAAATAGTATATCGATATCATATTTTTCACTATCTTTTGATACGCTGAAGCTTCTCGAGTCTCTGGATCAACAGATGGATAGCTTCCAACTTTGCCTCTGGTTCTAGCGAATCTAGCACGTCCAACGAAGCATTCAAATCCTTGGCCACCCCGCCTATGACATTGATACGATCAACGTAATCTCGATATTTCTGCCACACCCCTTCGTCAGCATCAATCCGTCCCATATTCAACTTCTTCACATCCAGGAGTACATGTAGTGACTGGGAGGTATGGATCTGGCGGAGACGGGGGAGCAACTCTGTCGCCATGAATTTCTGGTAGTCTTGAAGGATCTGAAGAAGCTGGTAGTTACGGTGAACCGTACGGTGTTTGTGAACAATAAGGCGATAGGTATCACCAAGTAAATCGTTGAGGCGAGGGTTGGGGGTATCGAAATCAATGGATATTGACTGGAGATCATACTTGGAGTAGATGTGAGTATGAAGGTCGTCTATGGCAGGCGAGGAAGTATTTGTGTCCAGTGGCTGTAGAGTGACTTTGGGGACGTTTGGAAGGGCAATTTCGGGCAAATCAGTGACAAGATCATGGCTGGTGGCAATCTCAGTGTCGAGACGCTTAACTAGGCTAACTAGGGGATCGATATTCTCTGTTTGGAGGAAAAAGCTAGCCATTAGATTTGTGAGAATAAGGAACAATGAGGAAGATAATGAAGAAGAAACTGGAGAGATTCAGTGTGAGGGTGAAGGGAAAACTTGTGGGAGAGAATGAGTTAAAATGAATTGGAGGGAGTGGGAGAAAATTGTAGCGAAAAGTGGATGAAGGCGTCGATGGAGAAGAGATTACAAGAGTGGTGAATCGAGAGTAACACCAGCAGTGAATGGTAGAGTGACAGTACAATACAATATGATATAACAACGAATTCAGTAGAAAAAATGAAAGTATTACTGAAAACAGCAAGAAACAGTGAAAACAATGTCACTCATATTCAATTAGTTTAGATGTAGAATAAAAGCAAATACGAAGGTCTAGTAGAGTTCCATAGAGAAGAAACACTGGAAATAACTTCAAACATATATTTAAATACAGTAAATAGTCAACAGAACGTCAATAAAGTCGAACATGACAGAAAATTATCGTCAAATTACTTACTAGAGTGCAATACACAGAGTAAAATCGTTTATATTACACTCCCCGAGCCACCTTACGCTCCTGCTTACCCTTCTTCATCACCTGCTTCAACGCTATGGAATCCAAAGGATCAAGTAAATCAAACGAACATAACAACTCGTCCAGCACACACATCACTGCCCCCCAGTTATCGAATTCCCCACAATAATTGGGAGCCAGAAACACCGTCACCAACGTCTGGTCATTAAAGAACTCATAGCCATCTTCCACCACCATATGGGCTCGACACACCAAGTCAAACCCAAATTTCGAAAGAAACTTGTTGATTGCCACCTTGGAAAACACGTACGACACCCCCCGTTCATTATCCTCCCATTCGTTCATGATATCTGCTGGATCACTCCATAGCAAGTCGTTTAAAAGGCCGAAATCCGGCACGTCCGTGGGACGTGCAATGTTACGAATATCATCCAACGATGATAACACCGGACTAAGACCTCCATGCACACAAAAGATCTTCCCTGCGACTATAGCAGCAATGGGCAATGTATTAAACGTATCAACAAACATTTTCCACGTTTTGATATTACATCGTCTTTTACACTCATCATAAAACCCATAAACTCGGGTGACATTAGCACATTCGTGGTTTCCTCGTAGCAAGAAGAAGTTTTCAGGGTACTTTATCTTATAGCATAAAAGAAGCAAGATCGTTTCAAGACTCTGTTTGCCTCGATCAACGTAATCACCCAAAAACAAGTAGTTAGCGCTGGGAGGGAATCCACACTTGGTGAAGATTCTGATCAAATCTCCGTATTGACCATGGACGTCCCCGACGACATTTACCGGAGGGTTCAACTCGAGTAATGACGGTTGCGAGAGGAAAACCTCTCTGGATCGAGCACAGATCATCTGGATCTCGTTATTTTTTAAGCAAACATTCTTCGTACGCTTTCCTGAATACCCCGAATCGAGTAAACGTTGGATCAAGTTCTCGATATCAAAGGTGGTGGAAGAGGACGAGGTGTTATTCCGGGTCAAAATGTTGCTGTTGGACTTGAGTAATCGCCCCGACAGAAATGACGAATTCGATCGACTCTTGGATAAGCTTTTTAGCTCATCATCGCCCGAGGCAATGGAATGATTGGTAGAGGTTCTCGATAACGGAACCCTGTCGTCGTCGTTAATATCGTTGTCATTACTGGCATTATTGTTATTGCTGGGGGTACCATTACTCTCGATGGTAAGCCCAGCATTTTCGTCAAAAGGCGTCACAACAGGAGATTTATCAGGAGTGTTCAAATTGGATAAATCAATGGAAATGTCGGTGTTGCGTCGAATCAAAATCGGCTGTTTCGGCTCCACCTGAGCCATAGAAGGAGGCAAATTGGAGTTATCGATCGATAGATTCTGTAAATCTGTCGGTATTGACCCCAAATCGTCTTGAGGAAGATTGAAATTGGTGCCGTTGCTTCCGTTGTGGCCATTACTCCCGGTGTTCACCGACACTGATGAGTTCTTACGTGAAAGCACCTTCTTCGGTAAATTACTAGAACTGTCATTCCGCCTCGATCGGATACTTCTGGAAGATTTATTGGATTTTGTCGACTGATTAGTATTGGTTCTCGATAACGCCAAACCGTCCTTGGAAGGCGTATTCCCCATGATCGGATGTTTCTGTGGGTCTCACTACCGATATTTAGCTAAACCTCGGTTGTTAGCTAGTGGAATCTCGATATCAAAGTAAGGCTTCAATTTGACTACTCTGACAATGATGGAGGCCTCGGCGCCGAAAATAAAATAAAACTTCGTCAATTGCCAGAAAAATGCTCAAGGGATTGTCACGTTACCTTTATACGTCTACTGTCGCCGTGGTATTCAATCTAACCTGTGGTAAATCCCGATTACTTGACTGTTAACGTTTGCAATGTAATCGTTCACCGCCCTTCCCAATGCTCAGTTTTTTTTTCTGACCTAGAATTGAGGCGTCGTGGCCCCACCGGGGCGATAGAGCTGCCTCCGCGATGGGACGAGACCCCTACGACGCCAAGGGGGGACCTGGTGGGAGATCTCCACCGTCTGGGGAAGGGCAAAGGCGGGGAAAACAAGGTGTTGATAACTCCGTTAGGTTGCCCGACGGTGAGAGGCTACACCAGGGATCGAGAGGAAGCAACCACATGTCCACAGAACTTTTGACAAGGCTGAGTGTGCACCTCCAAGGGTGGGAGGCTGAATTGAGGTCTTGCTTACGTAAGCGCTTAAGTAATGGAGAATACTGTGGTGCCGAGCGATAAGACGGAACATCAATCCCTTTGATGAATAATGGGTTTATTTTGATTGCAGACTACATTCAACCGGGTTGTCGGCGATGTCATCGTCATCCCCCTACCGCCTGCTACCGCGAGTATAGAATCCCAACAATAGGGCCGTGGCAGTGTACTGCTAGGCGTCGCCTCGGGAAGTGATTGGAGATGTCGTGCCCGTGCGTATCCGGTTAACCCTAATATTTGGCGGAATATAAATTGTCGTGGAATTTCCCTGTAAAAATTTTACTCCCTGTAAAATCAAAATAACAAAATAAAGAAAATGTCATATACCGAAGAATACGAAAGCCCTAGTAAGGACAAGCCACGACTGAATAAGTCTCTGATTAGTAATGGATCTGGTTCTAGTTACTCTAGCTCTAGAATCAGCGAGGATAAAACAACCTCCATTCCTAATCAGAGACTTAAACTCGGTAATTTAGATGTTTCCATCGAAAAAATTGGCTTAAAGGACTACAAACGGGTAGCTAAAACTTTGACTTTAGCGTTTTCCAAGGATCCCTTTGTCAATTACATTTTAAACACCAGAATCAACTACAGTGATGATAATGGTACTGAGGAAGAGGTCAAACGGTTGACGCAGAAGAAAATTGACTTGTTTCAGGCTTTTTTCGAGTTGTCTGTCGTTGAATATATCACTAATGGTGGTATAGTAATTGTGGTCAAGGACGTTGACTTCGAGATGTCTGGAGGTAATTTGTCCAATTATCCATTTTTGGCTGCCGCCTGTTGGAACAACATGAAGTTTGACAATTCCTTGACCTTAGATTATGATGATATTGAATACTTGGATTCTCCTTCATCGAGATTCTTGGCCCTTAAGACCAACGTCAAATTCAACTATCTTGCTCATTTGAATAAATGCAGACAAAAGTCGTTGAAAGAGAAGTTGCCATTCTTGAATAATATTAGAAATTCCATTTTAATCAACTTGAATTTGAATTTGAATTATCAAAACAAATTTAACCGTATTTGGTATTTGAGTGATATTGGGGTTATGCCTTCCATGGCCGGGAAGTCATTGGGTAAACTTTTGATCAACTATTGCATTGATAGTTTTGTCTCCAGTGATTGTTGGGTTTATTTGGAAAGTTCCAACATCATCAATCGGAAGTTCTACACCAAATTAGGATTTACTGTCGCCAATACTTTTGCTATTAACGAAGACGATGTTATTGTCAATAATATCGATATCGATAACGTTCATGATTTGAAGATCCTCAACAACTTTAACGAGTTTATTTTATTAGATGCCATGTTCAAACCCCCCAAAAACATCAAGGTTGAAAAGGAAAGTTACAAAATCACTACCGCTGTTAGTAATGTCAATCCTCCAGATGCTGCTACCGCTAGGGATAATGGTGCATCGATCAATGTTGCTTCCGTCAAGCCCATTATGCCTATTGGTTCCTCTATCCCCATTTCAATTGTCAATCCTTCAAAGGATACTTCTGTCCCAACTCGGGCGTGACACCGTGAAAAATTAGAGATATTCAAGGAAGTTGTCAAAGAGTTGCCCTTCGCCACTCTTTAATGACTATTGATTGTCTCAATCAATATCAGTTGGATTTTTAAGCAATTAGCATTATATGATTCCTATTATACAATGTTAGTTGAATAGGGGTCCCAACTGACGTTGGTTTTACTACCGTGAGGTGATTGCCAAAGGTAATCTCCTGGTAGTAATGGTTTTTATGTAGTTAATATATGTTTCCCTTCCCATCTCCGCCGTCGGTTGGAAGTGGGCGCCCTAAATATCTACTTTCTCGCTGTAGATTCTTACCAATTCGCGCGATGTTACGAAGGTTCACCACCACGGTAAGACGTCTAAATGACTACGAAACAGCGGCCAAAGCCTTGCGGGCTCAGATAGAGCAGTTGGAGAAAGACATCTTGGGTGATACCAACACCAGAGCCAATTTGTCGACAATGCAATCATTTCCAGCGTCAACAAAACGAAAAGTTCGAGTCGATGACTTGACGTCTCTTTTCGAAGAAACTATCAAAACTACCGGTCCAATTCCGTTGCTGACGTATATGCGCCAGTGTCTTACTCATCCTGAGTTTGGCTATTACACTACACGAAATCCTTTAGATCTAAGAACGGGAGATTTCGTCACATCTCCTGAAATCTCCAGTGTATTTGGTGAGATGATTGGTATCTACTTTTTCCAGCTCTGGACCACCCAGGGACGTCCATCCAACGTAAGATTCGTGGAGTTCGGCCCAGGGAAGGGTACATTGATGCATGATGTTGTGAAGGTATTCCACAAGTTCAGCAAAACCCCGGTGAACATCGTGATGATCGAGACTTCCAAGGTTTTGCGCCGTGTTCAGCATCGATTACTTTCCACTGGGGAGTATATAACGCTGGAAATTAAGGATAACTCAACCACACCGTGGGGGGAAATATACTGGGTAGAAAACGAGACGGAAGTTGACAACAACGGAGGGGTCAACTACGTTATTGCCCATGAATTCTTCGATGCTTTGCCCATAAAGTCGTTCCAGCGCACAAATCATGGCTGGCGAGAGTTCATGGTCGATCACTCCCCTTCAGTAGAGCAGCAGCAAGTGAAACTCCCTCCTAGTGATAGCGATATCGGCGATAGCCGCTTCGATAACGACTTCCACTTGACCCTTTCTCCCAAGGAGACCCCATCGTCCACAATCCCCCAGTTATCTAACCGTTATCGGGACCTACCGGTGGGCACACGAATCGAGATCTCGGCTGACTCCGAGCTTTTTATCGCTAAAATCGCCAAGCTCATAGATAACCAACGTCGGGTAGGAGGAGCCCTTATCATAGACTATGGAGTCGTGGGGTCGATCCCTGACACTACTCTCCGAGGTATCTATCATCATAAGTTTGTTTCGCCGTTTTATAAGCCGGGAGAGGTTGATCTTTCAATTGACGTCGATTTTGACCATTTAGCACTAGTAGCCCGTCCCCACTCTCAGGTAGTGGGTCCTGTGACTCAGGGAGAGTGGCTCCACGAATTGGGAGTGGGTTATCGCTTTGACAAGCTAATTAAGTCTGCTCCGTCAGAGAAACAGCAGAGTATTTATGACGCCTATCTTCGTTTGACTCACCCTGAGCAAATGGGTTCATCTTATAAATTCATGGGACTAGTTCCCAAGGAAACCACAGTCCCTTTAGGTTTTCAAAGGTTGTAGGAAAAGAAATTTGTACATAGAAGCGATTCAGATCCTGCTCTATTTTCTTTGAAGATCTGTCGTTGTGTTGAGATAAGACGATGATTTCGTGTCGTCTTAGATAAGGAGAGGGGTTGCAAGATGAAGATAGGCTGAAGATAAGCAAACAGAGTGAAGAATTCAAAAGCTTATCATGGCAGCAAATTAGTTTAAATTCTAGCTTTCAGCTGCTATACCTAGCTTACTAGTTTCGATATTTGGTACTATATTCAAATCTTATTGTTCCAACCTTAGCATATGTAAAACTTTACCAGCAAATCTAATCTACTATTCCATCTATTTCATACCCCCATTCCTATTTCGCTACTTCCTGGACTCTCCTACCACATCTACCACCTATATAGCCATCTTACCACCCCCAGCTAGTATCCTGTCCCATGAGCCCCCTGATCTGGCATTAAAAGTCCGAAATGCAACCAACTTCACAACTGCGATTCTCCCAAAAAGGCAATTTTCGAATCACTTTTTGAATCATCTTGAGTCAACGCGAAGTTTTTTATATCACTTTTTTTGCAACATAAAAGGACCAGAGTTTGACTAAATCTCTAAGATAAAAATGTCAGAGTTGGACAAAGTCACAGTTTTAAGCTCTAATAGTGGCGAAAACCTTGAGTCTGTCGAATCCATTGAGTCCCAGGACAATGCAAAGGAGTTGGACAGAATCTACAGGAAGCTCGATTTCAGAATCATTCCTGCGTTGTGGTGCTTATATTTCATGACGTCGTTGGTAAGTAATTCCTTTGGGTTGACGTTGACGATGAATGGTGACCAAGGTCACTCAATGGTTCAAACAATGAACTTATCCAGCAAAGACATTAGTACGGCATCAGCATTAGATTACGTAGGGTATATTATATTCGATGTTCCTATGAACTTGATTATGACCAGAGTCAAGCCACATACGTGGTTATCAAGAATCGTATTTACTGTTGGGCTTGTCACTTTCTGCTTCATGTTCTTGCAAAATTCCTCGGGGCTTATTGCCATTAGATTTTTTAGTGGAGTGGCTGATAGTGGATTCTGGCCGGGTATGACACTTTATCTCACGTACTTCTATCCCGTTCACAGACAAACCAAAAGAATTGGCTTTTACTTCACTGCAGCACAAATTGCTACTGCAGTAGCGGGATTGATTAATGCAGGTTTTCAGAAGATGGATGGGACCAAAGGTTATTATGGATGGCAGTGGATGTATATAATCTGTGGGTCCGCCACCATGGCAGTGGGCATTGCTAGTTTATGGTGGTTACCTGATAAGCCTGTGAGCGACTACAAAAACACAAGATTCAATCGGATCTTCGACAAAGTGTTGAAAACTTCCTCTCCCCTTACGGAACACGAACAAGCAGTGCATCGCAAAGATCTCGAGGGTCGATACAGAAATTTCAAATGGGGAATTAAAGATTTGCTTCTGGTATTGAGAGACTTGAGAATCTGGCCATTAATCCTCATGTACTTTGGAGTAGTTGGTACCGGTTTTGGGTTGGCAGTGTTTGCAACTACTATCATTAAAGCCAATAATCCCAGTCTTAGTTCAATCAATGTTTCGTTGTTATACGCCCCTATTTGGTTGTTTGACTTTGCTGGAATTATTACCTTGACCCCTTTTTCTGATAAATACCAAAAATACCGTTATTTGGTTTTCTCGGGAGCAACGCTTATTATAATTGTGGGTATGGTAGTCGCTACCTACGCCAAAGACTCTTGGAGCAGATACGGTGGGTTGTTGATTGCCGGTTACGGCTTGGGTCCTACAGTTCCAACTTGCATGGCCATGGCAGCTGAAATTTTTGCTCCTGACTACAATGAAATCGGTATTAGTGTTGCCTCAGCAATTGTTAGCGGTCTTGGAAACTTGGGATCTGTTGTTGGTACATATGCTCTATACTCAGGATGGCCCGATGATGCTGCCAGGTTATACGAGTACTCAAACATGATGTTAGTTTTAATGTTAGGTGTCAGTATTGTTGCAGCTTTTGTATGTCAGTACACTCGAGACTTCCGGGGATTTAAGAAGCGTTAGCACTGTTGGTAGACAAGTTCAACAGTTAGGTTCCATTCTATATATAATACTAATCTACACGGTAAATGTTTTAAGTAGTAATCTTCTATCCTGCCAATAGAATTCCAATTCGTCGATATTCAATGTAGCAAATTCTGTAACACAGTCGCTTTGGGGAGGTCTGTAATCTCTTAATAACCTCCAAGACTCATAGTCAAACTGAAGAATGCAGTCCTTATTAAAAAAGTCTAGGGTTTCCACATTTCTCGTGTATAATTTCAACAACAACGTTTCATCCTTACGATTAAAAACATGGCCTGCATTGTAATCAATTTCGGTAACAGAAGGATAGTGTTCTGGCCGGATGAGAGTATGATTGAATCCTTTGATGGGGACCTCGATAATATTTGGAAATCCTCTAGAAGCAAACTGATCTTGAGGGAACACATTAGAGCGCCAATCTATGTGTTTAATGAAAATTAAGTGTCTGTGTCTCAAGAAGGAGTAGATCCTTAGCCCATAATAATTGTGTCTCATTAAGACATCATCTATTTGAAAATTAATTTGAGGTCGAAAATACTCTTTGGGATATTCATATTCCAAAGTGGTGAAGTTGATGCCAAAAAAGTATAAATGGTAAGGAAATGTTGACCTTAACAGAGCCCCTACAGCGTAATAGTAACATCTCAAAGTAATGATCAAATCGTCATCAACCTTGTTAGAAGTTGCGGAAGGGATGAAAAAGTTTGAAGGAAACAATTTGAACCAGCTCTTGAGCAAATTGAAACTCAAATTTATAGGAAATGGGACTACCCTATCCATAGCATTCTTAATAAGAGGGAGTATCTCCTGTTGGATAAAGTTGATCAATTTCGTGAATAAATCAAAAATAGGCGGACTTACCTGGGAATAAATCTTATTCAATGAAGCAAAATTGTGCAAAATCTCATATATGTAACTGGGATTATATGTTGGGACATACATTGAAAGCATATTATACTGCTTCAACGAAATGATCGAATTGATAATGTGATTATTTATTGGACGGGATTTGTTGTAGTCAAGATAATGTTGTAGAATTTTAATGCTAGCGGAATTGATCTTACTAAAATTTTCCATGCTGAAATCTAATAATATAACACAATAACTTAGTAAATTGTTGGAATAATATAGTATAGGAGTCATGAAGTTCATATAATCATCATTGGCTTTTGAAATCCCACCTTTACTTCGTTGGGAAAATTCGCTAGACTTAATTTTCAATTCGGTTAGACATTTATTGTGGAGTTCAAAACTTTTCTGTTTTAATGCAATTCCATCCCCCAGTTTCTTGAGCTCTTTTAGTATCACCATTTGGCCCATGCAAATGCATAGATTTTCAAATATTTCAATCCCTGCTCGTCGTTTATGCAAAAACGGCACGAGATATTCCAATAGGGTCCCTTTGGTGAATTTGTACTCATTGTGCTTTATTTTATGATGAATTTTCAATCTGTGTGGGAGTCGTTTGAACTTTGTAGAATACGTTAAAGAATGAGGTAACTTTGTTCCTACTTTTTGCACTATTGGGTAAGATGGTGGTTTTTCAAAGGGCTCGTATCGTTCCGATTTATCATATTTATCGAATCGTTCAGAATCAAGTGATTCACTATCGTCATCAATAACTTTAAAGTCATTCGAAAAGTCGTCAATAGTGGTAACCTTGTATTGCAAAGGAGGATAGTTGGTTGTCGGTATCCTAATAGGGAGATCCAACAACTCAAGCTTAATGTCAAGTCCAGTTCCCGCAACATTGTAGTCATATTCCATATTGTAGCCATTCTTTGAAGTGGGTAAACGATAATCATGATTTAATAACTTATTTTGCTCGTTTCTTAGAGAATGGGTGAGCCGTATTCTATCTACTTCTGATTTGTTAAGACTCAAATATGAACATGTTTCCTTCTTCCCCTTTTCACAGTTTTTACACTGAGGCAAGTTTTCATCACATCTAACTTTCTTCCGTTTACAGTTGAGGCACCCTAGTTTTGAGTTGGTGTGTCGTCTTCTCTGTTGCGCCTTTGGTTTAGCCATGGTTTTCAGCAATATTTTTCTTGATGTCTTCTTCAGGAGTGAGTAACTAGTTTTTCCGATACAAAAGATGCCGTTACCGGTGAGGATCAAATGCAGCTGATTTGTTTCTTTGACGATGAGTGCCACACACGTTTGAGTATTCCCCAAGTCCTCTGGATATTTGTGCGTTCGGATGAGCTTCGATTTATCCACGATAGAGAATTTCTTGTTCCCAAGTTCGCTGTTTTAATCGATTTTTACGACTCGGTTGCGCATTACAGAACCTTTATCCATTAAATTTCACTGATGCAATAAGGGTTAATTTGTCGGGCCAATTACGATAATTTTGCCGGTAATCAGGTCTTCCAGTTGAATAGCTCTGTTTATAGATGAAAAATCAAAGGTTGCAGGGGTGAACCCCTAGTGGAAGTGTCACAGAAACTCAAGACGCAAAATTGATGGCACAATGGGACTATTGTCAGATCATTGAACATTTAATGAAGGCCAGATCTATGAAGTTCTTTTGGTCACCACCGGTTGGATTTATTCGTAGCATCGTGATCGCTGGACTTCGTTGATTTGTCAAGGTAAAACTCAAACATCCACGATCCAGTGCTGATTAAAAATGAGGAAACACGTCGTCTCCAGTAGCATGTTTGACCCTGCGTCATCGGACAAAGTTCGTATGTAGTGCTCTCGTCCCTACTGAATTATGAGGTCTACCCTGAGCATTGGGGGCCGTCTCTTCAATTGCAACAAGAATTTTGACTCTGTAGAAGAAATTCACCATTATATATTTTTTCATTATGTGAGTCGAATTCCTAGTCCAAAGCAACCCCGTTGGAAGGAGTGATTTGTAATTTGTAATGTGACTTCCACTCAGTAGAATTCTTTCGATTGGATTAACTGATTTCTGTAAAGTAATACAGACTGCAATCATTCCGGATTTCTCGAAATCGGATGCCCGTAACAAGATCCAATTAACTAGTTGGTTAGACCGCTGACACTCAAAGGTACAACGGTTATGAAGCTGACATTCTCATCTAATCAAATTCTGTGTGGGTGTGCTCATTGGTTTAGGTAAAAATCTTTGCAAAGACAATTTACTCGTGTCGCCTTCTGAAGAGATCTCCGAATCAGATGCATTGTCAAAGTCAATCTCATAGCCTGGTTCGTCAAGGATTAGATCAAAAGGATCGATTTTAAACCCACTGGATGACAGTGTTTCGTTAACATTTGAAACAATACTGATTTGAACGCCACGTTGATAAAAATCAACTCCGCCAACTTCTTCATTTGAATTGCTTCCATAAGAAATTGCATTATCGTGATTAGATGCATCAGTGAACAATTGGGGCTGGTAGTCACTCGGACAAGTACTATTAAACAATAGCTTTACTGAGACGTACTTCTCCAAAGGTAATGGTTCGAGGGTTTGGGTGATGATTATCAAGTTTTTGATAATCTGTTGAACACCACTTCTAACCAAAACCACTGAGGTGTTCTCCAGAGTTACTTTGATGGATGATTCATGGTAATTAATCTCAAACAAGTAAACTTCAACAAGATCACCTGGGTTGTCGGCGTCTAATGAAATCCCCAATTGTATCCCGCTGACATATTGACAGTCAATTGCTTCAAATATCCCCTTTTCAATCATATCAGCAAAATGATCTGAGTCTATTCCCCTGCCCCTTGCAATTTGTTTCAAATCAAGGCGATCAGTATCTACCTGATAGCGGTAATCGGTGAAATTACTGTCACCAAAGAAGTTCCTGATAAAAGCAATTGAATTGAAGGAAATGGAGATCATATCCTTCATTGCTAACAGATGTTGTTTGGAGTGATTTTGTGACTGAATCACGGCTTGAGTGGAGGTTTTAGAGTTTTGCAGTTGACGATTCATAGTTTAGACGTCAGTAGAATTTGCAAGTTTTCCTTTACTGCGAGATTCAAATTTGCAGCATAAGAGGGTTATCAGGAAAACTAGATCACGAATGGCTGCAAAGAAGGTAAAGGATGATATGGGTCCATGATGGCGACGATGTGAGCTTTGTTTGGCTTTCAGCTGGTCAGCTAGTGTTGCAGTTAGAAGGTTAGTTGTTCGTAGGCCATTGGCTCGTTATTTATCACTTAGGAACACGGTTTAATGGGGATTTCAAGGCACTTATTGGGTTTACTATGTATTTTCTCTTACCTGACATTGGAAGTGACGGTCTCGACGGTTCTGTCAGGAAAACACAGTAATACTGAAACAATAAGCAGCTTTAATGTCGCGATCGCATTTACGACATCTTATAGCAGAAACCAGTTCAAGTCCAAATAAAAACATCAACTATCACCATGACTCAAGTCCACGCCATAGTCAGCAGTCCCTTATTAAATCTGGCACTTTTAACGCTGTTGGTCTCCTCAATCCCCTTCATAATTTGAAAGTGTAGTGGATGACGTAATGTCGCAGGGTGAATCATGAGACTTCTCCACATAAAATGCGAGAATCCAAACTTAAACATACTTGTGTCATCGCCAATACAATCCAACATTAACTACCACCTAATAAACAGCGGAAATGTCCCATCCCGCGGCTAGTATCAAGTCTATTTACAGCGGGAAGATGAATCTAGGTACCCCTGAATCATTTGATGAGTTGGAATGCGATTCTCAGGAAAGTTTGACATCAAAGAATTTGAAGACGTTAGCTCAACTTGAATCCAATAAGGTAATTGGCAATTACGACTCCGATTCTAACACCTATAACTATTCTTCCAACGTATCAGTTGTGTCGTCGGAAGATTTTGACGACAGTAGACAATTCGGCCCATCGATAAATCAGTCATTAGATCACTCCATTGACAATTCTATCACGGAAAATTCGTTATTTCCCCCATCCCCCAGCTTGTCGAGAAACTCCACCACTTCCTGTTTGTCTACCACCGCTACCAAGGATGGTATTGAAGGCAGAAAATTACATAGACACGGTCCTAATGCTTATTCCAATCAATTAATTTCCAATATGATCAGAAATTTGGATGACAAGAGGATATCGACTCCTACGGACGATCCTCGCTTGTATCCCGTCGATCAGAGCCCAGGCAAACCTGATAGTAACCCTCAAAAATAACGATATAATGATGTAATGTATGTATTTCTCATCCACTTCCTCAGCAATCTCTATACTGCGAAATTTTTTCACTATGTATAAAGTAGTTCGACTCGCTAATCCGGTCAAGTCGGTGATACTCCGACGTTCGGCCGTCCGTTTCATCACTTCCAAGCCTGCTGAACATGAAACAACCATCTCTGACACTTCTGACCCCAATCGAAGCAAATTCTTTCAGTATACCTGGGGTACATGGCTCAACAACGATAAGATTGAAAAAGCTAAAAGACATACGAAGTTTTCCATCGAAGGTGTGGCTTCGTTGGTTGGTAATTTACACTCAGAAGCCAATAATGGTGATGTGAAGTCTAAGCCGCTCAAGTTGAGCGACGGATCGGTGGTTTTGTCTGGCAATTTGCACTTAATTGGCCAAGGACAACCAACAGTTAAAACCATTTCCAGTATTCACGAAGGCAAACATCATAGAGTTTATAAGCTCTCGTTGTCCAATGATAAGGAGTTGGTGTTGAGAATCCCTTACAAGTTGGAAAGTGAGTGGGGGATCAGTAATAAGATCAAAAGTGAGGTGGCTACGCTTGATTTTCTCCAATTGAAGTTGAATTTAGACGTTCCCCGGGTCGTTAGTTATGGAGTTGATAAGTCTAATGGGTTGAATTCTCCCTACATTTTGCTGGAATACATTCCTGGTGATTTGCTAATGAAACAGTGGGAGCCTTTGATTCCTGACGAAATGCCCGATGCCAAAGACAAACTATTGGCAGTCATAAAACCGATTGCTGAGTTCCAATCCAAGGTGAATTCCGTCACTTTTAACAAATTCGGTTCTTTATATTTTATTGACGATGTTGAAGGCAGCTTGCAACTTGACGTACCCTATGACGGCGAAACTGATGAATTTTTGAAAGATAGATGGAGAATTGGCCCTTCTGTGGAAAAGCCATTCTTGAAGAATAAGAGTCGCTTAACCGAGCTGCAAGTGAATAAGTTCAATGGACCATGGGCCAAAGACCGGCCCGAAGAGTTGATCAAAGATATTGCCAATATCGAACTAGAGAACTTAACTACAAGGTTGGGGCGCCATGCTAGTGATTCGGGTCATAAAATTGAAGATGAAGCCCTTTTGAAGAAAGCCATCAACAGCTTTGAAAATTTGAAAACCATGGCTCCATTATTGATCAATAAAACTAGCAGTAACATCCCTCATGTCGAAGACTTGTTCAAGCCTAGGTTGTATTTACCTGACTTGGACCCATTAAATGTCGTGGTAAAAGGTGACAAACATCACTTTATGGATTTTGAATATGCCACCATCAAACCATTCATTTACAATGCCTATCCCTCGTTCATCAATTACTCCGGGTTAAAAATCTATGACTTAGAAAGAGACGTTGAAAACTTCAATGAATTGCCTGATGAAGAGAAAGAGCAGTATCAATACATGTACTACCGGACCAGAGATGAAAGGTTGTGGGAGACAGAATTGAATAACAATAATCATGAATTGATTGCTGTGGCTTCACCTCACATCAAGATGTTGAAATCTCCTTACATTCAAGCATTGGATTTCACCAATGATAGAGATCATCTATATGTTGAAGGCTCAATCGTTCAAATGAAAGGGTTGTGGGAACCTTATGTAACTAATGGCTTGTGTAATTCGGACTCGGTTGAATTTCCTATCGAATATAGTGAGGATTACTTAGCACAATTCCAGTCGGAAATCCAACAATATCAAGCAGAAGTATCCTCTGCTCCATTTGCTGCTACAAATGGATGGGTTCCTCAAGATATGTTTGATCAATTGATGGCACAAGGGCTCATTTTGGAAACTCCTGAGGGATATGAGTTCAACACTGAAAAGATTCTCGAAGAGGGACAGTCTCCTAGTCAAGAAAATTAGGTAAATATCACGTATATAGCAGGAAACCTGAATAGGTAAGTATCAATAGTTTGCTTAACGTTAATATGAGGTTCTAATCATCACCTATGAATATGCACTGCCAACTTCTCTGTTTGAAAACTTGTTATTTCATGGTCTACTGAGATGTTTGATATTCTAGACTTCGTCAGTCAGGAAGCGGTTTCTTCGCCGCCAGTCTGTAAACACTTTATTTATGACCACAATCCGTAAAACAAATCAAGTAAAATCAGACAGATAACACCTCAAATCCATTAGAAGAAACGTCCTCTCTCATATATAGTATTCTCTCTCTTTCTCAATCTACAAATACATCCTCTCCCACACTAAAGATATTTCTTAACCAACAACTTTACTTTCAAGTCAAAGTCAGCCGAAGTTATGGCATCATTGACGGCATAAAACGGATTCATTAGGACCTTGACGTATAATTCGTTGACGTCAATAAAAAACTGCCGAATAGCATTCTCGTCGTGTTTTCCACTATCATTGTCAAAACACATGATAAGCTTGATGTTCCCTTGTGTTACAAATGCACTCACCAGAAGGTCGTAGAACGAATCGATTTTTCCTAGATGGTACTGGTTATTAGTCCATTGTGAATCTTCAATCAAATCTAGCGATGAATGAGTTATAAACGGCAATATCTCCTCGATCTTCGGCGAAAACTCACTCTTCCCTGGTATACGATTAGGAGTCCCGAGCTTGAACGACGAGAACATGAGTTCGTATAAGGGGGCTTCATTAGTCCCTATTATGGTGAAATAGTAGGACATAAAGTGTTGTGCGATTCTCGATCTCACTTTGTTTAGATTTCCCTGTATATCCAATTTCCCTCTAATGACTCCAATATCTCTCGTTATATCTTCTAGCCGTCTCCCAGTCGATTCAGCTTACTCCACACAATAATCACCAACAACCTTTGTTCTTTTTATCACGTGACAATCCTCCTATATCCGTAACGGGAGTTAATTGAGTGCGAAACATAAATAAACAACTATTATAACTATGAGTGTTGGGCTAAGTCTAAAACGATTTCAATCGTTGCACTTCAGCACCGGCACCAAGGACATTTATAAGCCCAACTTCATCTTTTCCTCCGACATTCCTGACGTTGTGAGTAAGATTTTCGCCTTAGCTAGCGACATTCAGTTCGGTGATGATCAGGTTATAGACTTAACTGATGCTCTCGATAATATTGAATTCAATGTCAATGTCGAGTTGAATATGTTGATGCATCGTAATCGGAACTTAAAGCCTTCAGATTTGGTCAAAGACAATTTGATTTTCCTTGCCAAACTGGACGATTCGGAAATCTCCTTAAGTTTCTTAAATCACTTGTTGCTACCCGAACACACCAATTCGTTGAATATAAATCCTAAAAATATCATAAACAACGAGATATTCATTGTTACTTTGACATTGAAAGTTTTAAAGCTTCTAGTCAACCCCCTGAGTATTGTATCGTTGGAGTTTTTGAACGACGAGAATCTTAGCATCTTGCTTCTTTGTGATAATACCTTAATAGACAGCATTGATGAGTATATAAAGGCTGATTATTTACTAGAGACGTTGAAAGCCAAGTCAACCAGTCCTACAGATTCCAATTCTACAGTTCACGAAGACCATGGTGATTTAGCGGAGATTAGCACGGATATAAGTACAGACACCACCGCCAGCGATAGTACCATCGACGTTCTGCATGAAGAATTCGATAACATAAAGGACGTATCGTTGGATTTCATGTTTCTACAAAGCGGCAGAATGAATGAAGATGATGATGCTCAGACCTTGATAGGCAAGCAGCCGGTTAAATTCCCCGGTTTCTTTAAATATAACCCTTTCAGGGAAAGGGAACGGGAAGGCGATATCAATGGTGATTTCGTAAGTAACGTCTATAACCTAAGGCACAATGAGGGACATGAAATCGAAGATGTCGATGCAAATGACATTTATGACAATACAGAGAAGGCGAAAATGGAAAAGGGAAAGGACACTATAAAGCACGATGAAGAAGCCGATGATGGTAATGAAACCATTCAGGAATTCATCAAACCTAATAACGAAATCCATATTGACGATATGCCGGAATCTCCCAAAAAAGCAAAAGACAATGAGTTTCCCTCCGTCAAACTAAAACCATCGAAAACCGACTTAAAACCCCATCCCCCCGAGGTGGAACTTGCTATTCCTCTCAAAACAGCACGGTCATTTAACGTACCCACAAGACCAGTCAAATCCCCTTCGTTCACCATTGACCAAAACGAAATAGACAATTTCCGCTACAGTGGACCATCGTATATTAAAGGCGATAAAAAATTCAAGTACATCAAAGTAGGAAAAGTACAAAAGTTTGTCAATCTTTTCGAAGAGCGGGTTCATGAAGAATCCGAAACCAGTCGGCCATCTACACAACCATCGAGCCGTTCGGTGAGTCGTTCGGTGAGCAGGAAAACCAGTAGAAGTACCAGCCCCCTTCGGCACCAGCCAATCGTTTCTTGAGGTGCAAAACACCCCATCACAGATATAGACTAATGACGTTAATGTTAATGTATAATGAACTCTTTTTATGCCATTTCGGTTATCTTATCGGTCAACTGGTTGAACTTGCCAAAGATATAATTAATTTCCTCTTGCTGTAACTGCTTATTTTCGTTGTGTTGAACCTTTATACTGTCCAAACACCACGATTCTCGTAAGCTGCGAGTGATTGATAGCAACTCCTCGCAGAATTTGATGATAGAAAGAGCATCTGTTTCTATAGCTAGCGATTCTATGGCGAGTAGTTCTTTGGACTTATCTTGGATTACACCAACGTCAAAGATATCCCGAAACTTCTGGAGTAAATTTTCCACTATGGAATCAATGTTTTCTGCGTCGTTAGTACCAAGCGGTTCTTCAAACCTTTGAGATTATGACATACCTAGCAAGGCTATAGATTTAGGCTGCATCGTCAATATTGAATTTCGCACTTATTCGAAATGAATAAATACAAAGCTTTAAAGCTGTCACTTTGAATTGCCTTCTTCTTCTTTTAGTGATTTGTAATCAAACCTTCTCGTATAACTCGCTATACCCTTACTTAACCCTCTGGCGGCTTGAAAAAGTAATTTTCGTGTCCTTACCGATTCTCCATGTCGTCTCAGCCAATTAAGGCTGCAAAAAATCGAAGTTTGTGATCTGACTCATTTTGTGTTTTATACAACAAAAGACGTACTGTGGTATTGCCAACGATGGAGTATCCTACTATATCAAGAGTTTCAGAATTGAAGGAGATGAAGCAAAGTTTCGTTGATGAAACCACAATTGAGAGGTTAAATAGTGATACCAATCTAAACAGAGAGCGATCTATCGAATCATCTTTAAATATGGCACCTACCTGGATCTACGGAACAGCATCTCCCAAAAGAAACGTCTCGTCTTCCGGATCGGGGTTATTGTTAGCTAATAAGGGACATGTCGCTATTGCCTCCCCTGAAGTGATCCAGAACTACCTTTACCCTATCAGTGAAGGATTAGAAAGAAAGATATTACAATACAGAGAAAATCTATCCCACGTTTTGAACTACCGTTTGGACAAACACCAAACGTTTGATAGTCCATTATTGGTGATTACCGGACCTTCGTTCATAAAACATTCCAATCAAATAAGAGCTTGTGCTCAATGGGTTGGGACGATGTTGGGTAAAACATTCCAGAAATTGCCCAACGATGCCTTAATCCCTGAGGAGGTAAAAGAGATTTTCAATGACCCTTATATTCCTTCTCACTTGATGTTGTCCGTGAGAGCTAACTTGACGAATTACAATTTCGACTATAACCATTCCATTCCTGATTCAGTATCAGTTATGACCTATGAAATTGCTCAGGGCATGCCATTCTGTAGGGCTTTGTTGGATGAAATCAGTGAAATATGTCCTATAGTGGGTGAGACCTCCGACACTATCACTCCACAATATCTTGGCGACTTGTTCAGTTTGGGATTAGTGAGTTCTACGTTAATCGAGAGTCAATTACATCGAGAATTGACTTCAGGCACTTCTTATCCAATTGGATTCCAGACCCTGGACTCTCATTTGCCCTTTAATAAGTCGATGTATAAACACAAAATCCAAAGTGCCATGGATGCGATGTTTGCCTCAAAACAACAGCATCAATTTTTATCTGTTACCAAACTTGGTACTGCTGCAGTGGTAGGAACTACTGGCAATGATGAAACCTTCATTCTCTTGGAAGTCAACCTTCAAGTATCTTTCGAAGAATTGGCAGATTTAGTTCATCAGAAGATTTATAAGGACGACAAATTGCACCTCAAGTGTCCTAGAATCGTGTTGGACGTGGGTAAAATTGCTGATAATGAATATGAAGATAAATTATCAATGGTAGAACGGTTTTTGGCGGAACGTAGCACCAAATACAAAGTTGTAGGGGTGCTAGTTGATAGTGGTGATGAGTACATTCCACAATCTTATAAAGTTGAGTTGCATCAACCGTTAAACAAATCTCATAACTTTGGTTATGATAGCCATGATGCTAGTTTTGAAGAAATCAGTAGGTACTTTGAACGTAATCGAATCGTTAGTGCAGACAAGATTGAGCGATTATCTACCGATAAGCCGTCATTTTATGAATATTTTATTAACGCCAACAGGTTTATTAAACGATTGGACTTGTTAAGTTGTAACAGGAAATCTAAAAGAACAAAAACCTAATCAACCTCCAAAGTATCATGAATATGAACATAAATGCTTTGCAGATATTGACCACCACCCACACCAATCGTAACAGAATAACGATAAAATTCTCCAACACCAAATAAAGTATTCTATAGTCTCCATCAGAATTCATCACCTTTTCCCTACTACTGGAAAAGTCAGTGACTATGTTCCCAAATAACGATTCATTCAATTTGTCCAACTGCTCATCGATTTTTCTCAACTCCAATGACATCGATGTGCTTATCTCTCCTGATAGTCTATCAGTATTCGTTAACAAATTATCGATTCTGATGGAGTATTCCTCATTGACTGTGTGCATTAAAGATTTGATCTCATTGAGTAGTGTGGTGCAATGGAGTTCGTAAGCAGGGATAGCGTCGTCATTAATATTAATCATGAGTCTATTCAACTCGGGTATCTTATCAAAAATCAAGAAGTTCAACTTTGTCTGAATTATTGACAGTAATTGGGGATATATTTCACTTAGGAAGTTGTATTTGACCTTAGATGTATTTTGTAGATATGCTAGTTCGTAATTGATTTCCTTAAGGTGTTTTTCAATAACCTCATCTTGATCAAGCACTACCGGTGAGAGGGTGTTGGGATCTGATTTTGAAGGTTTCTCATCAGTGGTGATTTGAAGTCCATCAATTTCACGTTTATCTTCAATTGGCTTAATGGAGACATTATTCAAGTTATCATCCTCGATCTCGCTGCTTTCGACTTCAAACTCTTCCAAATCCTTTACTTCATTAGGCATTGGAATTTCAACTGACGATCTGTTATGAAACGATTCATCCAACGAGGAAGAAGATGACGCAGTAGATTGTCGAAAACTCTTCTTCACTCTCTGCTTGAACCGATCTCGCTTACCCAACTTCGTCTCGTTCAACGGTAGCATCCTCGCTTTGGGAGATTCAGGATTGCTATTGGTATCACTGTCTTCATTAAACAATTTATCGTGTAGTCTTCGTTTCATACCTGGCTGCGAAAACAGCTTTACGTGCCGTTTACGTGGACTGACGCCGTCACCTCTGAATAACTCCGGAAACCATAGTTCCCCTTTGGCATTCTTCAATTCGTGGATATGACTGACTCGCCATGACTGGTCGCTCAAAAGCTCATTCAATTCAATTGACCATAAAAGCTTTCGCTTACCATCTCGAGAAACCTTTCGAGTACTAAATACGTTGGACGCTAGTGGTAGAGTCTTCACTGAAAGGGGCTTGGGGTGTTCATGATGCCTTGATCGTATTTTCCTGTTGCGTATCACCTGCAAAGGATTATACACTCCATCAATGCCGGGGTAATAAGGGGTTTGCATCTGATAGATTCGTTCGAGAGTAACGTACTTCAATCCAATACTTGCCTTAACTCGTTCAGCTCTAATCAACGTCGATCGGGACACTGACTGCTTGGTGTTGCCGTTACTGCGATGGTCTACATTCAAGTCTGAGTCCAATATGTTATTATCGGTCAAAAACGCTGCTTTGGAATCAAGAAGAATCCCTGCTAGGTCTCCTGCCTTCTTTATATCATCGGGATCCAACTCAACATCTTCGGATCCCTTCTCAGTGGTTGAGTCCATAACCGCTCCATCAATATGATGCTCTTCCGGCTGAACTGCCCCGCTGCTGCCGCTACTTTTGTGATACAAAGTATCCAAGGAATCATCAAAATCAATATTAAAGTCGTTATAATTCGTCGCCAATGCCAATCCCTGGTATTTATTTCCGTCATTCTTTTCCCCTAGAAACTTTCCATTAATCCCCACCGACTTATCTTCTGCTCCTCCATTCCCCAAGGTCTCTCCGTCCTCAGACACCTTCAACAGTATTGATCTGACACTATCATCATTCATTAGAATACGGTGACTCGCGAATTTCCAAATTTTGATATTTAAAGCTGTTCTCCGGAGGCAAAATCGATTTACAATGGCGGAGATCCAGTTTGTAAAGGATGAGGGTGATTTCAATAGTTATGTGTCGAGAAATAAGTACTTGGTGGCGTATTTCACGGCGTCGTGGTGCGGTCCATGTAGGACGATAAAGCCGGTAATTGATGCCATTTATCGTAACGAGAGATTCAAGAAGATCGAAGTGGTCAAGATCGACTTGGATACTCAACAACCTTTGGCCAGAAGGTTTCTGGTGACGAGTATTCCCACTTTTTTGTTTCTAGAAAACGGCGAAATTGTAGATACCGTGAAAGGAGCTGATCCAAGGATCGGTGACAAATTTGAAAAGTTACAACAAAGGATCGATGGCGATAGTCTGTCGGTACTTCGTCAGGGAAACGGTAGTAAAGGTAGTGGCTCTTCTGTCTCGGTCATTCCTGAGGATGTCAAATTGTTTATACCAAAAGGATATTCGATTTTGAACGACTTAATCTATTCTGGGGACTTTGATGCGTTGAATGCGTTACCTGTTGGCTCTACAGAAGTAAAGGATGTTTTCAACATTTCAAAGCTGTCCACAGCGATATTTTCCGACGCAGACTCCCAATTGTTGTTGTATGTGCCATTTACCCATATTTCTAAGGTGTTTTCTATTTTGGTAAAGGTTAGAACCATAAGTCTGGTCAGTGACAGCGATAACTTGGACGCTGATGATTTGGAGGAGACTCAGGCTCCTAATTTGATCAAAGTGTGGGGAAACAGACTGAACATTTTATCTTTTGACGATGCCGATAGTCAACCAGGTCAACATGAAGAAGCGATAGAGGCCAAAGGTGATGGGTGGTATGAGATAAAAGTGAAATTTGTCCGGTTTCAAAACGTTCAAAACTTAAATGTATTTTTTGACGGTGACGACGACGACTTCCACACCGTGATTGACAAAATTGTCATTATTGGTGTTGGAGGAGAGGAAAAGGATCAGAACATTCTGGAGAAGTTGAATAGTGAGCCACAAGAGTAATTCCAGTATCACATCCTCCGAAGGATCCTGATCTTTTCTGGCATATCTCAAAAGTCATTGAGTGTTAACTTTGATGCATTTAAGAAGGTTAAAGATATACAAGTATATAGCTTATATTTTACTACTGCCTCTGTTAGCCTTTGTGTCACATCTTGCAGTATCACTCAATGTTATTTAATGAACTAGGTGACTGGAACAATTGCCCACTATTATGCCCAAACAAACCCCAACTCAGACTACCTTGTTGCCAACTTTAGCCACAATATCAGGACTGGGGAAAATCTCTAAGAGCTTGAAAATTAGTAAGGTGCCAATTTGTTAAGACAATAACTCAAATATGTACTGTTGATGGTTGAGTTTCTGCATCTTTTCTTCATTAAAGGATGTCGGTGAAGATGTATTATCAAGACTTATCGACAGATCTATTCATACTCTTCAGTGAGTTTCAGACTATTCAGATTCCACATAGTCTCTCATCACCAATCAATGGACAATTTTCATGCCTTAGCACACTATTCCATCACGTCTATCCTTTTCAATTCCCAGAATTCTTGTGTTTCGTGCCAAAATCTTCACAAAACTGTTTGGAAAAGGCTAATGCACAGTCAATCCGGTGATCATTATGGTTCTTGGGGTTGCTGGACTTCCACTGAGCGAGGATAGATGATAACACCCCTTTCATGTGAATGATTTCGTTGGTATAATCGGATAGTGAAAATGAAAGGGTTAACTGGTCGTCAAAGGTGTCTTGATTACGATAGACCGACCAGGAACTAATTCCATTCGGAATGAGGGCACTGTTACCTCCACATACCTTTTCTGGCCTGTTCAAGTCCCAACCAAGAGCAGTAACATCGAGGGACATAAATGACGAAATTCCTTCGACTTTATATGTTTGTGACGCTATATCCTTTACCACCATCACAAGGTTGGGGCGATACATTCCACTATTGCACCCACAGTCTACTAGATGAGCACGGGCGAATCCAATCCACACTAATTTGTCTGAAGGTAAAGATACTGAATCCTGAAGTCCAAAGTCTTTTACCATCTGATTGATGCTAATAAGTTCCGTTCCTCCTCTTAAGGGACCAACCGCCTGCCGGTTATTATCTACCATTTTATACTCAAACTCACATTGAGAGACACCGCCTGTGGCTTCTAAATCACATTTTAACACTTCCAAGTTCGCCCACCGATAAACAAAGTAGAGATGTTTGTCGTAGGTGAAGGATTCTCGGTCCAGGGGATCGATAAAGGGAGTCCAATTCTTTTGTTTCTTCTCTCTCGGGACGTTTCTCCTCAACTCTACCATTTTGTTGTAAATTTTCCCATCGGTAGCGTCGTTGGGTAATTCTTCCACCCATCTTTTTCCCCTCTGGAACTTCCAGGCCCAACTGAAAAACATTGATCGATAAAACTGCAATGTCACATTCTCCTGTACTTCTTGAACTTGTCGACGATGAGTGATTTTACGATGGAGGGAATTGAACACAATCAATGGCTGTTCATACCCTTGATCATCCTTGACTAGTAATACCCTTGGATCTTCTGCCCCGTAGTTCTTTCCTTCGGTATGAGACGGATCATGCAACGTGGGAATAGGCAAGAAACTAGGATATTTGACGGATGTAAAACATGTATCGTCAGCAATAGTTTGCTTGAATTCACAGTTGGTCGGCACTATTAGTTGTACATCTTTCAATTCCTTCCAATTTTCGTCAAACACCTGGGCATAAGTCAAGCTCACAACGGGGTTGCTGCGTTGTTCATCGGGGCTATAGATAACTCTGGAAATCATGAAATGGACACCATATTGCTCTAACCAAACCGATGACCCCGCTAGTTTATTCCAGTGGCGATTGATTGTGTTAGTCTCGAGCTGGTGGTCAAAGTCTTTGTCAAAATACGGACTTACCTCGCGGAGATAATCACTATTAGATTGCAAGAACTGCTGTAAAATTTGAGCCAATTCGCTATCAATGGTCATCTTTTCGGTTACTTCCACCTCCATGACCTGCTGGATCTTGTCACAGTCCCCTGAGTCCTCAAGAAACGTGGTCATCTTGTACAGATGAAATTTTTTGGGTTCAGTATAGGCCAACGCATCGGAATAACTATTGAAGTTATTGTATCTCACAATGACAGAATTGCCTGTATCAAAATGTCGATGGCTGAATGCCATTAGTTCCTCATCGCTGACCGGGAAACTCTTGGGGTAAATCGCCACCCCTGTCATGTAGTTTGACATTTTGTTCACGGGTTTCTCCTCGATATTGTCATTGGAGGAATCAATGTGTGTGGTAGGAGAATTGCTGTAATGTGGGCTATCACTTCCGCCAAACAATGATGACGATTTTGCCTTTACAGTGTCAAGGATACTCTCATTGTATGTGGTGACCCATATAGCTATTACTATGATCCAAAGCACTACAAAACTGAATATCACAGTTCGAATTCGAGTCATAATTGCTGCAAGTTGTCCCACAGCCTGCCGATGCGCCTCTTGAATAGCCTGATTTAATTTTCAGGAACCGATGTAGACACGACAAGTGTAGCAAGAGATTTTGTGGAAGGTGGGTGGGAAACTGGAGGTATGTGTTTGCTTACACCTAAGACTTCAGGAGGAGCGGTTTGGTGGTAGTGGGAGGTTGATAAACTTAATGAAATCTAATTATAGTTTTCAGTAACTAACGCACCATTTTTTGACATATTGTTGCAGATTTACGATTCAGTTCAGATATTACCATCCGATATGCTAATTGGGACTTGAAAGTAAACACGGAACAGTTCGGACAGAAATAAAGTGAGTCTGAAGATATGCTTGAGTTATATAGAGACTGAAACAGAGAGAGGAGCGATTTGACTCATTCACCATAGATAACATAAAATATAATTAGGTACTAATTGAGACTAAAAATAGAGAGCTAAATTTATAAAAGAGTTACAGTAGCCGAAATGACTCAAACAATAATCCATTGAACTAATTCGGGGAAAAGCAACGCTCTTTGAGATATCTTAGAAATGCCTACTTTAGAGACCACGCAATCAATACCTTATATATTATCAAATTAATCTTTGCGTTCCTCAACGTTAGATGTAACATTAACCATTTCTCCATGCAAATCGTCTTTTTCAGCAACTGTATGCTCAGAAATGTAAAAGAAAATCAATGGAGCTGCCACCAACAATGACCCAGCACATAAAGCCCAGCAACTGGCAAACATGTTCATGTAAGGAATTTCGTAGTAATCCAATCTCCACACCACTGCAGCCCCAGCAGATTGAATAGATTTGTAGAAAGCCCCATAAATGGCATTTTTCTTGGGGTTATTACTCATACATCCCAAAGCATAGTAAATGTAACTCTGGAATATAGCATCGTATACCCCGTAAAAGAAGTATAAGAACATAGGGCCAATATAACCTCCGTCTTTGAAGTCGATGGGGGTCATCTTGGCAGCGGATTCTCTAGTATAATGAGTTTGGAATTTGTAACCTCCACCCCAGATAACAAAAGTAAGAACGAAAGTAACTCCCCAACCAATCTTAGCTCTAGTGGTTCTCTTGAATCTCGTCCAGTCTAACAATAAACCAAAAAAGAATGCACCAATCATTTGCGACAACCAATATAATAACGAATTCAACGATCTAGTTCTGATGTTGAATCTAGCAGCATTAAAGTCGTTGAATTGATAGGTATAAAACCAATTAGAACTGAAAAACATTGGAAATAATAAATAAATCTTTGGATCTTTCACCAACATCTTAAGCATATTCATCAACTCCACTTTCCAATGAGGGAATTGTTGTTGAATAACCCTTTGACCGCCAATTCTGTCCTTCCACACTTTATGAGCAGGTAAAATACAGGTAGCAATGACTACACCTAACCCCATCAACGCAATAAAAACAGCATAGGTTGAATCTGAAGCCATGGACGACCCATTTTTCATATTATTACCCAAAGAAATGGCCGACCCAATCACTGCACCCAAGTTGAAAATCACCCAAAACGTCATAATGGCCCTCCCTTTTTTATCCTCATGAGGATAGGAAATAATAATCGAGGTTTGGGCTGCCCAAAGTTGACCGGCACAGACCCCCAAAATGGCCCCCGCAGCAATAACGAACGCTTGGGCCCCTTGGGTCCCGGGGTGTTTACTATAGTACAACAACGAACCGGAATAAATGGCATAACCAACACCACCAAACATCAAACTGTACCTTACCCCAATAATATTACAAATCCACCCAGCAAAGAACCCATAACCAGAATAGGTACTGTAAAGGGCCACCGAGGAGTTGTTTGACGTCTTCAAGTCAATACCAGCCCCTCCGACCCCCGTCAAAGCATTGTACATTCCGGGCAACATGAAACATGTGAAGGACAATAATATGATTTGGAAAAACCCTTCAGAATAAGCAGGGAAAAACGATACCACTCGTTTATCGTACCATCTTAACGGAATTTCTGATACTTCCTTCTGACTTTCTAACTGATTAGATGAATTTTCACTCGTGTGAGTGTCGACGGCATTGGACTTTTCTTCCATGATTGACAGGCTTAAGGTTTTTTTTGAGTGCAGTTTCCGAAGTTCTGGAGATCGTTCAAATCAAGTGGGGATATAAACCTGTTATGTACCGAAGAATCAAACCTGATACTGCCTTTCCGAATCCCTGGAGTCTCTGGTTATTTATATGGCGATTTCTTATCAAAACTGGAGTTTATCGATGAAGTGGTCTCGGTTACATTTTCCTGCATGCAACCACATGTAATGGTGTTCCATCACAGCTCCAGAATGTATTTGCAACCGCAGTGTTGGTACGACAACATGGTACTAGAGGTGAGAATTACGGCCAAGTTTTCTTCCCCTCGGCCAAAGAAACCTGCCATGGAGTAAATGGTACCACATAATTCAAGTTGCATCAAGGAGATAGTTTAAGTTATCTCTCGTTCGAGGATTTGAATGGTCAGGTTCCATTGAAGAGGCGAGACCCAGACCTTATCGTTATCACTGTTGTTACATTAGAGGGTGTCTGGTGACAACGTGATGCAGCGGTGATTATGTGAGCCATTGATATTATACTAATTGAATAAACTTTTGTGACAATTTAACTTCGTTCCTCCAGAAGTATAAACCCTTCGGGTTAAAGGTGGGGTTGTGAATAATTCAATGAGTTACCTTATATGTTAGGGAGCCTGTGCTATGAGTTGCTTTGTGGGAACTACTCCACAAAATGAATGCCTTTCGAGATCAAAATGTAACCTTTAATCCAAAGAGTGAGGTTACATCGTGCGAGTAGAAGAGTTGTCGTTGCATTAAAGATATAGATGCAGATGGTGGATGGGAGTGGGATGTGATAGAGTGTAGTGGAATGTGGTGGGATTTAGCTGGTTGTTGTTGCCACTATCGTCCAATAGTATTTGTGGCATCTGTGTGGAGTCACAATCTGCGCTTACTATCTAAGGTGTTATAGGCAGTATTTCCATTCTGGTTGTATCTGATGGATTTTCATGTTTGATACTTTCCAGAGATTGGCGTCCAATACTGTCTACGCTGTGAGATTTGACTCTTTTAATTAGCACTCCAGGAATCTGATCTTACACATTTTGTTTGAAAACTCTGAAACGACATAAGCTAAACCTTCAGCACTAGGTCTGTATAAAGTGAAGTGCCTGTGTGTTTCTGCAATTGACCATGCTTCATATAGGACTATGATTTCCAATAAAGATGCAAAAGCATGCAAAAGCATTGAAAAATACCCCCACAAACAGCGAAACCTCAGAAGGCATTGGTGAGTTGCTGCAAATTGTGGAAGAGGGAAAGCATGATGAGGACCATAGAAATGTGACAAAAAGATGGACAAGGCAGTTTTTGTCGGATTTCGGTTGTTCTTAGTCATTTCCGATAAGTAATTCAACTGTAAAAGTGTCAGCGACGAATATAAAGCAGGTCAATTACCATAGGTTTTAGATAAGGCTTACTTCTACGGGGAAACTGGGAAATTTGTATTTGATTCTATAACCTGAAGACGGAACTTATCTTTGAGAAGAAATTGAATGACTTGCATTTAAGGTATGAAGGTGATAAAACCACAAGTTATTCAGTGGATTTCTTCAAAGGAAAATGGCCTCATTGGCAGCCACAGAATAAAGTTTAGAATAACTCAAATCTTAAATCTGATATCTGATGTCCAATATCCTCATCCAACATCCAGTCACTTACATCTAGTTACATTTTGTTTCTGGTGGCTGATACTAATAGCCACTCCTATCTCATCTAGTCTCCACCTCAAATTGACGGCGTAGTTCTCAGGCTATTCGTCCCACTCTGCGTTGAAATTTGTTTTCCCGTAGTAGTTATAGCTTCTATCAAATCATCCACCACCTTATCCGTCAAAATAGGCGAATTAAACACCACCCTAAAAAACTCTTCTCCTTCGTCATTGGGTGAAAAATCAACCAAATATCTCCCCAGTTTATGCAATTCTCGGGAAATGAATCTTGTGATAGTCGTATAGTCACCGACATAACCTGGCGGTTTGTAAAAAAAACATACCTGCAAGCACTGGGGCAGATGAATCAACTCAAACAGAGCATCACTGGAGACACTCTTCACAAAGTATTCTACAATCTCAAAGGCATGGTTGACTCTGCCTTCGAACCCCTGGGTGCCATAGTATTTCCATGCCAAATAGAACTTAAACGAATCAGCTCTCCTTCCACATCCCATGGTACCATCAGCCAAATCGTAGTTTTCATCATCATTTTCTCTGCCGTGAAAAAGGTATGGTGCCGCAAGTGACATTGCAGTCTGAAAATGGGTTACATGGGGTAACAAAAGGAAAGAGCACGTTGTGGGAACTCCTAACATTTTATGGGGGTTTACAGTGATTGAATCACTCAATTCACTACCAGCCAATTTGGCCCGGTGTTTGGCGGAAAACACCACATTTCCACCCCATGACCCATCGATATGGAACCACACGTCATATTTTTTGGCGATTTTGGAAATTTGGCCAAAATCGTCATAGGAGCCGTACACGGTGGTTCCAGCAGTGGCATTGATATATAATGGGGTATAGCCGTCCCTAATCGACTGTTCGATAACAGCCGGTAAATCCTGCCAGATCATGGTTCCATCATCATTGACACCAACTTTAAATACGTTATTAGCTCCCAACCCCAACAACTGTGCAGCCTTGACCACCGAATAGTGGCAATGTGAGGAGGAGTAAATGGCAAATTTGAACCCTTCGTTACCCGATTCTTTCGTTTGAGGATACTTTAAAGCACGAGCAATCTGTAACGACGTTATGTTAGACCACGAGCCACCGCTAAATGTCAACCCACCACAGGTATCGTTGTTGAAGAACAACCGGGCGTACTTCTTACCGATGTAATTCTCCAACACTGACAATACAGGAGAGACCGTATAAACGTGAGAATTAGTGTTTAAAACTGACAATATTATATCACCAATCACACCAATGGGATTATTGGAGGCATATAACTTATCCAAAAACCCAGGATTCCAGGTATTCACTGAATACTGCAATACTTTATCTAAGAACTCCGACAACTTCAGAGTGTCACCTTTTATTCCTTCATCAATTTCCAGCTGAAACTGAGTTTTCAAAAACTCAGGAGAGTGATAACGACCAAGGGAATCTGCCTCATACTTAGAGCTATTGGGATCAGATTTATCAATATATTTCAAAATTTTGGGTTTCACAAGCGTGAGAAGTTCATCGAGTTCTTTTACTCTGTTAGATTCGAGGTCGCTGGTGATCATGGTTCGTTCCTGGTCCATTAGTCCTTCTTTTAGCGATCACTGTTATGTCTTTATCCCTCTTACAGTCGACCTTTGATGAAACTTTTCTGTGCGCATGTGTCATACTGTGGCTGATATTGAGTTGATGGATATTGGGAATAAGTAGAGGAAAGAAGGGTAATCGAGTTGAAAAGTTGAAGGTTTGATACTTAGGGGTAGTTTGCTAAAGAGATTAAACCGTGAGGTCTTGTAGTTCAAAGGTCAAAAGTTCTGGCAAAAGGTTTGATCTCTAGATGTCTTCACGTCATATCCAAAAATCCAGGGCCAAATATCAAAAGCTCAAAACTCCCATTCAATCCATAAAACTATGTCCATTATCATTACTTACTATTTACACCGGCCAAGTTTTTGTTCAACGTCTCCAATTTCTTCATCTCCTCTCTGGGGTCAAAATTCCCCGTAGACAAATTTTCGTATAACTGATCGTATTTCCCTGTAGATAATGGGGCATTTCCTCTCATCCTCTTTGACATGTCAAAAAAACCGTTACGACATTCCATGTAAGCCATAAAGCTGGCTACACATAGCTCAGGCAAGTCTTTCTTCAACTCTGGTTTAGTCAAGCAGTCTTTAGGAGTGTTCCTCTCGAGCAATACGCAAGGGGATCTCTGAAGACACACCGCAAGAGCCTTTTTCTGATCTTTACAACTATTGGTTAGTCTTGTTTCATTTCTCCTTCAAAACTCCGATTTTGATCTGTTGGGTTGAATCTTGTGGTCCTGGTGTGTTTATTTGCTGTCTTCACTGCAATTTTCTGGGGTTTTCGTTGTATTCTACTGACGGTACCCAAATTCATGTTGCTATGCAACCCCCTCAAAATTGCTTCCTTTGGAAAACAAAAACAGCCTAACCACCCCCAAGGAAATTTTTTCCATTCTACAAGAAGATTCAACACATAAACACCCAATCATCACTACAAAATTGACCCAGAATTCACACAAAAATGCATACCTAGCTCCCATCGATGAAAAATATCCGCGACCTTTCATGTACCTTTATAATTATACTATCAGTCCACCTTCGCTTCCGTTGAAGTCAGTGGTAGGACTGTTCGTTGGTGATAGGACCCAGCAGCTTGTTTGTGCTACTACTAGTGGTCTTGAAGTTTACACCTTGAATGACGGTTCGCTAGAAAAGCTTTCGTCGCAATTCACATTTGGCATTATAGAGAACATCGCTAAATTCACTACAATCGATGGTAAAGACTTGCTAGTTATCACGTCTGACTCGGGGATGTTGGTGGTGGCTCAGTTCAAAGAGGGGAAGTTCCGTGCTCTTGTACAAGAGCCTCATTCCAAAGAAGGTCTACGCCGAATTAATCCTGGAGAATATCTCGATGTCAGTCATAACGCCATTCTGATCACATCTATTGACCTGAAAAAGTTCGTATACCGAGTTCAAACCCGTGAGGATGGCATATTCTTACTGTCTCCGTTGCTTGCCTCGTCAAAAATCACCGTCAGCACTTGTACTATTGACAATGGCTTCGGGAACCCCATTTTTGCATCCATCGAAATCCATCGTGATTCGTTCCAATTGGTCCATTATGAGGTTGACCAGGGGTTGAATCACATTGTCAAACTGTCCCAGTCAGTTCCTGACTCTGCCAACTTGCTTATTCCCCTTATTGGTGGGGGTGTCATTGTGTGCTGTGAAAAGTTTGTTATTATAAATGGCGAGAACCACCATACTGGTCATGTATTTATCAACCATGTGGTTCATAAGGCATTTATCCTTGCTCAGACGACTACAGGAGAGTTGTACAAGCTTACTACTAGTCCTTTTACCTGTGAGTATTTCAATAAAGTAGCGGTAGCTCAGAGTTTGAATCTTTTCAAGAAAGGTTTTTTGTTTGTCAACGCTATTGCTGCTAACAAAGTGGTATACCAGATAGAGGACTTGGAAGGATCGATGTCGCCATTGCATGAACTTACCTCTTTTGAGCCTATATTGGATATGCTGCTGGAGTCGGACAAGTTGAAGCTTCTTTCGACTAACCACTGCTCTACTGTTGTACATGGCATCAATATTGAAACCTTGGTTTCATCTCCACTTCCCATACTGCCAGTGTCAATAGTGTCGACAAAACTCACCCTGGACTCCGTCAATGATGAGTACCTTGTAATGTCATCTACTTCAGAAACCCTAGTCCTTTCTATAGGCGAGGTAGTGGAGGAAGTCAATGACTCCAACTTCATCGCAAATCAGGCTACCATCAAGGTGCAACAGGTAGGGTCTCGAGGGCTCTTACAAATCTATGCCAATGGTATTCGACATATTGTAGATAACACTGTGGTGAAGGACTGGTATCCTCCTGGAGGCATTAATATCCTCAAGGCTGACAGTAACAACCACAAGGTTGTGGTAGGGTTGTCCAATAATGAAATTGCATATTTTGAAATGGAGAATGATGTCTTGGTGGAGTATCCTCAACGACTAGAAATTGGCCAAATCACCGCCATTGGTATCTCCCAGCTGTTCGCTGTGATTGGTATTCTTGATACCATCCAAGTTATCTCTCTCCAGTCTCATAATCGGCTAGAAACTGTTTCTTTACAGCAGTTATCGGCGAATAGCTCCAGCATTATCGTGAAAGACGAAACAGCACATATCGGAATGGAAAATGGATTGTATGTTAATACCACTATGGTCAATGGTCGATTAACCAACACTAGGGTGAAATATCTCGGATCTCAGCCAGTGACGTTGTCTATAGTTGGTGACAATTTACTTGGAATTTCATCTAAGACGTGGCTCATCTCGTCTAAAATCACTCCTTTGAACACCTCACTCGTCTGTGGAACATCGTTCGTATCGGAGGACATTGGTGGTGAGGGAATTGTGGGATGTCAGAACCAGCAGTTGATAATCTTTACCTTGGCAGATATTTCAGACTTGACCGTCACGGACAGAACGCAGTTGCAACGCGGTAGGAGACTGGTAGAAGAATTCATTCTCCAAGCCGACGGAGTAAAAACTGGAGACAAGTTGATAGAAATTCCTCTGCCTATCACTATGTGTCGATTCAATCAGTACTTGATTGTTGCAACCAAAGATCATTTATACACCATTAAAATCCCATCATTCAAATTGCTCCACCAAACTAAAGTTGATAAAATTCCACAGGCAATGATACAATTCAATCTGAACCAATTGCTCGTAGGTATGGAGAATTATCTTCGCCTCTACGAACTCGGTCAGAAACAATTGCTACGAAAATCTTCTACCACGATGCCATTCCTTAACAAAGTGGTGAAGTTGATTAACCAGGAAAATAACCGTGTTTTCATAGGGGATTCTAAGAATTCTGTAGTCCTTGCCGAATACAATCAGCTGTCCAACAGTTTTGTAGTATTGGCGAATGATACCATGAAACGTCAGATTACTGCATTGACAGCTTTGGATTTTGATACCGTGGTAGGTGGTGACAAGTTCGGTAATATATTTATCAATAGGTATGAAGGACCTCAACAGCCCATTCAAGCGCAGGATAGTTATCTCAACGGGTCGGGATCAAGACTAACCAATTTGTGTGAATTTTTCCTAAATGATACTCCTACCTGTTTCGTAAAGGGAACATTGACATTAGGAGGAAAAGAGAGCATCATCTACGGTGGAATCGAAGGAACTATTGGTATCTTAACTCCGATATCAAAGACTGAGTTCGAGTTAATGAATAAGTTACAAATCGAGTTACGAAAACAGGACAATCTTCTTGGAAAAGATCAATTGGGATATCGAAGTTACTACAATCCCCAAAAGAACGTTATCGATGGAGATTTCGTAGAAGTATTCAATGATCTCACAGTTTCTGCCAAAATGAAAATATGTAAACAGCTAAATAAGTCCATAAAAGACATCGACAATAAGATCTATGAAATTAGACAGAGGTCGGCATTTTAAATTGAATAAAATATTAATTACAATTACAAACAAACCCACCCTTAAGTACTCTCTCTCTTCAATGGAGACAACTTTCCGTCCACCACTTTCCTCAATGAAGGACTATCGCCAGTATCATCGCCGTCCTTTCTGATGGGTGTTTGTCCATTAGGAGTGCTAAACTGTACAAAATTCCAGAATGCGGGCGAAGATTGGTTATTAACTCCCGGTATCAATTTACCCACTGATTTTGACCCTCGTTCGGGTGTAAATGCTTCCAACTGCTGGACTTTTTTGGGAGAAGTGAATCCCAATGCATCGGAGTTGCCGATGGATTCACTAGTGAGCGAATCCGGCTGGTATGAGTTCAGACGATCCAACTGGTTGTAGGAATTCAGTCTGGAATGGCCAGGAGCCGATGTAGGAGGGGGTAAATTGAATAAATTGTTATTGGTGACTTTGGGTAACTTTGGAGTGTTCAAATCTAATCTCATGGGGGATTGGTCGGAGATATTATACATTAACGGAGGCACCTGCATTTGAGGTATCATTGATTGAGGAATGGATTGAGCTCCTGACTGGGTGTTATTAGGTTGGGAATTGGCATGGGGTGCCGTGGCACTATTGTTGGTTCCATTTGCCGGGGGATAATTGTAGTTGACTCGTTTATCATCGCTTAAATAGTACTTATTTGACTCGGGTAATGACTGATGAGTAGCCAAATGTAACTGTAATTGTCTAGACACAGAAGATCCTCGTCTAGCCTTGGAAATGGACCCATTTTGCATCTTATTCAAAAACTCGTCTTTATAAGATTCACTGATTTGCCACTTCATTCCCTTACCTGGTTCATTGGGTCTTCGAGGAACCTTTTCAAATGCTTTATTTAGGGATAAGTTATGCCTTATCGAGTTCTGCCATCCAGTTTTGGAATACTTATAGTATGCATAATGGCTAGCAATCCACTCGTAGATCTCTGATAACGACATCACTCCATTTTCATTGGACAATATCGCCTGAGTAATCATTGTAGCGTATGAGTAAGGAGGTTTGATGTCTTTTGATTCTTCTTTCGATAGATCCTGGTCCAAATTGCTTTGCAATGAGCTGGCAGAGAGCTGGGAGGGGGAATGGTTCAATGACTTGTCGAACATCTGGTAGGTTTTGTTGGTCTGAGGCACCAAAGTATGTTGCTGGGGAAAATAGGTGTAAGGATTGCCGTTGAAGCTACCACCGTTAGCAGAAGGGGACATTCTTCGTTGTTTGGACGCGTTAAGCTTATAGCGTGATAAACATAACTCCATCATGCGTTTGTCAATTTTAGGGGGAGAATCGGGCAATATGAACATCATTTGCGTGCCACCAATGTCCAATATTGCCCCCGAATGCAAAGGGGTAGGAGGAGACTCAACATTGACCTTCTGTCCGTCAACCTTAGCACCATTTCGACCTAGAATCTTCAACTCCCAGCATCGCAAGTCCAAATTATACGTTATGGTAGCATGCTGTCTCGATACCACCTTCGCCGGACCCAAGTCGATATCAACAAAGTTGGAAGAATTTTGATTATTATCGGTATTTCGGCCAATGGAAATGGCCAACGACTTGACGTAAAACGTCCAGCTACAACCACTTATCTTAGCATAAGCCTGGACCTCAGTCGCTAGATTCTTGTCGTTGGAATAATGCATCGACACGTTAGTGCTCTCCTCGGGATATTGCAACGACGATATCACCGCGTTGGTCAAATCGACCGCATCATCAAAATTAGGCTCTTCAAGCTCTAGAGCTCTCTTCCCTGGAGTCGATGTGCTTGACATTGTCCTAACAGTTTAATATGGGGAAACCTGCAATGGCGTGAAAAATGACGGAAGCAAACCACCGGTGAAACACGGGGATAATTCTACTGCCAACACAATGATTCGATCCTTTCGACTATATAACACGTCTAGAGGGCTGGCCAGTCAATATGTGCCAATATAAATGTGTTTTCTGGCTTAAACCCTGAAGATCACTTCACGTATTATTTATATTTACATTTTCAATTCGACGGTCGCAATTCATCATAGCGAGACACGACCTGCAGCAGTACACCCATAATCACCAGGGAAGAGGCGAACCCTGGGGGAAACCTATATATATTGGAGACAGGGGGGAAAGGTGGAGCTAGGAGGCGAGGGATTGTTGGTAGTTGATGGGAATGATGAAAGATTTTCGGGATAAATCGAAACCTCGGGCATCGACTTCTTCCATGGTTAGAATGTCCACCTTCAAATCTTCTTCCTCCATACGTCGTTTGTTCAAGATGTCTTCATCGATGATGTCGAATTCATCCTCCTTCTCCTGGTACTCGATGTTGTCTTCGATTTCGACGAAATCTGGGGCCAATGCGCTCCATTTCTGGGGAAACTCCACCGACCATAGATATATTATTCCATACTCAATACCGTTGGAAGCAATCATGCAACGGGGGTAATTCCACTTGACCTCAATTAACTCCTCCGAGCTTCCCTCGAGGATCTTTATGAGCGAGCCCATCGAGGTTTCCCAAATATACAAATCCTGTGATGATTGGGTGCCAAATGTCGATGCCACCAAAAACTCTCCGTTGTGGTTGAAGGAAACAGAGTTCCACTGCAAACGGTTGACCACGTCCTGGTACTTGTGCTCCACTTCAAACCCCCAGGAATCGCTGTCGTCATTAATCAAGTCCGGGAGAATGATTTGACGGATAATACGGTCACTAGAATTAACAGCCAATTTCCTGCCATTGGGAGATATCACCAAATTCTTGATATTAGCGTTACACAACTGGAGCAGATGCACTAGTTTGAGCGTCTGTGTCAGCAAAATGTTCAAATACCCTTTGTTGGTGCCCATAAATATGTACTTTCCGTCAGGAGTGAACACGCTCACCAACGTCAAATGCTTCGTAAGTTCAGGCTCTGTAGTCAAATGGATGGTGGAGTTTCTGAAGTATATTGGTTTATCCTCGAAGCACGACACTATGAACTCCTGGGGATTGGCGGGGTTGATCATTCCCAGCCAAAGGGGTCCATCACACACTATAGTTCGCAATGGCTTTTCACAATCGTTCAAGTCCCATAGTTTACAAGACCAGTCCTGAGATGTGCTGAGCAAGTACTGGCCACAGGAGGACCAGCTTAGCGACGTAACGGGGCGGTCATGTACCGATTCCATGACACATATCACCCCGTTGGTGGCTAAATCGTAAATCACTATCGAACCATCGCTGGTTCCGCTGGCGAGATAATCACCTTTACGGTTGAATTGCAACGTCGTGGTGTGACCATATTGTAGTGTCTGTGTGAGGGTATCAGGATACTCTTTCGCTACCGCGAAGGGGTCTTGAAGTGACAAGTTCATTGGTAATTAAGACCCAAGTCTGATATTTATCTCTATACATAGCGCGCGGCCCCAGCCTAACACTGGAGAGTTGGGTGGGACACGAACATAGGGGTATTACTATATAACAGTGTCGAAACCCCTTGCAATAGAACTGGAGATGGGCTAATATCCCGAGGCAAACTTGAAATTAGGTGATACTGTCAGAGCCGTACCTCGATAGCGACGTGTAGCGAAGAATCGCGCACTATTTAAATGGTATGAAGTGGCAGATATTATTGTTGGTGGTGCCAGCAGCACTGTTGATTCACTATTACGGCGAGGCTGGGCAGCGCATGTGTTTCTACAAAGAATTGAACCAAGGCATTGTTCTTCTTGGGCGATACAAGGTGGAAATAGAAGTTGACGGGATATACGTCTCTCCCAAAGACAAGTATAACACGGGGTTGATTATCGATGTCGAGGAGATTTTCGACTCTAATCATCGTGTGGTGCACCAGAAAGGCCGACCTTCGGGTCAATTCAGCTTCAGTGCCTTGGGAGACGGCGAACACCGGATTTGTTTGACTCCAAAGCTGTTTTTTAACAAATGGGTGGACTCCAATGACCCTGACATGATCAAGGAGCTGAAATTCAGGCGGTGCCGGGTACTGCTTGATCTTTTGGTTATGGATGCCAACTGGCTTGACTCCAAACACACGGGTGAGGTCAGGGTGTTGAACGAACGTATAAATGGCTTGAACAACAAATTGATAGATATCAAGCGCGAGCAGAAGTTCATCAGGGAGAAGGAAGAGGGCTTCAGGGACTTGCTGGAGCTGACAAACGACCGGGTAATACGATATCTGGCCGTGCAGGTAGCGGTGTTGTTGCTCACAGGTGTATATCAGTTGCTAACGTTGCTGCGGTTTTTTGTTAAGGAAAAGATCTCGTAAGGTGGCGTGTGGCTCTAGTTGAGTTAGAGGGAAGTTGGAGTTCTGCCAGTGCACTATAGATAGATATATAGCGGAGGTTCCCCCTGTGGTAGATGATACCCTCCCGCGCAAATAGTCAATATATCTCGCACTCCAAATCTATGAAGAGGAGGTTTGACGACCGGTCCCAGACATCGCTAAGTCTAACCCCTCGGCCAATTACTAGTGATTCCATCACTATAGAGTTGCAAGCAGGGTTTCAATGGTCGACAATTCTTCAGCTGATCCATTCGCTGGACTTTTTGATCGAATATGGTGCCACTACTTATGTCCAGCCCACCACAATTTATGTTGCCGTTGGCACTTCTAAAGGGTACGTTGTGGTGTTCAACTACCACCAGTCGCTCGAATACGTTCTTATGCCCGAAGTGGAAGATGACGATCTGGGATATCTACAAGATTTATCTGTTTCAAGCTTACTGTTCTCACCCGACCTAACTATGGTGGTGTGTGGCAATGTTCAGGGGCAGATCACCATTTGGGAACTCACCAATTCAAAACCCTATTACGTAATTCACCCGGTGACGCTACAGCAGCGTTTCCAGTTGCAAGAGGGCCATTTACAGCTTCCAATTGTCAAAGTTGAATTTCTCGAAAACAATAAAGTGGTGAGTGTGGACGATTCTGGCATTGTTAATTTCCACTTAGGGGTGAAGTCATTGCTTACTGACACCTTCTTCTCCCAAAAGATTATGGGCCATAACGATGTTCGATCTCGGGACCGTGATTCATTGGAATCCCAATCTACTGACCAATTCTTCGATAGTGGTGTTCTCCCTCTTGGCTCCTCCCATCAAATCACCGACCACATTGGTGTCATGGCAGTAATAACTTCACTTCTGTTGAAGGTGGTGCTGGTCACCTCCTTAAACAATACCAACAACTTACACCTTAAAACCCATTTCAAATCGGTAAAACCCAGGAACTTGAAGCCCCAGAGTGGGTGTTTAAGCTGGTTTCCATGTATGCAACAGGGCGACGGAGTCTTAAATGCTCGTTTAGCTTATTGCTGGAACCACTATGTTTATGTGGCAGAGTTGGATAACCTGTCGTTTCCTGCTAATTTCATCGACGTGATTAACGATTTGAAAGATAAGGACAAGAGTCTACCAACACTTCCGATGATCAAAAAAGCAAAATTTGAACACAACAGCTCCATTAAGGCAATAAAATGGTTGTCGCCTTCAATCCTTCTTGTATTTGCTAATGATATAACTACCTTTTTCTACAATGGTAGCTTACAAATTATCAGCACTGAACCTCTTGCTGCATTGAAACTGTTAAAGTGGGATGGCAATATCAAGGTGGTGAAGAACCGTGTGATACTTTTCGAACCAGGCAAAATCAGAATTGGAAAGACTGTTAGCTGGAATGACAAATTGATCGAACTAATTAAACTGGAAGACTATGAAGCGGCACTCAAAACCGCATGGTACTTTTATACTTCTAATGACCGCCAGCTTGTGTTATTCGATGTGCCTGAAAAGCCTGTTATTGCCTCGTATTTAACAAAGATCATGGATGGTGGAGTCTCACAGTTGACCTTCACTAAATCGATACTCGAAGTATACTTTAAAGTAGCGTCAGTTATTGACTATGATTTGGATTTCTTATTTGATACTGTCGATAAAGATGTTTTCTTTGAAGCTATCGAACCATTTTTGGTCAGTGGAGAAATACGAAAGTTGAGTGCCACCATTCTTCGTCACCTAATAATATACTACACCTCCAAAAAGCTAGACTTGGTTACAGAAATTCTATGCACTATCGATGTGACTTTCCTTGACATTGATTTAGCCATCCACTTATGTGGTAAAAATGGGTTGACGGATGCAGTGGTTTTCATTTACAACTACCTCCTTCACGACTACGCTACGCCGTTGAATCAATTTCTAGAAAACTTGTCGCCTGATGTCTTTTTGTACTTGTCATACATACTAACAGGTCGCCAGTTCCCTATCGATCAGTACATTGACTTCCAGTTCGAAAATGACGCCAAACAGCAAATCACCCTGATCTTATTCTATGCTAAAGACGAAAGTGCTCTATTCCCCAATTTGACCAAGTTGCTTCAGTACAATTCATTTGAGACGTTGTCGACATTGAATGAGTACTTCGAAGAGTCGTCTTTGAATGAAGGATCGGATGATAATGGGTTGAGTCGTCAGTATATTGTCGATGCTTTGCTAGATATCTACACTTCGATAGAGTTTCTGGAAATAGATAGTTGTCACTTGTCAATATTTATTGCTAGAAACTATCCCAAGTACACTCAATTTATTCGATTGAGTGATTCGATATTGTCACGGGTTCTTAATAACCTCATCAATTTTGCTACCGACAAACTCAGGTCTGAGTGTGAGCTAGCCATTCAAAGTTTGCTCTCTGTTTTCGAACCTGTTGATGAGTCTCTCCTTATTGAAAAGCTCCATCAAGGCAAGTTCTGGTCAGTGTTGATGAGAGTATACCAGTCAAAGCACCAGTGGGACAAGCTCTTACAGATAACTTTACATCATGGGAATATTGACGCTAACACCCTAGAAGAGATTATTACAAAATATCCTGTTTCATCTATCATCAAGGACAACTTTGAAAAAATCGTGTCTACAGATATCCAGAAAATGCCACGGATCATCGACAAGTACCTACCTCGCTTACATCTGGAGATTTTGAAAGTGCCGGATATTCAGATGCAATATGAATATTTGAAACAAGTAACTCCAAGTGATCTTACTATTGACTACATCAAACTAATGATTCAAATAGAACCTCAAAAGTTGTACGATTACTTGAGTGGTAAAATCTTCAGTGATATGGAGCTAAATCAATTAGAATCCATCATTACTGATGTACCGTCGATGGTGGTAGTGTTGAATATGCAGCATCGCTTCAAAGATAGTCTAGACTTGATTCTTAAATCCTTGCCCGACAATGCAGGGTCATTTGACTTGTTCACGCAAGTAATACAGCACGTTGAAGACGACGATGAATATTGGATAAAGTTTATTGACATTCTTGTAAAATATCACCAGCAGCTTATTTCGCCAGCATTTAAAATCATCAGTGATCGGAAATTCAACGACCAGGCGAAATTCCAGAAAATCATCCACCATTTTCTCAATGATACCGAACTTGTCAATGTCAAAGAGATTATCTGGGACATTCTTGTCACTTACTCCTACGAGAGCGAAATCCTCTCCATAAGTTCCAAGATCCTCAATTCATCTATCCTCCAGAACTTGAAAATCATCACCCAGGGCAATCTAAGGGGGTGGCCGAGTTTCAAATACTGTACCTCCTGTCAGAAGCGAGTGGGTAGCGGCGACTACTTAGCATGGGAAGCGAATGAGAGCAAGCGTCTTGATTTGTGGGAACGCAAACACGATGGCGAGAGGTTGGTGATTTTTAAATGTGGCCACGGGTATCACTACGATTGTCTACAACGGTTGGGAGGTCAAGCATGTGTATTGGATCTGTAATGTATTTTTCATTATTTTTTTGTAAAATTCACCGCTTTTTAACAGAGTAAAACAATTGAAATTAAAATGTAGAAAATAAAACACAAATTTTTTTCGGAGGCAAAAAAGAGGCAGAGCAAGCTGAAAAAGGAATAATCTGGTATATGCACAGATTTATATTGGTATATATGTCAAATAAACAGTGTATGAAGTGATGGAAACTTCAGTTTGGTTCTGATGGACCGATGTCTCACGGCCGCGCGACCAATTACTACCACTACCGACCTACACCACGAACGAGGCTTGGTGCGACTAAGTCCGCAAACTTTAAGGCTTTTTTTGGACTTAATTGAAGTACCCAATGTGGCACGTAAGTAAACAGAGTCTGAAGTCTATAATTAGAGAAATATTTCATTTGCAGAAAATTTTATATTGATCTGTCAGTTGTCTCGAGTACCTGAATGTCATCCAATCCCTCAACACCGGGTGCTAGTGATAGCAAACCGCAGACAAAGTCTACTTCTAATACGAGAGTAAGTTCATCAAGACTGACGAGAAGACTTGAGTCAAATCCCTTTGACCTCGACGATACCTTTACCGATGATGACCAGGAGGATATGGAATATATGAGTGGGTACGCATCACCAGCACCCATGAACGGGGGAGTTATGAGTCCAGGATTTAATAGGATGTCGGGTATGACTCCAGGAATGGCTCCAGGAATAACTCCAGGAATGGATAGAATGAGTACTCAAATGGGCGTTAATCCATTTAATGACTTTAACACTAGTATAAGCTCATTTGAAGGCATGGGTATGAACAGAAACTACAACAACAACGAAGAAATGCACCTTGCCAACGGAATGGACTCCATGAATATGAGAGGAATGCCAGGAATGAATATGAATATGATGAATATGATGAACATGAATATGAACATGAACAATATGAACATGGCTGGCGTAGACGGCATGGGCATGAACCGGATAAGCAGTATGAGTGGTGGTGACGCCTTCATGCCCCCTCAACCCCCTCAGATCTACCACTCCAAGCAACCTAGTTCCCACACTAATAGTACCCTAGTGGACAACCGTCCCAAAGTTAGCTTCAAAGAAGGCTTAGAATACCCCGACAGTGCTTATAAAGGATATGAGATCAATGATGACGCTGACGACTACTATTATGACGATGGCGAAGATGACGGCTACGGAGTTTACCGTTCGGGAACCTACAAAGGCAACAACTATAATTTAAATATGCTAGAGGAGATCAATGAACCATTTGAGGACGACGATCCGTTTGATGATGAGAGCTTATTTTCTGAGTTGGATGAGCAGGATGAAACACACGAAGGACAAATCAACGAAAAAGCCAGTGGGGTTAAACGTACCAACACCATTTACTCAGAATCAAGTTTCCGTCCTAAATTGAATTATACCAAAACCATAAAGAGAGCCAAATTGGTTAATGGAAACTACGTCATAGATTGCCCTACTCCAGCTGGACTTCTTGAAACTTTTGGCAAGAAAATCGAAGATGGTCAAGAAATGAAATTTTTGCGATATCAAGCCGTCACTTGCGGTCCATCGAACTTCACTAATCGCCAATACAACCTCCGTCAGGCTATGTTTACTCCCAAGAGAGACACAGAGATCATGATCGTTGTGACCATGTACAATGAAGATGAGATTTTGTTGGCAAAGACGTTGAAAGGGATCTTCGAGAATATAGCAAACTTGAGTCGTAGAAAAGATCCCTGCTGGGGAGAAGACAGTTGGAAGAAGATTGTGGTGACGATTGTTAGTGACGGTAGGGCAGCAGTTAACCCTCGTGTGGAAAAGTTGTTAAAAGCAATAGGGGTGTTTCAAGAAAACTACGCCAAAAGTAAAGTCAACAACCAAGATGTGAAAAGTCACGTATTTGAGTACACTTCACCGGTAGGAATTGACACAATCAACGATAAAGTGCATCTAGAGACAAACGAGTATCCCACGCAATTCTTATACTGCTTGAAGGAGAAGAATACCCGTAAAATCAACTCCCATCGTTGGTGTTTTCAGAGCTTTGCTCCATTAATAAACCCTCGGGTAGTCATGTTGCTTGATTGTGGGACAGTTCCCGCCCCACTGGCGGTGTATCACTTATGGCGGTCATTCAATGATGAGAATGTTGGTGGGGCCTGTGGTGAAATGAAGACTGCATTAGGACCAGGAAGAAAGTTATTGATTAATCCATTGGTCGCTGCTCAAAACTTTGAATACAAAATTTCCAACGTCCTTGACAAACCCATGGAAAGTGTGTTTGGGTACATCACAGTGTTGCCCGGAGCGTTTTCAGCTTACCGATACGAAGCGTTGTTGAATGTCAATGGTGAAGGACCGTTGGAGAAATACTTCAAAGGGGAGTTCTTACATTCAAATAACATGGAAGACGACGATGAGCAAGAATTACGGGATAAGAATTTCCGTGAGGTGGGAATCTTTACTAGAAATATGTACTTAGCTGAAGACAGAATCTTGTGTTTCGAATTGGTGGCGAAAAAGGGGTATAATTATATCTTACGATATGTCAATCAAGCCAAAGCCGAAACCGATGTTCCTGAAACAATTGAGGACTTTGTGTTACAGAGAAGAAGATGGCTTAATGGATCTTTGTTTGCTGCTATATATTCCATAGTTCACTGGACGAATATCTGGAGACTGAGCCATTCATTGTTAAGAAAAATCGTGTTGCAGTTGGAGTTTTACTATCAGTTGGTAGTCATTGTGGTTAGTTGGTTTTCCTTGGCGTCATTCTTCCTTGTGTTTGATATTTTAACGGGAAATTTGGGTTCGAGAGAAGTGAATCTAGAAATAGCAAAATACATCTCGATTGTTACCTTGTGGTTATACGTGGGATCAATCATTGCGACGTTTGTGTTGGCCTTTGGAAACACACCTCGAGGGACGAAGAGGTTTTACTTGGTCATAGCTATCGTGTTTGCTGTACTTATGGTGTATATGTTGTTTTCTGCAATTTACCTTGCAGTGAACACTGTTCAGACTAATTTGGCCAAGGTAGATTTCAAGCCTATTATGTTGGTATCTAATTCCAAATTCAGAGACTTGATCATCAGTACTGGCTCGACGTATGTGTTGTATTTAGCGGCTAGTGTGATGTATGGAGAACCATCATTTATGCTCACATCGTTCATTCAATACCTTTTGTTATCGCCCACTTACGTGAATGTGTTGAACATTTATTCCTTCTGTAATATTGACGATATATCTTGGGGTACCAGACAGGAACCCGTAGCTAAAGACTTGGGTACCGCCAAAGCGAAGAACGATGTAGTGATGGTAGAGGAGGTCAACAATAAGCACGACTACTTAGAGACTTTAGAAGACTTACGAATAGTTCCTGATGTGGTTATTCCGGTGAAGAAAATCGGTAGAGATGACAATTATTACGCTTTGATTAGAACGGTTACTGTATTGATTTGGTTATTCAGTAACATTATTTTGATCTGTATCGTGTTGGAGATTGGAGGAGTGGATAAAATCATGAAAAACACCGAATACACCTATATTAGTCCCAATAGTGAGATCTTCTTGGGAATTATCTTGTGGTTAGTGGCTGGGTTGGCTCTTTATAGGTTTATTGGCAGTGTTTTGTTCTTGATATTTAGATTTGCCCGACCATTAAAATGGAAAATGAGGAGATCAAGAAATAAGAATAATATTTAGAATAGACGTACCATTCTATTGAACGGTATACGCCATTCCTATGAATTGAACGTATATTTGTATGATATGAGAAGTGGAAATACGAGTTCCGCCATCTCAAAACTCGGCAAGGCTGAAGGCATAGATTTTACGAACATCTCGACTAATTGGTTAGAACTAAAACAAGCAGAGAAAATTTGTAACTCGAGACATTTGAAGTTAACGACACGGACAAAAAAAATCAACAGTAGCAATCTGCCACCTCGTATGTTGAGTTTGAAAAGAGCAGAACTTTAAACTTTTTTGTGGGCGATTGTTGTTGTGGGGATTGACCTTTGGTCTGCATAATTGCGCCGCATTCCTTACAGCTCTTAAAGCAGTTGAAAGTGTGGGTGAAGCAGGGGTAAATAAGTTGAGTAGTGACAGGTATAGTGCAGGATTCAATACCCAAAAGTAAAATAAGAAGCGAAAAATATATAGAGTGTACAAGCATAAGAAACTAGAATTTCTCCCATCATGAAAGGGGAGATAATGGTGATACTTATGTGTTGGCAAGTTTAGAAAGGTAAGCACACAGGCAGATTAGAGGTAGTTTTCAAAGCACAAATATTGACAATCGTCTAACCATCAGTAGCCAGCCGTCTTCGGCCAGTTCGCATGCACAATTAAACAAACTTCAAAAAGAGCAACACCTCTACTGTAAATCCAGATTTGACACTTCCTGATAACCTAACACTCTAGAGGATAATACCACAAATTACCGACTTATTACCGATGGGAAACATTAGCCGGCAGCAGAGTGACAATAGCGTGGAACATCGGCTATTGGTGCCACGGGGATAACGGAAGCGCACCGGTTATAGTTCCCTATGAGGACATCGGTTGCGTGAGACTACCACCGACTTGAGAAAACCAGAGTGAAACACAACAGAATAGAAGCACAACTGACCCAACTACCGGTGTACACCAACAGCACAACATCCAAAAACAGAACAAATTGCAAGCACAGAAGTGGCGGGGTGGTGCTGGTAGAACTCCAGCGCTGGTAACTTCTTCAGAACAAATGTGTCTCGTCCCAAAACAGCAGGCGATTAACCGAAAATGGCAGGTGGCTACCGCATTAGGAATGGTACCTCCACATTGGCAAATTATAGTGGGAAACTCCCGGCAAACAATGCGATATTTAATTGCTGCGACATCGAGTTGAAGAAAGAATCCGGCCCTAGCGGCACCACGGTGGACGCGGCAACAATCCGCCGCTTCCACCGGCTCCACACCGGCTCGTTCAGCCCACAGTGTCGCAACGGTTTTGCGACAACGCAGGTGGTAACACCACATTAGTCTTCACGGCGAGATGAGAGGCTAAACTGGAGATGGTTGGGTCGCTGGTTGTTTCATTTCAGTACGCCTTGCCGCTACCGTTAGATCTTCGGACTTCTATATGGAATTCCTGCTCCACAGCTCCGTTATTGTCACCATCTGTTTGCATCGATTGTTTGGAGAAAAGGTTTTTCTTGCTTCTCTTTCTTTTTCTCGTTTTCTTTTTCTCTGTCCTTCCCTATTCCAGGCCAGTTAGTGTCTCCCTCTTACTGTGCGGTTACCCTCCACGAGAGTCCGGTACGAGAATCGATGAAAAATTTTTATGGTGCGAAAACTACCTGAGGTATTTTTCCCAGCCAATAGTTCTTATCAGGCTGCCAACAATTCTAGCTCATCGCAGGACAGTTTCAGAGGCAAATGGAGGGATATTCGGGGGTGATACTGATACAGCCATAGGGACAGCTCTTACCAACTGCCTAGACTGCAAACGGCCGCAATTGGACGGTTGTAACCACTCTACATGTGCGTCTATCTCTCTTCGGAGTCTTCCTTATCGGTGTGGATTCTCATCGGCAGTAAATTATTATGTCGTGCGTCCCTTACGACAGTAGCACTGTCCAATGAAATCCGGCCATTACCAAATAGCATACGTCAGAGGTATTGCACCACATCCACAGACGAAAACTAACTACCGCAGTGTCAACGCCCAACTCTGCTTCAGATAACCTTCACCTGGCGAATAATGTAAGGGGCCCCACCACTTCCAAGGCGAAAAACAAACAAAAATTGCTGGCGAGCCGGAATAGGCAGCTGGGAGAACATTGGCCCAGGGCGACGGTGCGAGATGTCGCTGACTTACTTTCCCAATACAGCCGTTTTTTAAATATTTCCCTTTCGTCGAAAAACCCCCAACAGCGGAAAACTATAAATTAGTTGCAATTCCTGCCAAAAACATATCAGCGTTTGGGTTTAGAGAAATGAGTGCTACTGAACCAACAACTGAGAAAGTTGATAAAATCGTCTCCGATGAGGAAGATGACGATATCGATGCTTTAATCGATGAATTACAGTCCCACAAAGCGTTGGATGATGGTGAAGAATCTGACGCTGGTGAAATTGAAGGTTCATTCAAAGCTGTTCCAGAAGAATTATTGCAAACTGATCCTGCTGTCGGGTTGAGTTCCGACGAGGTGTTGAGAAGAAGAAAGAAGTACGGGTTGAACCAGTTGGCTGAAGAAAAGGAAAATTTGTTCGTCAAATTCATTATGTTCTTTGTCGGTCCTATTCAATTCGTCATGGAAGCCGCTGCTATCTTGGCTGCTGGTTTAGAAGATTGGGTGGATTTCGGGGTCATTTGTGCCTTGTTATTGTTAAATGCCGCTGTTGGGTTCATTCAAGAATTCCAAGCTGGTTCCATTGTCGACGAATTGAAGAAAACCTTGGCTCACACTTCTTTTGTGATCAGAGATGGTTCTTTGGTTGAAATTCCTGCAAATGAAGTTGTTCCTGGTGACATCTTGCAATTGGAAGACGGTACTGTTATCCCAACTGATGGTAGAATTGTTTCTGAGGACTGTTTGTTGCAAGTCGATCAATCTGCTATCACTGGTGAATCCTTGGCTGCTGACAAGAAACACGGTGACTCTTGTTACTCTTCTTCCACCGTCAAGACTGGTGAAGCCTTTATGGTTGTCACTGCTACTGGTGACTCTACTTTCGTTGGTAGAGCTGCTTCTTTGGTTAACAAAGCCTCTGCCGGTTCTGGGCATTTCACTGAAGTGTTAAACGGTATTGGTACCATTTTGTTGGTCTTGGTCATTGTTACCTTATTGGTTGTCTGGGTTGCTTGTTTCTATAGATCGGTGAGAATCGTTGCCATCTTAAGACACACCTTGGCTATTACCATTATTGGTGTCCCCGTTGGTTTACCTGCTGTTGTTACCACCACCATGGCTGTTGGTGCTGCTTACTTGGCTAAGAAACAAGCTATTGTCCAAAAATTGTCTGCCATTGAATCTTTGGCTGGTGTGGAAATTTTATGTTCTGACAAAACCGGTACTTTAACCAAGAACAAATTGTCTTTGCACGAACCTTACACCGTTGAAGGAGTGGAAGCTGACGACTTGATGTTGACCGCCTGTTTAGCTGCTTCCCGAAAGAAGAAAGGGTTGGATGCTATCGACAAAGCTTTCTTAAAGTCTTTGATTGACTATCCAAGAGCTAAGAATGCTTTGACTAAGTACAAAGTGTTGGAATTCCAACCTTTCGACCCTGTTTCCAAGAAAGTTACTGCCATTGTTGAATCTCCCGAAGGTGAAAGAATTGTCTGTGTTAAAGGTGCTCCATTATTCGTGTTGAAGACCGTCGAAGATGACCACCCAATTCCTGAAGATATCCATGAAAACTACCAAAACACTGTTGCTGAATTTGCTTCTAGAGGTTTCAGATCCTTAGGGGTTGCTAGAAAGAGAGGTGAAGGTCACTGGGAAATTTTGGGTATTATGCCTTGTATGGATCCTCCAAGAGATGACACTGCTGCCACTGTTAATGAAGCTAGATCTTTAGGTTTAAGAGTTAAAATGTTAACTGGTGATGCCGTTGGTATTGCTAAAGAAACTTGTAGACAATTAGGATTGGGTACCAACATTTATGATGCCGACAGATTAGGTTTATCTGGAGGTGGTGATTTGGCTGGTTCAGAAATTGCTGATTTCGTCGAAAACGCCGATGGTTTCGCTGAAGTGTTCCCTCAACATAAATACAATGCCGTTGAAATTTTACAATCCAGAGGTTACTTGGTTGCTATGACTGGTGATGGGGTTAATGATGCTCCTTCTTTGAAAAAAGCTGATACCGGTATTGCTGTGGAAGGTGCCACCGACGCCGCTAGATCTGCTGCTGACATTGTTTTCTTGGCTCCTGGTTTGTCTGCTATTATTGATGCTTTGAAAACTTCTCGTCAAATTTTCCACAGAATGTACTCTTATGTTGTTTACCGTATCGCTTTGTCATTGCATTTGGAACTTTTCTTAGGGTTATGGATTGCCATCTTGAATCAATCGTTAAACATTGATTTGGTTGTGTTCATTGCTATTTTCGCTGATGTGGCTACTTTAGCTATTGCTTATGATAACGCTCCTTATGATCCCGCTCCAGTCAAGTGGAACTTGCCAAGATTATGGGGTATGTCGATTGTTTTGGGTATTATCTTAGCCATCGGTACCTGGATTACTTTAACCACCATGTTCATGTTCAAGAATGGTGAAAGAAAGGGTATTATCCAGAACTGGGGTGCCATTGATGGTATCTTGTTCTTGCAAATTTCCTTGACTGAAAATTGGTTGATTTTCATCACCAGAGCTCACGGTCCTTTCTGGTCATCCATTCCATCATGGCAATTATCTGGTGCCGTTTTGATTGTTGATATCATCGCCACCATGTTTACTTTGTTCGGTTGGTGGTCACCAAGATGGACTGATATTGTTACTGTCGTCAGAACTTGGATCTGGTCATTCGGTGTCTTCTGTACCATGGGTGGTGCATACTACTTGATGAGTGAATCCCAAGCCTTTGACGACTTCTGTAACGGTAGAAAGAAGAAGGACGAAAGAGATCCAAGAAACTTCGAAGATTTCTTGATGAGCATGCAAAGAGTGTCCACTCAACACGAAAAATCTACTTAGGTTATTTTGCAGTAGATTGTGTGTTTAATCCTCCTTATGGGAGGGACGCAATGTCATGTATCAAATGGGTATTGGTATATGACGTTGTTTGGTTATGTAGGTACGTTATGATAGAGTACTATTGATTCCCTTAATAGATAATAGTTATTTAATTTTGACTCTTAATTGTCTAGCGGTTTCTAACTATAGAAGCTGACCATTACGGCGATAAATGGTTGTATCGGTTGAGTTTTTAACATCAAGTGATAGTCACTTCAACGATTAGTTATTGCCCAATAGTGGTTCTGGTGCAGTTTTAAAGAGGGATCCTGACTACCAATTCGAGAGTGTGTAAACGATTTGTCGTCTCCTTATCTCTCTAACAGCTGCTGGGGGCCATAGAGAACTGCTTTTTCCCTATGGTTACCCACCACAGGGTACCAATACGATAATTAGGTTCTTGCATTAGTGATATCAGCTGAATAGCTTTTTGGCTCTTACTCCTAAGGTTGATCGGGTGTCTAGATTTACAGTATTTCCAATGCCAAAGGTGTAGGACATTGCAAAGCTAATGAATATTCAGATAAAGTCACTGTTGAGGTATTAAGAGCATATAGCTAGAGAACGCTTGACACTACCTGTCCAGCCATTTAGTTTCGAATTCAAAATAGAGTTTCAGCATTCCTGAGAATCTACATTCCGCCGTTACCATAGAGTTCTGCCATTCTATTGCTCAGTAGTAACGGTTCTTGACCCTGACTTCACCGTGTGACGGCTAATTAGCCGAACATGAGTTTTCTAGGATATTATTATTGTCCTTCAACGAATATTGATTCTCGTAGTTAATCTTTATAGAAATTGGCTGTTACTCGATATTGCACCGTCATAGTTATTTAGTGATCCAGTGTGCAATCTCAGGAATTGCTATATAACTGTTAGGATATTTAGAAAATTGCAACATGTAGAACCTGGGCTGTCTTGAAATGTGCAGCCTACGCTCTTCTTAACATCGACTATAGAGTACTCTTATTCAACAGATACAGAGTTTACTCTACCTACAACACTTCCTTTTGTTAAGTTTGTCTCATGAACGGCACTTAAATATCTTTGATACTTACCTGTATCCCTGATCTCCCATTACCATAAATTTCCCTCTGGTCTACCCATATCCCTTACCTACTTTAAACCACCCCCACAGCATTCTTCTCCCCTCTCATTCCTCATAATTTCCTATCATCTCCATATATACTCCCCAGCCGTCCTCACCGCCGCAAAACCTCATGAATTTCCCTCCCCCCCATCTTTAGCCATCAGTAATCTTCAGACTCATCATCACCAAATTCCTCCATCTAATTGGCTGCGAAAAATAAATCTAGGGTTGCAACCACGATTAATCCACAAGATATTGTCAGATTGTTTCCCCAGTGAAGCCAGCCTCACGTGGCAAAAGTTAGTATATTCCATCTATAAACTCTCTGAAACGTTTTCCACCACCCCAGTTTCCCATACTACAAGCTCGTCTCCTGAACGCCAACCCAACATTCCACAGCTCCCGCACTACCATAATACAAATCCTCTGTTGTCCTTCATCTCCAATTCCTAAAGAAACTCTACAACCTCTTCGACCCACCTTCAACCACGTCGCAGCCCCATGCCACACAACCGTCTGCCTCATTTCTTGCGTCCGACCTCCACCTTATGAACTCGAAAAATAGTGTGTCAAACCAAAGAAATCACCAGAACTATCTCGAATCACAGAAAAATTTTTTAAAGTCCAACGTACCCAAATCACAGGTACAAAATCATTTTTGCATTAAACGTTGTAGATTATTTGTAAACTAGTAGCATAAGCATTCCTACACAGACATTGACTATCCAGACGTTTTCGTTGATTAGTCTGGTGGATTTCATTCCGTTTTTGTTGTGTTAAAGGGTTAAACCACTTGTTTGACAGCGACAGTAAAAAACTGGTTTTTTTTTGATTGTTTGACACCGTAAAGGTCTTCGAGATAATATCCCGGACGAAGCTCATAGCTGGTTTCGTCATTTGATTGTACTACAGCGTTTTGACCGTGGTTTCTTTTTTTTGTGTAACATAGTGTAAAATATGGCATTTGAACAGAAGGTGGATAAAAATATGGCATTTGAAGATAAGTTGGAAAATTATTATGAGTTCGATAAATTGGATATCGTTGGGGCATTAAATAACCTTGATTTGGACGAGTTTGATAATAGTAATGATAAGAAGCATCGGAGTTCCGGTTCTGGTTCGGGGGATAATACCGGCAAAACTGCCACCCCTAAGACGGTGGGGGAGGCGACAACCCCCAATTTATCTGCCAGTACCCATATGACTCCTACATCGACCATGACTCCCACGTTTGACTGGACTCCCTGGTCTAATTTCAGTTACCCTCCGAGTGCTCCGCCGTTCTACGATGATATGAAGGTGTTTGGGCATTATGGCCAGCTCGGGGCTCCTGTGGGTGGAAGTGGTGTTAATTTGACCAATGTAAATGGAGCTAGTGGGGTGGGTAATGTGAGTAACAACGTTAGTGGTGGTGTAAATGCTGGTGCTGGGATCGGTATTGGTGGTGGCACTGCCGCGGGGGTTACCGCAAACGCAAATAGTGGTGCCAACAACGGCCCCGGTGCCCATGTACTCAACGTTCCCTTCCTGACGCCTCCTTTGAACCAATTCGACGACGAGAGCCGGCCCCCTAGCAGATCGGGATCTGGTTCCAGTGTGTCTCCTGACTACACCTCGAGCCTCTGGCTGCACCAAGCCCAGGGCCAAGTGCAAAGCCAGGCTCAGGCTCAGCATCAGCCACAGCATCCGGTACAGCATCAAGTGCAGCCGCAAGTTCAGCAATTGCACCCACTGTATCTCGGTTACAATCAAAGGTATCGGCGTCCTTCGGTTTTCAACGACTCCAATGTTCACCGCAAGGTCCACAACTCCCGGAGGAAGGGCGATGATGCCTCTAAGTACGCTAATGCCACTTTGGAAGAGTTTGCAGGTGAAATTTACCAGTTATGCAAGGATCAACACGGCTGTCGTTTCTTGCAACGGCAATTGGACGGAGCTCGGGACGTGGAAAATCACCGTCCAGCCAATAAATCCACAGCCATCGCCGCTACGTTGATTTTCAACGAGATATACCTCAAAATCGTAGAGTTGATGGTGGATCCCTTCGGTAATTATTTGGTGCAGAAGCTCTTTGAGACGGTTCTGGCAGACCAGCGACTCATTTTGGTCAAGAACGCTAGCAGTGAGTTTGTTCGTATTGCCTTGGACCCCCACGGTACCAGGGCATTACAGAAGCTCGTGGAATGCGTGGGGACGGCCGAAGAGCGGCTGTTGGTGGTTGACCACTTACGGCCTCACGTCGTGGCGTTGCTGCGAGACTTGAATGGGAACCATGTGGTACAAAAGTGCTTACAACGGTTGCCAGCAGCTGACAATCAATTCATTTTCACCGTGGCCAGTGCCCACTGTGTTGACATTGCTACTCATCGCCACGGATGTTGTGTGTTGCAGCGTTGTTTGGACCACGGGACGGCAGCTCAGCGTCAGCAGTTGAGCACTGTGATTGCTTCCCATGCTACCAGTTTGAGTTTGGATCCGTTTGGTAACTACGTGGTGCAATACGTGTTAACCCGGGGAGACCCTCGGTCAGTGACAGTGATTGTGGACCATATCACCGCCAATTTGGTGTTGTTATCGCTCCACAAGTTCGGGTCCAACGTGATCGAGAAGTCTTTGCGGATGCCAGCGTTGGCAGGGACATTGATTGGAGAATTGCTTCAACATTCCGCCCAGTTTCCCGAGTTGTTAAACGATCCTTTTGGCAACTATGTGTTGCAGACAGCGTTGGATGTGGCAGCCAAGGCGCAATTGGCGAAGTTGGCGGCAGAGTTGAGTCCGTTGTTGCCCAATATTCGTAACACACCCCACGGGAGGAGGATTTTGTCCAAGGTCCAGGCTATAGTGATCTAATTTCGGTGAGAAAGGAGATGGAGAAACAAGAAATAATGACTTTGGTCAAACGGATTCACGAGGTAGACGGCATTCGTCTAGACTCAGTGAAGATCCAGTGGTTAGACGCATATAGGTGTATATATTTAATGGAGATAAGTTTAAATCTCTAGATTGACTCATCGAGAAACTCGGTTTGAGCAGTGAAGAGAGAGATTGACAACATATACTTCTAATCGTGATAGTTTGAGAGCTGGTGATCGTTGCAGAGTCCTGATAGTTAGAGTAGTGATTCACTGTCAGGTCAATAGTATTCTAGTAGTAGAAGCTGTTATAAACGCTGTAACCAATAGTGACAGCATTAGTTTACGAGAAATGTGAAGGACTAGAAGTTGTAGTATTGATGTGGGAATAGTGGCGACAGCTGTGAATGATGGTGAACGAAGGGTGTAAATAGTAGTAAAGGTGGCATTGGTATATTGGACAGTGTTAATAGTATTGCTACAGGACTAAAGCTAATGAATATGGGGTGGCTGTAGTGGCTATAAAACTACGGATATACCAGAGTATAGTTATGTAAAATAAATCACCAGAACAATCATATTTATGCCGTAACAATAGAGACCAATTGTAGACGAAAGGCAATTCCAACGTGAATACTCTAAGAATCCGTCATTACAGCAAAAATGTCGGAATAGAGCAAGAATCCTCTGTAGCCAATGGAGAAACCCATTAACATCATCAATGATTACAGTGTTTCAAGTTAATAATTCTTCGTATTTAATTGGCTCAAACTATATGGTATCAATTCACAGAGACGGTTCTTTCAGACACGAGAAAACCGTTGAATAATTCAAGGCGACACAGAAAATGACGGAAATGGTGTTGAAAATGTGATTATTGGTACGAATCCAGTCAATTAGAGGTGATGATAGCCATCGGCACTCTAGCGACTCATCGCGGTAATCCTAGGGAGAGATAGGCTACTGTCTGTGGCAAGCCAGGCCGACATGTCATTTGAGGTCGCACACTCCCCCGATTACAACCATGACAAAGATAAAGAAGAGAAAGTACAGCCGTGCTGGTTGTGCAGAGTGTAAACGACGCAAGATGAAGTGTGACGAGGCTAAGCCTTACTGCTTCAATTGCACTCGCTTGAGCAAAGTCTGCGTGTACCCCCTGGAATCCCACAAAATTGACTTTAGTCTCGAGCCTCACATCAATTCCAACAGAGAATCTCAGTCCAATCTCCACTCCAACACCTCCAGGTCGTCCAAGATCACCTCTGCTACTTCAGATCAGCCCCACGTTGCCATTCCCCAAATAAAGCTGGAGTTTTCCGTCAAACATTACATCCACAATGGCTCCTATATCAATAGTTTCGTGGCCGACCAAGCATTCTACCCCAAACAATACTCCCACCCAGCCCAGGGGCCCCAGGAGTCTTCAGAAAGTGCAATGGAGCCTGAACCCTCAGAGACATCGCCGAAATTCACCAATTCCATCGCCGATATCCTTACTCCCAGCGATTCCGACTTTCGAACCGACGCCGTGGAGTTGAAGACATTATACGACGAAGCCACGGGTTTGGTCAGTGACATGCACCACTTGTCCAACTTTGATCTTCTCAGTTTCGATAAGATAAACTATCTGATGGACCTACCGGAGTTAGCACCAGAATTGGGGTTAGCTTCTTCGCAGTCTTCAGCCCTTAAGGGAGTACCGAAAGCGACCGAAGGGTCACTCCCATCGGTCGACAATAAGCCCCCTCTGGGTCCATCAAGTGAAGGAATGGCCAGTGAAACCTTCGAAGCTCACAATTTCCAGTTTCACGAGTTTTCCCACCGCCTCAACAGTAACGAACACAACGGGGATTTCCACTTGTTCGACCTATATTCTCCTGGAATGGGCCATGTCAATCACTTGCATCATCCACCACCAGCGCTGAACAGCGACTTGGTCGACGGCCTCATTGCCCAGCACCGCCTAACTCCCCCCCACACGTCATACTTGAAATATTTGAACGACCCAGCTATTTCCGCAACGTTCTTCCCCTTTGCTTCTTCGGTAGCCAACAACGAGGTTGTGCATCTTCTTTTGAAGTATGCCAATAACTGCCCGTACTTGCTCAGTGCCATCCTCGCTATGATCTCCCTGATCCAATTCAATCTCACAGGTAAGACTATCCACGAGATCTCGGGCCAAAAGTACGTTTCTGCGTGTTTAAAGAGTCTCAGCCAGGCATTTGCCCAGTCGACAGAACCCCACCATGCCCACCAGTTCCTCAACGATATCGAGCGTCTTTTGTTGACAGTGATTCTTCTTACGTCCTACTTCTCGTCCAAGACTTACAGCAACGAATCCACGATTTTGAACAGCTGGAAGACTCATCTTCGTGGGGCCAAGGACTTGTTGGTCAATTATAGTGCTGCCACTCGCCACCAGCCGGGGCTACATGTTTCTGGAGGGTTGGCTTTAGCTCGCACCTGGTTCTTTGCCATCGAGGTATTGGCATCCATCACTACTCCGTTGGGAGGGACGCTTTCGGGGACGTTTTCTGCCACCGCTGTCACCAATACCTCATCAACCTCACCCAATCCCATCGCCACTAATACCATCCACCCATCGACAACCACCACCTATTCCCTGCCCAAGCTCAAGCTGAACGACGACCGCATCTACATTGAGACCGGCTACTTCGACTCTACCAATCCTGAGTACCACGAAGGATTGTACAATGCTGGTCTCCTCACAATGGCTAGCCCTCAATCCAGCGAATTCAATATCTTTATTGGTTTCACCATGAACGTGGTCCATCTCGTACAGGAGTACACCAAATGCTTGGAGTACTTGCGAACCTCGTCCCATCGCCAGCTTCCGGCCCTTCGCATCCACAATCTCATATCGTTGGTGTATAAATGCAAAACTGACAGCATAATCGTTCCTCGATACAATAAAAAAGACTACACCATTCCTGACACATCGCCGGGCCATCCCCAGTTCCCCGATATCCATCCCGATAAGATCCGTCTTCCTCAGCTGGCATACGGCCAGTTCCGCTCGGGCAATACCACTGTATACTACTCATGGTTTGACATCAGTGAGCAGATCCACTGCGACGCCATCTCCCTCCGAATCCTCATCATGCCTGGGTTTCTACATCTCCCCAAATCCCACCCGTTGGTACAAGAGACGGTGGACCAGCTCTTCGACTGCTTATACTTTGTCAAGCCGAAATTTCTTATCGACCCTGCGGCCGATCCTGCTCCAATAGCCCACACTGAAAACTACTTCCTTACCCTGGACTTTGATACTCGGGCATTCATGATCCAGAGCCCGTTCCGTCTCAGCATTGGTCTAGTTTCTGCTGATCGCCTAGAGATTTTAGAGTTGTTTTTCACCGGTCTTGTCAAGCTCGGTAATGGTAGTGCCCTGGGAGCGTTGGAGGAGGTACGTCAACGCCAGCACCAACTCCAGATGGGGATTGATAATGATGACGCAGCAGCCATTGCAAACACTGATGTTGTTCCGTTTTCTTAGTGGAGAGACTCTATCATGCCGATCATAGTCGTTATCAGAGAACTGGAGTCTTGCCTGTTATTTGGAACTGGTTGGTACATTATGAAGTGGCCCTTCATCTTTCGCCTGTATAGTATTGTAGTAGTATGTAATAGATATTCACCGCCCCACGGTGGTGGTGCGCCAGTTCTGCGTCCAGTGTCGAGCCGTGGGAGCCAGAAGTATCCAAACCAAGCTAGGCTACCCCCAGGTGGTTGTAGGGTATGAATAGCCTCTTGTACAGTGGCACGCACGGCGATAAAATCTCGTCGTTTAGCTCCGTCGTTTATCGTACCAATCTCTCGTCGTCTCCTCCGCGTCCCTCGCTCCGCCTCTCCCCAAGTTCTCCCCGTAACTTCTGTTCCCGACCAAAGCTCCAGATCGATCGATTCAAAACATGCTGGTCAAGAAAGGATATCTCGACCCCAAAACCATTGAGTGGGAGTTTGGCGGGCCCATAGGCTGCGCCGCCATGATGACCATCTTCCCCCTGTTGATGTGGTATATGTGGATCAGTTTACGGTTCTACGGTGGGTTTGCTTATCCCAGTGAAAACCAAGATTGGACCGATTTCGCCAAAGAATTCTGGCTGTTATTTGTTGACTTCGCCTTGCCTTCGTTTAAGAGCTGGTTCGTCTTCACTTTTTTCATTTTTGCCCAAGGTGTATTCTATGTGACGTTGCCAGGATTTTGGAGTAAAGGGTTACCGTTGGCTCATCAGAAGGGTGAACAGTTGCCTTACTTCTGTAACTCGTTGTATGCCATGTATACCAGCACCACCATTGCTGTTGTATTACACTGGACTGGGTTATTCGATTTGGGGTATATCATTGATCATATTGGAGAAATCATGACGGTAGCCATTGTTTACGGGATTATTATGTCCTTTGGATTATACTTTTACACCTTGTACGTGTCTCATGACTACCATGAGTTGTCGGGCAACATGATCTATGATGTGTTCATGGGAGCTACCTTGAATCCTAGGATTGGCAAGTATTTGGACCTTAAGATGTTTTTCGAGGTAAGAATCCCTTGGTACCTTTTGTACTTCATTGCTCTTAGTCTTTGCTGCAAGCAGTATGAGGAATATGGCTATGTATCGCCTCAAGCGTTCTTTGTGCTTGTGGCCCACTGGCTTTACGCCCACACTTGTTCCAAAGGAGAGGAGTTCATCACTGCTAGTTGGGATATGGCCTATGAGAAGTTTGGATTCATGTTGATTTTCTGGAACATCGCCGGAGTCCCTTTTACCTACGACTTGTGTACATTGTACTTAGCCTACATTGATCCCTCCGTCTACAGTTGGTCTAGCGGGTACATGTTTGTGTTGTACTTGATGTTATTTTCTGGCTACTACTTTTTGGATGCCGGTAACCGTCAGAAATATGCCTTCAGAAGGACTATAGCTGGCGTTCCCCCTGCAAGAAGGACCTTTCCCTACATGCCATGGTCGGAGATTGAAAACCCCAAGTATTTGAAGACCGAAGTTGGCACTTATTTGATGATTGATGGATGGTACGTGTATGCAAGGAAAATCAACTACACCGGGGATTACTTTATGTGTTTGACCTGGGCGTTGGTTTGTGGGTTCAACTCTCCTTGGCCATGGTTCCATCCGGTCTTCTTCGCTATTGCGTTGTTGCAAAGAAACTACCGGGACCAGAGAAAGTGTCAAAAGAAATATGGTTCTGATTGGGATGAATATTTGAAGCATTGTCCCTGGACTTTTATTCCATACGTGTACTAGAGCTTTGCTTACACGGATAGTTGGAATTTGCCTTATATATCTTTTGTTTTTCCTAATGATGAATAGGATGACATAATTAGAGTGTGGAGGTAATTGTCCCCCAACTAAAGAAAAGTTAAGATTGATTTAAAATGCATGTTCTGCAGAGAATACTGGAAAACCGGTGTCAGCTCTACTATTGTATCGGTGCCTACCTACAACGGCCCAACTGACTAGAGCATCTACTTAACGACAGAATAGTAGCCCAGTCATACTCCCCAGCTGATCTAATACTTCTTCTTCTACTCCTTCGTTCTGTCATACTATTTGGTTGATTATTTATCAGGTAGCCAGTATCCGCTTGCTTCGTGTCTCGTCCTTTACTCCTTCCTTCTTTTTGTTTCAACCTTAAGTAACTTAACTTACGTGATAATCACTATTACATTCACAAGTAAACTATATATATACTTCAGCAGGTACTGTATCCCCCCTCCGCCTTAAGCAATTCTCCTTGGCACACAGCTAGTTATCCTTTTAAACCTGTAAACGAAAAGCTTGAGGCAAAACCTATGAAAAGACTTCAACTTGAAGTAGAATAGCAAGGCTGTATGTCTAGTCAAATGACAATTTCCCAGGTATCAAGATGTCAAACTGGATCCACAATTGAACTGTTACCCCTACTTAATTCGAAATCATTGAGGGTTTCAGTAGTTACATCTTCAATCGAGGATTTGTCACTTTCACTGCTTACCGGCCGTTCACTTAC